>OZ038512.1:5376689-5386689 GCA_964036315.1 Acanthosepion esculentum
AAATTAAGTTTCATCCTTCAGTCGATGGGAGCAACGTGGTGAGACGTATGGACGTTCTAGTCAGTTATTGCATCATCAAGAAAATGAGGCGCAGTTCCCGTTCTGGGGACAGAGTTGTGCCAATCTGTTGAATTGATCGCTGGATGTTAGTAGATTACGTTGCACGCCCCATGAATCAAAGAATGGTGTACTGGTGGCTAAAACGCTTTAAAATGGCGGATGAACAATTGTAACGGACGAAAGTCAATCTGGTCACCCGTCATCATCCTGTGAGAGATGATGTCTTGATCTGGAAGAACTAATGAATGACGTTTGCAATCATGGCCATGAGGTCGTTTGCTTTTCTTTAGTATCTTGCTTGCCGCTATTTAGATAAAGATGGCCATCATGGCCATCTGCTATAGATCTGCACAAACTACAGTGTATTATGTCTTGGGGCACCGTAAAGTTTGTGTCCGTTGATTGCCCAACAAGCAATCGGGGTTGAGGCGGTTTCGTAACCAACCCTAATTGTTTCTGGAACAGGCAGGATGCCGAAGTGGTACATATGGTTACAAAGACCAACTACTAATAAATAAAATGCCCCTGGAAAATTGCAGAAAAAAATTAGAAATCTCAGCTTGAATAGATTAGAGTTTAATAATAGGCGCCAGTCACTTTCCCCTCCCAAATTTATAGGCACAAGCACACAAATGTATGCTAGGATTTATTCTTAGCCAATAAAATAGGCCTGTTCTCAGTTTCATCTGACTCAGTCCCGCTCTGTCTTGGCTTGTAGAAATAACACCTCGTTCTCTTAGCCGAATTTGCTCTTGTGTGTCAACCCCAATTCTCAGTTTGTGAACTTTTTACCATATTACTGTTGTTCTGCCTTATTACTGTTAATTTATCTGGCAGATATTATTTGCTTGTTTTATATTATTTCTTGTCCACTTCTTTTCTTTTTCTGGTTATTTTTCTTTTCTCCTCTGGTTTAGAAATGACATTTCTTTCTTTCTTTAAGAAATTCTCACGCTTTCAGCTTACGTATGTCAGGTAAACTCAATTCGATCGATTTGTTGTTAATTTGAGTTTATAAATATTTGAATTTATATTTTATGAGGCTTAGTCAGTGTTTCATTTATTTCTCAAAAGTGATCAAGGATTGCAAAAGCTTTCCGAAATATATCTGTTTTAACAATAAATTATCCGTTGGAATTACAAGTTTTTATTCATTTTAATTCAATTTCACCAATGAAATCAAGAGTTTTACAAAACAAAAACAAAACAAAAAAAATCGTCTGTTTAAATTGACGCCAGGTGGACATTGTTCGGATATATGTGATTCAATTGCAGTAATGCCCTGAGATTTGAGTTTAATTCGTTCAAATACCGGGCACAAAAGACTCATATCTCAAATCAATTTTCTTCAATGAAATTAATGGGAATATTTCCGACCCGTTTCAGGCCCCTAAAAATTCACCACTGATCTTTGCATTTAATTTCTTCGGATCCGACTTCGCTTATGTATGTCAACCCCAATTCTCAGTTTGTGAACTTTTTACCATATTACTGTTGTTCTGCCTTATTACTGTTAATTTATCTGGAAAATATTATTTGCTTGTTTTATATTATTTCTTGTCCACTTCTTTTCTTTTTCTGGTTATTTTTCTTATCTACCCTTGTTTGGAAATGACATTTCTTTCTTTCTTTAAGCAATTCTCACTTATGTCTCGCAAACTCAATTCGAAAGATATTTTTTTTGTTAATTTGAATTTATAACGTATACAATGTATCTTAGTCGCTGTTTCATTTATTTCTCAAGAGTGATCAAGGATTGCAAAAGTTTACCGAAATACATCTGTTTTAACAATAAATTATCTGTTGGAATTATAAGTTTTTATTCTTTTTAATTCCACTTCACCAATGGAATCAAGCGTTGTTACAAAAAAAAAAGAAAAAGCGTCTATTTAAATTGACGCCAGGTGGACATTGTTCGGATATATGCGATTCAACTGCAGTAATGCCTTGAGATATGAGTTTAATTCGTTCAAATCCCGAGATCGTTACTCAAAAGAGTCGTATCTCAAATCAATTTTCCCCATTGAAATTAATGGGAATATTTCTGTCCCGTTCCAGGCCCCTAAAAATTCACAACTGATTTTTACACTTACTTTCTTCGGACCCATGGTGTCACTAAAGGTATTTTGCAAAACAACGGCAAAAAGACACAACACAACACTACAGAGATCCTTCCAAATCAGAAGTAAACACGTCTACTTTGGATGTTTAACTGAAACTCGCCGGTACATCAAATTCAGCTCGTATCTCAAGGCAAAAAATCGGACAAACTCCGGCTTGTATCTAAAACAATCTCGTATGTCGGTAGGCTCGTATCTCAAAGTATTACTGTACAAAGATATGTAGCAATTCTGGGGGAACTGTTTATTAGATAATATCAAATGAAAAACGGTCCCCCTTTTATGTCAAGTGTTATCTTATATTAGTACTGGTTTGCCTATACTGTAAAAATGATGGTGGATTTTTATTAAGTCTTTCCTATTATTAAAAGGATTTCGCTTGGGAGACTTCAATAGATATCCTCCTGGAGTCAGTTTAATATGACGCCCCCTTCCCATGTATCCACCCCAATTCTCAGTTTGTGAACCTTTTGCCATATTACTGTTGTTTTGCCTTATTACTGTTAATTTATCTGGCATATATTGTTTGCTTTATATTATTTTTGTCCTGTTCTTTTCTTTTTTCTCGTTATTTTTCTGGTTTGGAAATAAAATTTCTTTCTTTCTTTAAGCAATTCTCACGCTTACAGCTTACTTATATCTCGCTAACTCAATTTGATCAACGTTTTTTGTTAATTTGAATTTATAACGAATACAATGTATCTTAGTCACTGTTTCATTTATTTCTCAAGTGTGATCAAGGATTGCAAAAGCTTTCCGAAATATATCTGTTTTAACAATAAATTATCCGTTGGAATTACACGTTTTTATTCTTTTTAATTCAACTTCATCAATGGAATCAAGCGTTTTTACAATTTTACGCTGCTGTTGTTACAGTGCAAACATGACCGCTCCGTTAACCGTGTGCACCAAGGAGGAAAAAAGAGCAGTCATCCGATTTATCTGATCGGAAGTTGTGTCAAAGGATCTAATTTCTAGGAGGCTTTCAACACAATACGGCGACAGTCCACCTCGGAAAATTCAGTATCAGTGATTTTTTAAAATTAAACTATAGGAAATGTTTCCAAACCAGAATTGAAAAAAAAAACACTCCTATTTTTTTCGTATTTTCCGTTGAAGTAGGGAAGTCCATGCTGGGTGAAACTGTGCTGCATCAATTATATTACATACATTTTTGGTACTTGCTATTATCATTTGTTCAGCTACCCATCTTTGGTTGAATTTGTGTTGGTTGGTCAATTTTATTTCAGGTTGGTCAAACTCTATTTCGTGACCTTCTTTGATGGCGTGAAGTGTAATTGCTGGTGACTTCTCTAGGTTTTTTTTTATTACCTTAGTACAAAGACGCCAATGTTCATCTATTCTTTCTTTTAGTGTCTCGCAAACTTCTTTTAAATTTTCTGGTTATTTTTCAATGTTCAATTTGTCAATTCTCTTTGTTGGCAGTTCTGCAATTTTAATAAAACCATAGCCACTCACTCTACAATAATCTTTGATAGTGTACCACACTCTTCGAACCATATGGATTTGGAAATTCATAAAGCCTTCTCGGTGATAGTAAATTTCCTCAAATCGGATTCATTTTATTATCATACCCAAGATTGTGTCCTTTAGGAGATTGTATCTCCGACAATAATAATCAACAAACAACATTTAATTCTTATACTGGTCATGCATGCATACATTCTCTCGTAAATTAACTCGTCATTTTGTATAAAAATGACAAAAGTTAATTCAATTTGCGTATATATAGATTAACACGTCACATAATTTAAATAATATCAACATGAGTGGAATTCAAATCGATAATACACGATATATTCTATATAGTCCAATGCAAAGAAAGACTTCAAATTCTGGAAGCCATTTTAATACAAGGGAAGTAACCAAACATAAATAAGGCATCTTTGTCCATCGGGTATCTTATGTTGAAATGGATATAAAACATGCCGCTATATATTAAGTTTGACCCTTGCAATTCTAATAACAGACAAAAACAAGTAACCTTGATAAAGACTGTAATAATAGTCACAAGTACTCGGGGAGATGAGATAAATATGGAAAAATATGGGTACAATAAGGGCGGGTACAGTAAAAGAACTTTGAAATGTTAATTTTGAATTAAAACAACTTAATCAGAAGTTAAAAAAATAATAAAAAGTTGGACAGATCTTGGCGTCGGTGTTGCTTAATAAATCTTGTTTGAAAATATAATATACATTATTGAGTGCGCATATACGTATGCATATATATATATATATATATATATATATATATATATATATATATATACGCACAGAAATTACTTAACTATTAAATATCAATTTTAACCCGACATCGAAGTTTCTTGGTAAAATTTCCAGTCTATATTGGACGCTATATATAAAAATATCTGCTGTTTCTTAAATTTTATATCTGATATATATATATATATATATATATATATATATATATATATATATGTGTGTGTGTGTGTGTGTGTGTGTGTGTGTGTGTGTGTATGTGTTTATTTTTGTATGTTTGTGTGTGTTTGTGTGTATTTGTATGCACGTTATATATAAATATATATGTGTGTGTGTTTGTGTGTGTTTGTGTCTATGTGTGTGCATGAGTGTGAGTGTTTTGGGTGTATTTGTATATATATATATATGTCTGTGTGTGTGTCTTTGTGTTTGTGTGTGTGTTTGCGTGTGTGTGTTTATGAGTGTGAGTGTTTTTGCGTGTATTTGTATATATATATATATATATACACATTATATAAATATATATATATATATACACGTTATATATATATATATATATATATATATGTGTGTGTGTGTGTGTGTGTGTGTGTGTGTGTGTGTGTGTGTATATTTGTAATGTTCCTGCACTGAAATCAAACATTCCGTTCTAACTTCTAAATTAGTATCTTCATTACATCTTTATCTACATAGCGGCAAGCAAGATACTAATGAAAGGCAAACGACCTCAATTTCATCAAATAATGTTCGCGTGCATGTCGTCTGCACCATCAAATGTTCCAATTGTTTCTAACGCGACTGATTAGCCAACTGTCATGGCGCCATGCACGGCCCCATGGGACAATACCTTACACATCACCTTGCCGACTTGGAGATGTCTCGCACAATTCTTCTGCCTTTTCTGACCGGCCGTGTGAGTTGACATGGAATTATTAGCTGTTCAATGACAGGGAGAATTTCTTAGTTTTTTTTTCTTTTTCTTCAGTTTTTTACTCTCTTGTTTTTTTTTTTTTCGTATATTTTAATTTGTATTTTTTCTTTGTATTGTTTCGTTTTTCTAATCATTTTTCGTCTTTGTTTTTTATTTAATTTTTGTCGTTTCTTTTTTTTTTCTTTTACATTGTTTCCTTAACATCTCTTCCTCTCTCATTTCCTTCTTCAATTTCTTCTTCTTTCCTCGATGTATTTCTTCTTCTTTCCTCGACGTATTTCTTTTTTTCTTTCATTCAATCATGGTCAGTCGCAATTTCTCTTTCATTTGCTAATTCCTAAACTACTTTTCTTTCTTCTTATTCTTTTACTACGCATATTTCTTTCTCCTCTTTTGTCGTTTTTTGCTTCTTTTGTTTATTTTGCTTCTTTTGTTTATTTTGCTTCTTTTGTTTATTTTGCTTCTTTTGTTTATTTTGCTTATTGCTTTAATCTTTTCTTTCTATTTCTGTCTTCATTTCTTATGATTCATTTTCTTTCTTATGTTTCCTTTTTTTGTCGAAATTCTTTCCTGCAGCGCTCTTTCTTTCTTTCTTTCTTTCTTCACCTCGTTTCCCACTTTTCTTTACTCTACGTCTTTTCTTTCTTTCTTTTTTCTTTCTTTCCTTTTCTTCTTTGTCTTTCTTTCTTTCTTCCGTTCCTATTCTTTCTTTATTTCTCTTTGTTCCTTCCGTCTTTCTTTCTTTCTTTCTTTCTTTCTTTGTCTTATTTTCTTTATTTTCTTTCTTTCTCTTATTTTTTTAGTGTTCTTTCCCAATGCGATCAATATTATATTTCATTATATTTTTCATTGTCTCTTTCCATCGTTTATTTTATTTTTTATTTTCGTTATTCATTCAACATTCATTCAACATTCATTCCTTCATTTATTCTTTCTTTCTTTGTTTCTTTCTTTGTCTCTTTGTTTCTTTTATTCTTTCTCTTATTTTCATTAATTTCTTTCTTTCTATGTTATAATAACATTATTTTCTTTCTTTTTTCTTTCTTTCTTTATTCTTTCTCTTCCTTTCTTTTTTTCATTCTTTCTTTCTTTTACTCTTTGCCTTATTTCCATCATTTTCTTTCTTTCTTTGCCTCATATTATTTTCTTTCTTTTTTCTTTCCTTCGTTTTTCTTTTTCTTTCTTTCTTTTTTTGCCTTCATTCCATTATTTTCTTTTATTCTTTATCTTATTTACAGTATTTTCTTTTTTCTTTTTTTTTCTTTCTTTCTGTGTTTCTGTTTTTCTTTCATTCTTTCATTTCCATTATTTTTCATTTCCATTTTCTTTCTTTCTCCATTTGTCTTTTTTCTATCCTTTCGTTCTTCCTTCTTTTCCATTATTCTCTTTCTTTCATTCTCTTTGGTTTTCTTTCTTTCTTTCTTTGCCTTATTTCCATTATTTTCTTTTATTCCTTATCTTATTTCCATTATTTTCTTTTATTCCTTATCTTATTTCCATTATTTTCTTTTATTCCTTATCTTATTTCCATTATTTTCTTTTATTCCTTGTCTTATTTACAGTATTTTCTTTCTTTCTTTCTTTCTTTCTTTCATTTCCATTATTTTTCATTTCCATTTTATTTATTTCTTTTCTCTTTCTTCCTTTTCCCATTTGTCTTATTTCCATTCTTTCTTTCTTCCTTTCTTTCTTTCTTCTTTTCCATTATTTTCTTTGTTTCATTTTCTTTGTTTCTCTTTTCTTTGTTTGTTTGTTTGTTTCTTTCTTTGTTTACATCATTCTTTCTTTCTTTCTTTCTTACTTTCTTTCTTTCTTTCTTTCCCTTATTTCCCTTATTTTCTTTTATTCCTTGTCTTATTTACAGTATTTTCTTTCTTTCTTTCTTTTTTCTTTCTTTCTTTTATGTCCATTATTTTTCATTTCATTTTCTTCGTTTTTTCGTTCTTCCTCTTACCATTTGTCTTATTTCCATTCTTTCTTTCTTTCTTTTCCATTATTTTCTCTTTCATTTTCTTTTCTTCTATTTTTTATTTCTTTCTTTCTTTTATTTCCATTATTTTTCATTTCCATTTTATTTATTTCTTTTCCCATTTGTCTTATTTCCATTCATTCTTTCTTTCTTTCTTTTTTCTTTTCCATTGTTTTCTTTGTTTCATTTTCTTAGTTTCCCTTTTCTATCTATCTATCTATCTATCTATCTATCTATCTATCTATCTATCTATCTATCTATCTTTCTATCTATCTATCTATCTATCTATCTATCTTTCTTTCTTTCTTTCTTTCTTTCTTTGCCTTATTTCCATTATTTTCTTTTATTCCTTGTCTTATTTACAGTATTTTCTTTCTTTCTTTTATTTCCATTATTTTTCATTTCATTTTCTTTCTTTTTTCTTTCTTCCTCTTACCATTTGTCTTATTTTCATTCTTTCTTTCTTTTTCTTTCTTTCTTTTCCATTATTTTCTTTCTTTCATTTCTTTGCTTCTGTTTTTTTCTTTCTTTCTTTCTTTATTTTTTCCATTATTTTTAATTTTATTTAATTCTTTTTTCTTTCTTCCTTTTCCGATTTGTCTTATTTCCTTTCTTTCTTTCTTTCTTTCTTTTCCATTATTTTCTTTGTTTCATTTTCTTTCTTTCTCTTTTCTTTCTTTCTTTTTTTCTTTTTTCTTTCTTTCTTTCTTTCTTTCTTTCTTTCTTTCTTTCTTTTCCATTATTTTCTTTATTTCATTTTCTTTGTTTCTCATTTCTTTCTTTCTTTCTTTCTTTCATTTACATTATTTTCTTTGTTTCATTTTCTTTGATTCTCTTTCTTTCTTTCTTTCTTTCTTTCTTTCTTTCTTTCTTTCTTTTAAGCTGCCCATTTTTGGAATGTGCATGAGGTGCAATGTATGTGTGTCCAGAACGAGTAAAATCCGTGAACTCATTTCAGATTCCTGCCGAGTCCTTTATATTAATTTATGCGGAAATACTCCTTGGAAATTTATGAATCAATCTCCTCATCCACTGCTAAGGATTAAACAGTCGAATTTGTATCTGAAAACAATCACTGTTGTCTACAAAAACCTTTACAGCAACATTCTCTTGCTCAAATAATAATTATTCTTACTATTTTTAAAAGATTAACGAGCCGTTAAAATGAATTAATATAAAAAACATTGGGTTTTTTTTTTTAGTACGACTCTTGATTTCAGTTTGTGTTAAATTCTCTAAGCCTTCAAGTTCCTACAGACCCGTTGAAACTCGGACAATTTCAGCGAATCAGGAACGCATGGCCAACCTATTGTTATCTCAACATTACTCGGGTTCATAGTCTACAACACTTAGCAAACATCTTAAACCAGATATAATAATAGATATGTTATCGTTTCCATAGTCTGAAGGCGTTGGCAATATGTTTGTTTTGTATGCTCTACGGTAAGCCATTTTAGAGTGAATTGGACACTTGCTGATTGTTAGGCTTTTGATACAATAGAGAGAGAAAACATGTTAAGCGCATTTCACTGAACAGTGAAGTTGTTAAGTCAATGGACAACATCCTTGAAGTCGAGACTCCAGTTGATATAATCCGCGACTAGTGAGACGTCGAGAATATATTGACGTAATAGAGACTGCTTTAGAACATTGCGAGGAATGAAGACATTTACAAGGCGGCGGAGAAAAGGAGGAGAGAATAAAAAAAGAGATGGTGAGAGGAAAAGGTGGGGAAAAAAAGGAAAGAATTAAAAATAAAGAGAGGGTGAAAAGGGTTGCAGATGAGAAGAGTTTAAGAGAAACGAGTCTCGGTAGTAAGACTTAATTAAAAATAAAAGAGTAAACAGTAAATAGAAGAAAGAGTGAAAGAAAAGAACAAAAAGAAAGAAAGAAGAGGAGAAAGGAAGTAAAAGAGGAAGGAAGAAAGCGATAAAGAAAACAAGAAAGAAAGAATGATGGGAAAAAAAGAAAGAAAGAAAGAAAAGAAAGAAAGAAAGAAAAAGGAGAAAGGAAATAAAGGAGGAAGAAAGAAAGGGATAAAGAAACGGGAACGAAAAAAAGAAAGAAAGAAATAACGGGAGAAAAGGAGGAAGAAACAAAGGGATAAAGAAAGAAAGAAAGAAAGAAAGAAAAAAGAAAGAAAAAAGTAAGAAAAAAAGAAAAGGCGGAAGAAAAGCAGAAAAATGAGAAAGGAAGTAATGATGGAAGAAAGAAAAGGATCAAGAAACGGGAACGAAAAAACGCAAGAATGAGGAAAAGAAAGTAGAAAGAAATTAAAGGAGGAAGAAAGAAAGGGACAAAGAAAACGAGAAAGAAAGAGAGAAAGAAAGAAAGACAGAAAGGTAAAAAGAAAGAAAATGAGAAAGAAATTAATAGAGGGAGAATGAAAAAAGAAAGAAAGAAGGAAAAAACAAACAGAAAAGGAAAAGAAGAAATGAAGTAAATGAGGAATAAATAGACGGATAAGGAAAACAAGAACGAAAGAAAGAAAGAAAGAAAGAAAGAAAGAAAGAAAGAAAGAAAGAAAGAAAGAAAAAGAAAAGGAGGAAAGGACAAAGAAAGAAAGAAAAGGTTAAAGAAACGTGACAGAAAGAAAGAAAGACATAAAGAAAGAAAAAATAAAGATAGAAAAAATAAAGAAAAAAAGCAAAACAAGAGAAACGAAGGAGAAAGAAAG
>OZ038512.1:5389189-5419189 GCA_964036315.1 Acanthosepion esculentum
AAAGTATGGTAAAAAGAAGAAAGAAAAATGTTAAGAAAGAAAGAAAAAAGAAAGAACGAATAGAAAAGAAAGGAATTACAAAAACAAACAGAGGAAACGAACGAACGGACGAACGAAAGAAAGAAAGGAAGAAAGAATGAAAGAACGAACGAATGAACGAACGAACGAATAGAAACATATAAAGAAAGGAATTACAAAAACAAACACAGGGAACGAACGAACGAACGAAAGAAAGAAAGAAAGAAAGAAAGAAAGATAGAAAAAAGGAAAGAAAGAAAGAACGAATAGAAACATAAAGAAAGTAATTACAAAAACAAACACAGGGAAGGAAAGTAAGAAAGAAAGAACGGAAGAAAGAAGGAAAGAAAGAAAGAAATAAAAAGGAAAGGGAGGAAGGAAAGAAAAAGAAAAGGAAAAAATGAACTTTCGTGAGAAAGAAAGAAGCAAAAGAAATATAAATAGAAAGAAAAAAGAAAGTAAGAAGGATTACAAACATGTAAAGAAAGGAACTAAAAGACAAACACCGCGAAAGAAAGAAAAAAACTAAAGGATTAATAAATAAAGAAAGCAAGGAAGAAAAAATGACAGGAAAAAGAAAGAAAGCAAGGAAGAAAAAATAACAGGAAAAAGAAAGAAACAATGAAACAGGTAATAAAAGAAAAGAAAGAAACAAAGAGAAAGAAAGAACTGATAGAAACGAATATAAAGAAAGGAAGGACACACAACAGAAAAAGAAAGAAAGAAAAAATGAAAGAAAGAAAGAAAGAAAAAGAGTGAAAGAAAGAAAGTCAGAAGGACAAAGAAAAAAGATGAGCTTAGGTATGAAATTAAATCAAGAAAGAAGGATAGGAAAGAAAAATAGAAAGAAAAAGGAAAGCCATTACAAAAAGAAACACAGGGAAAGAAAGAAAGAAAGAAAGAAAGAAAGAAGGAAAGAAAGAAAGATGAGCCCAGGTGGGAAATTCAAGAAAGAAAAATAGAATGAAAACAGAAAATAAGAACGAATACAAAATAAAGAAAGGAAGTACAAAAACAAACACAAAGAAAGAAAGAAAGAAAGAAAGAAAAAACAACTAACAAACAAAAAGAAGAAAGAAAGAAAGAAAGAAAGAAAAAGAAAAGGAAAGAACGAAGATGAGCTTAGGTCGGAAAAGAAAGAAAGAAAGATAGATAGAAACTAAGAAAAAAGGAAGGAAAAAAGTAAGTACAAAAACAAGCACAGGCAAAGAAAGAAAAAAGGTAAGAAAGAAACAAAGAAACAAATAAAGAAAGAAGAACTTAGGTTAGGAAGGAAAGAAAATAAAAGAGAAATAATGTAAATAAAAGAAAGAAAGAAAGAAAGAAAGAAAGAAAGAAAAATGAACTTAGGTGGGAAATTAAAAAAAGGAAGAAGGAAAAAAAGATAGAAAGGAAGAAATAATGAAATAAGAAGACGTGACATAAAAAGAAGAAAAAAGTGAAAGAATAAAAGAGAAGAAAAAGAGAATGAAATAAATTGAATGAAGAATTCCAAACGGATGAAAGAAAATATCTGAAGAAGGTAATTCGGTGTAGAAAGGAGTTTGCTCGAACAATTGGCGCTTTGTGAAAATTCACTGCAGGCTACAGTAAAGCGCGCGGATCCCTTTTGCGCCGCCATTTTCCCCCCTTGCTGTTTCACACTATCAAATATTAAGGTGAACGAGAACAGGTGCTATTCGCAGACTAGCCTCGCGCCTGTCGTCGGCTCGGCTTATCTACCAAATGAATTGCAACTGGATCAACACAAGTTGCGAGGCCGGCATCAGTCGACGCCACAATTCTGCAAGCCTGCTGTAATGACGTTAAGTTCCGCCAATGGTCCCCTGCAGAAATTCCTTTCGACAGAAAATTACAAATTAGAAATATTTCATTTATCAGAAATTCACTGCTCAACCGGCCGGGATGGTAAAATGGCGTCTGGGTTTGTTTCTTTTTCTTCTTAGCTGTCTTTTGTTTTACTATTGTTTCTTAGTTTGTATTTTTTTTTCTGTCATTGTTCTTATCTTTTCTAAGAAGGAATTTCGTTTTTTTTCAGTACCTTTTCGAATAATTTTCTTCGATGACTTTTCTTTCACAATGTCTTGTTTTTCTTTTTATATTTTCAAAGAACCGTTCTTTCTTTCTTTTAACGTTTCTTTCTTTCTTTAATTTGCCAAACTAAGTTTGCTTCCTTTCTTTCTCCAGTTCTGTTCTCTTTCCTTTTCTCTCTTTCTTCATTTCGTTAATTCTTCACCTATGATCTTTCTTTCTTTCTTTCTTTCTTTCTTTCTTTCTTTCTGTCTTTCTTTCACTGAACTCCTAAGTTCTTCTTCTTTTCTTTCTTTCATGAAATCCCTTTTCTTTCTTTCTTTCTTTCTTTCTTTCTTTCTTTCTTTCTTTCTTTCTTTCTTTCTTCCATTAACTCTGATTTCTTTCTTTCTTTTTTATTTCTTTATTTCTTTCTTTCTTTTTTCTTTCTTTCTTTCTTTCACTCATCTGCTAAGTTCTTCTTTTCTTCCTTTTCATGAACTCGCCTTTCTTTCTTTCTTTCTTTCTTTCTTTCTTTCTTTCTTTTCTTAGTTTTTGTTTTCTTTCTTTCTTTCTTTCTCCCATTAACTCGCCTTTCTTTCTTTCTGTCTTTCTTTCTGTCTTTCTTTCTTTCTTTCTTTCTTTCTTTCTTTCTTTCACTCCTCTTCTAAGTTCTTTTTTTCGTTTTATGAACTCGGCTTTCTTTGCTTTCTTTTTTCTTTCTTTCTTTCTTTCTTTCTTTCTTTCTTTCTTTCTTTCTTTCTTTCTTTCTTTCTTTCTTTCGCACCTAAGTTCTTTCCTGTTTTAATTACCCACCTAACCTCTTTGCTTTCCTGCTTCTTTAATTTCCCACCTAAGTTCTTCTTTCTTTCTTCCTTTCTTTCTTTTTCTTAGTTTTTGTTTTCTTTCTTTCTTTCTTTCACTCACATGCTAAGTTCTTCTTCCTTTCGTTCTTGCATGAACTCCCCTTTCTTTCGTTCTTTCTTTCTTTCTTTCTTTCTTTCTTTCTTAATCATTTTCTTTTTTCTTTATCACCATTTCATTGGGCTTTATATCAATCCTCCCACTCTCTTTCTCAATGCCTTCCTCTCTATTCGTTCTCTCACAAACACCTCATCTTCCACTTATCCTCGCATTTCTTCATTCTTTTTTTGTATTTTCTTGACAGAACGTCGTTTAATGAATTTTCACCTGCCCCAAAATTATTATTATTATTATTAATAATAATAATACTAATTTTAATAACAATAACTACAACAACAATGACAATGATAATAACAACGAAGAAAAACAAATATTTTTAAAAGAAAGATTTTCTAAATATCTCATGTTTCTTTTTCAATCATCTTCTGTGTTAAATGTCCATATGAAAAACAGACACGTCACCTAAAGAATAATAATGTACTTGTATATATATATATATATATATATATATATATATATATATATATATATATACTTGTATATATATACTTTTATATATATATATATTTCTTGTAAATATATACATATATATACTTGTATATATATTCTCGTATATATAGAGTATATATATCTATATATATTCTCATATATATATTCTTATATATATATTTCAATATATGTATATATATGTATATACTTGTATATATATATATTCTTGTACATATATACATATATATTCTTGTATATATATATCTTTCGAGTATATATATACATATATATATATACATATATATATATATTCTTGTATATTCACATATATTCTAATATGTATGTATGTATGTATGTATATGGAAAAATTAGCTAGCTTAACTGAGAAATTCCTATTTCAAAGTTGTACGCTAGGAAGTGTAAAAATAAACAAAGTAGATATACAAAAAACGAAAGCGAGTGAGCGTATGGGTATATAAAAAAAGGGAAAGAAAACGAATAAAAGAAGAAAAAAACGAATTTAATTTATTCGTTTTTTGGAGATTCCGAAATCGGGGTAAAATTGAGGAGAAAGTGTAAGTCATTGAAGATGGACATGATAGCGGCGTCGGCAGCAGCGACGGTGGCGGTGGTTGTTGGTGGGGGTGGAAACAAGATATGTCTGTAATAAGAATGGTGCCGTTAAAGAGAATATCGAGAGCATGATTAAATTGGAAGAATTGAATATAGGGACAGATAAACTGATAAGGGAAAAAAGTGGTAGCGGCGTAGACGGCGTTGAAGATGGTGGCGGTCGATTAGATTGTCAATGTAGGTACGATGAAAAACAGGTGCATGATGATATAAAAATGATTGTCCTTTTACTAATTTAAGCAGGGTGGGGGGTTAATCTCACTATCGTTATTCAAATAAGGAAGTTCCTGAAAACGTTAAAAACTTGCTATCATTTATTGTCAAGCGATAGCCACTAAACATCAGGTGCCAATACGTAAATGGATTATTATTATTATTAAGTCTTATTATTAGACAAACGTATAGTCCCATGGGGTGTTTGCAGACTCCAATACAAAAATGCTTACAGTGTTACAAGTATGTAAAATACTGTCGTAGTGCTGAAGAAAGATAGCATCAGAGGCAATATCCGTTACAAAATATACCTTGAAATGAAAATTATAATAATTGTTGCCGTGGCATATGTTGTAACTTGTAGGGGAAGCACAAAAATACAACAACAGAGAGAAGTTTTATTCATAAAAAATTTGGCACCACTGAAAATCTATGGAAGTTTTGTTTCTACTATCATCGAATGACTTTAGAAAATACAAAAAACAACACTGCTCTCTCTAAATATTTTTGGTAATTCCAGAATGGTAGTACTTCACCTTTTATTACCTGGGATATTGCGGCAATAGCCAACTTTTAAAATGGGAAAGGCAATAAATGCAATTTATGTCTTGTTGAAAAATTAGTTATTTTAAAACACTTGAATAACACTAGCTTATTAAAAAGGAGAGTGAATTGAATATTATATGTAGGCATAAGAATAAATATCTTATCAAATACGTTCATGTAGCTTAATTTTTAATGTAAATTATGTTTTGTTTTAAAGAACAAGTAATCTCACTTTATGCTTAACATGAATTAAAAAATATTCACAACTCTGAAATATTTTTTTTACATATAGATATAAATCCCGTTTATTTGAAATGCCATATATATATATATATATATATATATATATACATATATATATATATATATATATATATATATGTTTACACATATATATATATATATGTTTACACATATATATATATATGTTTACATATATATATATATATATATATATATATATATATATGTTTACACATATATATATATATGTTTACATATATATATATATATATATATATATATATACACACACATACATATACATATATATATATATATTAATATATGTTTCATTAAATAATATAGATAAGTGTTGTCTATATATTTTATGTAAGTTTTTTTCATTGTTTAATGATAATGTTATTAAGCATATCAGACTATATGAAAAAAACTTACATAAAATATATAGACAACACTTATCTATATTATTTAATGAAACATGTATTAATGAAAAAATGCTGCCTAAATACACACAATATATATATATATATATATATATATATATATATATATATATATATATATATATATATATATATGTAAATTATTTATAGTATTTAAATTATTTACATTATTCGGATTATTATCGTCATCTTCATTGCCATATTCTCAACGTTTCGGCTATTGTACGTTCCGGCCTTCTTCAGTTTATTGGAACGTAAATAATGTAAATAATCATAATACCTCATTCCAGAGATATAGACAGATATTTTTTAAAATTAAAAAAAGCAAACTGTAATCCTAGTATAATATATAAATGCGCCTATATTTCGATAACCAGGTAAAATTTAATTACTTAATGCTGAATCTAAGGAACTGAACATTGCGTTGCGCGGCTTTATATGAGCGATATATATATATATATATATATATATATATATATATATATATATATATATATATATATATATATATATATATATATTGGGAAAAGATTATAGTTATTCCAAAAAAAGAAAAGTGTACATTTTAAGAGGAAGATAAACGGCAAGCGTTTTTGGTTGAAATGTGGATTTTTCATTTTAAAATGTATATTATAATCTCCTTGCCTTAATTCTACTACAATTATTTATTGTTTCCCAACTTTTTTCAAGCAAAGAGTAGATATTTCCACATATAAAAATTGTTTATAAACTCTGATCATCAGTCCAAGAAAGTCATTTGAATGACTACCACGGAAAAAAAATCGCGAGAAATGAAACTGTTAACATAGAACTTCCGGTTCAAGCTAACCATTCCAAATGCAAAGTGAAGAGACCTTGCCATTAAGAGACATATATTGTGATCAAATTCGATTCTCACTAGCTGCTCCATACTTTCGGCCTTATGCCATATCTAAGATATGCTTAGAAAATCAACCTCCAAGTAAGCACAGTCAGTTATGTGCCATGCGTGATACACGCTTAGGTGATGACGTATCTTTCGATACATGACTGACGACGCAGAATTTTTTTCCCGCAATAGGTTGCCATTTCTTTCTGCGGTTGACCAGTTGCCATCCCAGGCTATAGAACCCAGTCTGTCCTGCTATTTACCCATAACTGGGATGGGGGAGGAGAAGAGGAGTCATACCTTTCCCAAGGGTAATAGTACGTAAGTGAATCTAATGGATTCTACTGGAAAGTCAGTCAGTACTGTGGCATGCATGATACATCCTTATGCGATCAGGTATCTTTCGATACATGACTGACGAGGCAGATTTTTTCCCGCAGTACGTTGCCATTTCTTTCTGAGGTAGACCAGTTGCCATCCATGGCTGTAGAATCTGGTCTGTCGTGCTATTTACCCATAGCTGGGGGGAGAAGAAGAGGATTCATACCTTTCCCAAGGGTATTAGCACGTAAGTGAATATGATGGATTCGACTAGAAAGTCAGCCAGTCAGTTATGTGTCATGCGTGATATACGCTTAGGCGATCATGTATCTTTCGATACATGACTGACAAAGCAGATTTTTCCCCGAAGTACGTTGCCATTTCTTTCTGCGGTTGACTAATTGCCACCCAAGGCTATAGAACCCGGTCTGTCCTTCTATTTATCCATAGCTGGGGGGGGGGGGGGAGAAGAGGATTCATACCTTTCCCACGGGTATTAGCACGTAAGTGAATGCAATGGATTCAACTGGAAAGTCAGTCAGTTATATATCATGCGTGATACAGGCTTAGGCGAGCATGTATCTATCGATACATAACTGACGAGGCAGATTTTTTTCCCGCAGTACGTTGCCATTTCTTCAGTACAACATTTGCCATCCAAGGCTGTAGAATGTGGTCTGTCCTTCTATTTACCCATAGCTGGGGGGAGAAGAAGAGGATTCATGCCTTTCCCAATGATAGCACGTAATGGATTCGATTGGAATTCAACTCGGCTCTCCGAGTAAGCTACGCTCGCTAAATCGCTATCTTGAGACCAAATGTTTGTAGTTTTTTTTTAATGTACAAGGGTCATTCAATAAATAAGGTGAATTTTTCGGTATAAGGACTTCTAATACAGATAGAAGTTTACTCTTTTTTATTTTTTTTTGTTTTACTTCTTTTTCACATGGATTTAATTTCTTTTGTAGATTAAAAAAAACTTTGAGAGTTTTGACGATTAACAAAGATGGCCGACCAAGTAGCATGCTCCAGGATTGAACAGCGGTCAGTTATCAAGTTTTTGGTTGCTGAAGGTTGCAAACCAGTTGAAATTCATAGGAGAATGTCAACTGTGTATGGTGCCACATGTTTCAGCCACAAAAATGTCTACAAGTGGGCTAAATTGTTTAAAGAATGACGGAGCAGTGTTGAGGATGAAGACAGGCCTGGGAGGCCTACAGAAGTGAGATCTCCTGAGGTGATCGAATCAGTCAATGACCTCATTCAGTCTGACAGAAGGGTGACAGTGGATGACATTGCAAGGACTTTGAGCTTATCTGTTGGGACAAACGCAGAGGTCATCAGTCAGAAGGAGTCATCTTGCACCATGACAACGCAAGGCCTCACACAGCAGCCCACACGGTGCAGACCATCAACGAGCTGGGCTGGGAACTGCTCCCTCATCCCCCTTACAGCCCAGACCTTGCCCCTTCAGACTTTGACATGTTTGGTCCCTTGAAAGCGTTCACGAGAGGCACGAAGTTTAAAAGTGACGATGAAGTCAAAAGTGTTGTGAGTGACTGGCTGAGACATCAGTCCAAAGATTTTTACGCTGAGGGAATACGGAAGCTTGTGCACAGATGGGAAAAGTGTGTGACAGTGCTGCGAGACTACGTTGAAAAATTAAAAAAAAAGTAAGCTTCTATCTGTTTTAGAAGTCCTTATACCGAAACATTCACCTTATTTATTGAATGACCCTCGTATATTAATATCCCTGCATCACATCCTATATGTGTTTTTCTGGGAATATTGTTCGAATTACACATGGTATAGTGGATGAAATCGTTGGTTGAATAATCCAAAAAGTGACTTGACCGAAAGTGTTGTGAGTTCAAAACCTGGCCAGAGCAGAGAGAACAAAATCTTGGAGAGTTGAGTTTCTAAAGGGAATTAACTGAAATTTAGATATCCAAAACAAGGCATGGCACGTGGAAATAGAACAATATTCACCCGTGGATTAAATAAAGGGTTCGGTTCGGAATTTCGGAAGGCCAGAGCTGAAACGTTATGAATATGATAATAAAGATGAGGACAACATCCGAACAATGTAAATAATATAAAAAAAAACACAAAAAAACATTTTTTTTTAATGAAAATCTTTGCTTTTTGCAGAAATAATTAATTTCTTAATACTATGGAAGCTAATTTTAGTGGGAATTTGAGAATAATTTTTGGTTATTTACAAACAGTGAAATTAACGTCCCCCGGCCTAGAGCATCAAAAGTTTTATTAAAGAACATATCTGGGATCGAATCTGAATTCAAGAGAAAACAGTTACGCAGTTTTCATTTTTCTTCTTTTTTATCCTAATGTTCCCCCAGTATAAGGCTCAAGAGCCAATCAAGTCGCTCTTATCTGAGTATCACTGTCTACTAGGACGGCTAGCCCATCCCTATATGAGACGCCACCTCGGGCACATTTGTGTTTGTTCAAGACCCACAAAGACCTCCCCCCGCCTGTGGTTTATATTGAGCGGATTTTTACTTACACTTCAGAGATTTGTTTGATAGACTCTTTCAGCAATAATCCTTAGTACATCTTCAGTTGCTCTACATAAGCGAACACCGGATTGCTTTTTCTGGTAGACGTCTCTACAATGTATGAGGCTTAACCAGTTCAGAGTTCATTTAAACAAAAAATTATTAAATATCGATTATGTCCAGCTATTTCCGAATTAAAAAAAAAATTTCACCTTATTTATTGAGTGACCCTCGTACATACTATACAAGATATACACTATAATGTTAGACATATTTTTAGTGAAATATTTAGGAAAGTTTGAAAGGTTTAACCAAGAAAATATGAGCGCGATATATATGAAAAAAAGAAACGCCATTTTGAAGTGACAGTGGGAATATGTGGATTTGTAAATTATAAAAGAAGTATTTAGCTACTTCCGTCGTATAAGATGCTCAGTAAAGATTTGAAAAGAAAACGAAAAAATAATCAGACAGAAATATTATGTAAATCTCCTCCCAAAAAGTCAGGTGAAATTTAAAAGCTGAATACATTGGCTAAAAGCATAGCGTCTGAAGAAATTATGGCGACGAAGACAGTATTTGCAATGTGCTATGCCGGTTGATGTAAGAAAATAATTGACACACGATAAGCATATTTTGCAAATACTATCAGCATTAATATGAAAATATTTCGGAATTGACACTCCACCTGCCAGTTTGAATTAATTTGTATATGCATATGGGTAAGTCCTTCTTGGCTGTTATATATCTCTCTCTCTGTCTCTACATATATATATATATATATATATATATATATATATATATATATATATATATATATATATATATATATATATATGCACACAAATAGCAGAGTAATACCGGCACACACACGCACAAAGACACACCCACACACACACACACACTCACACACACTCACACACACACACACACATATATATATATATATATATATATATATATATATATATATATATATATATATATTATAAATTAACTGATTTAAAAATATGGTTTCTTCGCTACACAGGAATTACCATTAAAACAGAAAACAAAAACTTACAAAATTTATGCTGTGTAAATTTACATTGAGCACTGTTTTGTAAATCTAAAAATATCAATAAGAACACCGGATTACATATCTTATTTTGTACACACACACACACACACACACACACACACACACACACACACATATATACATATATATATACCCGGTGAAACAGCAAAATTGTACATTTGTTAGATTAAGCTTTGAGCCCTTGTATCTTAGCAATGATTAAATATATCTTACTGGAATTCTCCGAGGTTTTTATAACACTATTGGACTCTAAGTAATCGTGATGAAATTTTTCATAAACGAAAATGTTCATCATTAATTAATCATAACTAAGTTTATATATATATATATATATATATATATATATATATATATATATATATATATTATTCCCGAATTATTTTCAACTTATTCAAGGTGATATTCGCCCTTTCTAACCTTCTAACTTTCTGTCCTGGCATAACAAGTTACCTCCCATCTTTCACGTACGATTTCATTTCTAAGAATTTTTCACTGCTTTTTGGACTGGCACAGGTGAAACTTGCCGAACGTCTTATGGATTGAGTTGGATCTTTTCTAATTGACCTCTTTGTTCAACTGGGAAGATAGTGGGGCTGACACAAAGCGAATTTAACCTGTTCTCTTTTCTTGATGAATAAGTGAAAAGGTTTTCCAGTGATTATTACGACAAATGGTGTCAAGATGGCTAAACGTCTTATCTGAAAACCGGGAAAAACTCTATTAGTTCAGTGCATTTTCAGATATTAAACATTTTGTGGGATAGACAGTTATGCTGTTACACGATTTGGGAAATTTTGCTGTTACACATAGTTGATGTTTGTGTGTTTTAAAATAATATTTGCTCAAGCATCAAGGTGACACCTACCCCTGTTCACACCAATCCTATGAAATAAATATCAAATCAAGACGAAAAACTTATTTTTACAGCGTGTTAGTTGCCTTGAGTAACTTCATATAAATGTTTATTGATATATACATTTGTGGACAGAATTATTCGCCCCACAGAATAGTTGTATATCTTCTAAGGATGGGCAAATACAGTGCTGTTCGATAAACGTGACTCACCTGATTTTTCTTACTAAATGTTCTCTTCTCCGATGAAACGAAAGCTGAGCTAAATTCAAAGGATAAGCGATCTAAAATCCGAAGAAGCTTTGAAAATTTTTTAAATTTAGCAGTAAGTACTGTCAAGCATCCGTTCAGTATAATCTTCTGGGGATGCTTTTCTTTTCATGGAACTGGTTTCTTAAAACCTATTGAAAAGACCCTCAGGAGCGAGCAGTACAAGAGAATTTTAGAGTCTTGTCTGCTCCCTTCTGCTGAAAGGATGCAAATCGACTCCACCAAGCGCATTTTTATGCAGGATAATGCTCCCTGTCACAAATCAAAATTGATGACGGAATACTTTGATGAGAAGCGGGTGAGTGTTAAGACATGGCCGCCCCAATCTCCTGACCTCAACCCCATAGAAAACTTATGGAGCATTATAAAGTACAGGATCTCGAGAAAGCAGTTGAGCAACAAAGAGGATTTGATTGTGAATTTCATATCCGAATGGAATTCAATTCTTCGAGATGAGATTTGCCAGAACCTAATCAAGTCAATGCCAAAAAGGGTTGAAAAGGTTATTTAAAATGAAAGAGGACCTATAGATTATTAAATATTTCGAACTATATTACCTATTATAAATAAATTATACCTCTATTATTCTTTATTTAAAGCTGTTCGGTTATGTTTCTATTGATTACTAGTTGCACAAAATAAGTGAGACACTTTTTTTGCACAGAGTTTTTCCCTAAATCTCATTTATATCCAAAATTATAATTATCAGTAGAATACCTTAGGGTGAGTAAACTTTTTTACTTGGTGGTCGGGAAGGTGTCTTCATATTAGTAAGATTAAAAATTAGTTTGACCCCAAAAACAATAGGCAAAAAAAATGTTTAAGTAAAAAAAATCAGGTGAGTCACTTTTATCGGACGGCACTGTATTTGCCATAAATAGTTGATTCCGTATTGGAATAATTCGGGGAATTGTTTAATGCTTTCATTCATTATATTCCTAGCTAGAGATTTTACATTGTTACGCTCCCAAATTATTCTTCACGCCTATACAAAAAAAGCTGATATTGTTACAATTATGTAAAATATTGTCGTACCGTTGGAAATAATAACATAACATAAATCTCCGTTAAAAGTTGCGATAGATAAATTTCCGTCGAAGTTACGCAAAAATGAAAATAACACTGACATACAATAATAATCAAGGGGGTACAATGTGGGGACTAAGGTGGCCAAATGTAAAAGGTTATATGGTAGC
This sequence comes from Acanthosepion esculentum, assembly GCA_964036315.1. NCBI lineage: Eukaryota > Metazoa > Mollusca > Cephalopoda > Sepiida > Sepiidae > Acanthosepion > Acanthosepion esculentum. The sequence goes on from OZ038512.1 coordinate 5,401,816, forward strand.
AGAAATTGTCTGATATTCATAACTGGGTTCGGCTTGCCTGGGATAGTGCAGAATCTTTTTGCCAGATAAGGAGTCTTCCAACGGCCACCCACTTGACTCAAAGCAGTACTACCTTCTCAAGGCACTTGATGTAGGCATTCTTGCTGAGTCTGGGTCCCTGTGGGAAGATGAATGGAGGGATGGCGTCGACAACACAAGAGATCACTCCAAATGCCTTGATATTGACTGGATATATCATCCAACTCTTTCCTCTGCACAGTCCTCAGATTGTATTGTGGCCTGTTAGGGGCCAGAAGGAAAGACACGGAAAGAAGAAGCTAGGTTGAACGAGTGTATTGGAATAACAGAAAATATATAGAAAATAAGAGTGTTATTAGTCAGCAGTTAGAAGTGTCCGTCCGAAATATCAGGTTACACTGCGCCCCTACTGTCGATATTTAACAGTCCCCCCACAACGTATGTATGTGGCACAAGGCCGAGTTTAACGTGGCTTTCTCCGAGCCCTTAGGCTTGGCCAAAAATATCCCAACAGAATCAGCATTAGCGAGTTTGGGGTCTGTCTACCTCCCCGGACGAAACTCTGCCCTTCGGCATAGCTTCGTCCGAAGTTCCTCTCTGCCAAAGCAGAGAGTTCGACAGAAGTCGCAAACAGTCAGAAAACTGCTTACCGAATGCCGATATTTAACAACCCCCCCCCCCACACACACACGGGTCGCATGTGGCACAAGGTCATTTTAATGTGGGCTTTCCGAGCCCGTAGGCTCGGCCAAAGATATGCCCATTAGAACCCGTATAAACGGGTTCAGGGACTGTCTACCTCCCCGGACGAAACTTTGCCCTGCGGCAAAGCCTGGTCCGGGTTCCTCTCTGCCAAAGCAGAGAGTTCGACAGAAGTCGCAAACAGTCAGAAAACTGCTTACCGAATGCCGATATTTAACAACCACCCCACACGGGTCGCATGTGGCACAAGGCCGGTTTAATGTGGGCTTTCCGAGCCCGTAGGCTCGGCCAAAAATATGCCCATTAGAACCCGTATAAACGTGTTCAGGGTCTATCTACCTTCCTGGACGAAACTTAGACCTTCGGCAAAGCCTGGTCCGGGTTCCTCTCTGCCAAAGCAGAGAATTCAACAGAAGTCGCACACAGTCAGAGACTGCGTCCCAACTGTGTCCTTTGGAAGTCTCGCAGTTTAGTATTTATGAAGGAGGAAGGGTTCATCCTAATTTAGATAGGTTACCATAACAGATTGACACCCAAGCACTCTGAAATGTTCGTATTACAGCTTCCGGTGCGAATGCCAAGTAGTACAGACTGCCTTTTTGAAATTTCTGGCGGAGTGAATTGCGTCATGGTGCTCTTTTTCTTCCGCAGACGGTGCCCAACTGGCCCTACTATATTGTGCAGTCGACAAAATCAAAATCAAACAATGCGCATGCGCGATATTAAAATATGAAATTGTGACAATTTACCAATTTCACTTCTCCTTCTTGCTCTTTCTCTCCCCATATATATATATATATATATATATATATATATATATATATATATATATATATATATATATATATATATAATAAATCAATAAATAAAGTAAATAATAAACAAATTACTAAACTATTATGACCAAAAAAATTAGACTATAAAAAATCAAAACAAAAAATCGGACGAAAAATAGCTATAACTGTTATATAACGATAAAAAAATGAATGAAAATAATAAACTGCGTTACTTAAAAATCGAAAACCAAAAAGAGAAAATATACAGTGTAACAAATAAATAACAACAAGTATAATAAATTGATCTAAATACATCCAAATATATAAATAAACTAACAACCGATACCGACAAACTAGCCGTTTAGAAAAAACAAATAAAGATAATCAATCCAAATAAATAAATTAAAAACTGTTCCCGCCAAAATAATAGTCAGAACAAACCACAACAATCAACCCCAAAATCCAATAAATGGCTTTAATCATCATCCCAAACAAAAATAAAACTATTAAATAAGCGATATAAACATATTTTTATTACGTTAATAAAAACACCGATCAAAATAAAAATAAAAAAATGAAAAAATAAATATATAAGTTAAAAAATAAAAATAAAAATAAATAAAAACAAGCAAAATAATTTGAACCAAATAAATAAACAATTTAAACGACTTCTAGTAAAATAACCGCCATAATAGACAACCAACAATAAGCTATATAAACAAATTTTTACTACGTTAATAAAAACACAGATCAAAATAAAATAAAAAATAAATAAATATATATGATAAAAAATAAAAATTAAATTAAAATAACCGCCAAAATAGATTACAATGCACCACTGACCCGTATATATATATAGCCGAAAAAAATAGCAGCACTCGTGGCCTGACGATTGCATCTAGCATGAAGTGTTGACTTCTATGTTCACTTTTATATTTACACACGCTATATCTCTGATATTGAGCACTTTATCCCATAAATATAGCACACTTTACGACTATATTTCTTCATATATATATATATATATATATATATATATATATATATATATATATATATATATATATATATATATATATATATGATGGACTCTCTCGTCGAACTCGACGTATGAGGGCCAGACAGATCAGATGTGTGAGTGTCGGGCTTTCAGTTCCCAGAAACTGAAAGCCCGACACCCACACAGGAATTGATTATAGTGGTGAAGGCTTTGTGCAGGGCCATCCACACTTTTTGGTGGGACGAATACAGGGACCTGGTGCAACGAATGCCACAAGGTCCCCAAACGACCCTCCGCAGGTTTTGAATTCAGAGTTGTCCTTCTCCTAGACCAGTTGCCATCCAAGTCTGTCCTGCTATTTACCCATAGTTGGAGGGAGAAGAGGATTCACACCTTTCCCAAGGGTATTAGCACGTAAGTGAATATAATGTAATCGACTGGCATTCGAACTCGGCTCTCCGATTCCTCAATCCAAGCCGTTATCCATTACTCCACCGTACCTCCATTACTCCACCATGCCTCCATATATATATATATACCTCCACCGTGCCCCCTATATATATATATATATATATATATATATATATATATATATATATATATATATATATATATATATATATATATATATATATATATATATATATATATATATATATATATATATATATATATATATATATATATATATATATATATATATATATATATGAAGAGAGAAAGATTTCAGTACGTATTTGTAAATTAAGATAACTTAAAACGGAAAAGTCAAAGTGAAATCTATTTCCTCCGTTGCATTGCAATTCCTTGAAGAGGGCAATTAAGCCTTGGAGCCATCAGAAATATGCCATCTTTAAAAAAAGGCTGAAGCCGAGGCAAAAGAGAGAGAGAGGGAGAGAGAGAGGGAGATAGGGAGAGAGAGAGAGGGATAGAGAGAGGGGGAAGAGAGATAACACAGATCCTGTTGTAGAAATGATATTAAATAAAGATGTAATTTATGGTTGAAAGCCTTTTCTTGAAAGCTTTTTATTTTATTTTACTTTTTCTTACAAATTTTTATCATAATTTTTAATACGGGAGAGCAAGGCTATTACGATTTAACATGAGGGTAAGGAGGTCTGTTTGAGGAGAGCAATGATGAAAATTTACGTTCAAGCAAAGAAGTTTAGACCGAGAAAGAGAAAATGAATGGAAAAAAAGAGTTGAAAGGACTTAATGCACGAAGAGAATGATGGGAAATGTGAATATAAATCCTTTGAAAAGCTTAACCGTAACGTATGAGAAAGAAAATGAGAAGAGGTGAGAAAGGACGAGAATTTGTGTAGAAAACAAAGCAATGCAGATTAAAAGTGCAAAAGACAAAAAAAAAAGTAAAAGTTGATTCGAGAAGGCGATGGAGAGGAGAAGAAAGAAAAGGAGAAACAAAAGATAAACAGATCTCAACAATTTGAGAAGACATGAGAGATAGGAAGAGAGTTGCGACATAGACAGGTACAGACAGAATGAGATAGATAGATAGATAGATAGATAGATATAATCAGACTAATGACAGATATATATAAACAGATAGATAGATAGATAGATAGATAGATTGATTGATAGATAGATAGATAGACAGATAGATAGATAGATATGAATAAACTGAGATTGATCAATGGATAGATATAGATAGATAGATAGATATAAATACACTAATGACAAATATATATATAAACAGATAGATAGATAGATAGATAGATTGATTGATAGATAGATAGATAGATAGATAGATAGATAGATAGATAGATAGATAGATAGATAGATAGATAGATATGAATAAACTGAGATTGATCAATGGATAGATATAGATAGATAGATAGATATAAATACACTAATGACAAATATATATATAAACAGATAGATAGATAGATAGATAGATATGAATAAAGTGAGCTTGATCAATGGATAGATAGATAGATAGATAGATAGATAGATAGATAGATAGAGAAAATACCAGAGAAAATACCCATCCGCACCAAACATGATCAAACACAAACTAACATGAATAGATTGATTTTTTAAGAAATAAAACTCTTTGTCTGATGATTGCCAAAGCGGGAAACTTAGAGTTACAAACTCATATCCATGCAACTGACGTAGCAACATACGTGGTCATGTATGACGTCATAGAACCGCATTTACGAATTTACGACCAGCGTCTGATATTCCGCGACCGTTATCGTCGCATAGAAAACTTCTATGCAAACATAACAGAATGTCATATTTGATGGTAAACATCTCTGTCGTAATAGCCATATAATCACTGTGATGATTGCTCATGTGATCCGAAAGCTTAGATCGAGGAACAGCACAATAAAAATATATCCAAATATTGGAAAGTTTCGGTTTTTATGTTTTCCCGAAACTAAAGCCACTATACGAAGCTTAAAACGGCCCTTGATCAAAAGTAATAGACATTCATTGTCTGTTATATTTAACAATATATGTTTGATATATATATATATATATATATATATATATATATATATAGTTAAATTCGTAGACAGATTGGTATAAAATGAAAATTGGAAAAATCTTAATGCATTAAATATACAAATTAAAAAAGATAGACTCTTCTGTCCAAGCCTTTTTTTCTGGTTAATGTAAATTACCTTTATATTAAGAGATTTTTTTATATATTTTTTTGAATTTAACTGTATTGTCGACATGGAAAAAATTGTCTTCCTATAAAGGTAATTTACATTAACCAGGAAAAAAAAGCCTTGGACAGAAGCGTCTATCTTTTTTAATTTGGATTTTTAATGTAACTATAACAACAGAGATATTTCGATTTCATTTTTGCCTCGAAAAAGACGGAAGACGAAACGTATCGGTAAAATCTAAGATTTTTCCAATTGTCATTTCATATATATATATATATATATATATATATATATATATATATATATATATATATATATATATATGGTAAGGATTCGGCCTTGTGCTACATCCCAGCTATGCTTAGAAACATACTATATGGTAAAGATACAATATGGTAATCGGTATGGGATTTCCAGGAGGATATAGATCCAGGGAGTGCTCTATCTCAAAAGAGAGAGCAACACACACACACACACACACACACACACACACACACACACACACATATATATATATATATATATATATATATATATATATATATTATAAATTAACTGATTTAAAATACGATTCCTTCGTTACACAGGGATTACCATGTTTCAAAAACCGAAGCTAAAAACTTCAAATTTAATTATATAATTGAATTAAATGTATTAGTTCTGTTTCGTCTTCAAGCGAATTCCAAAATTCGCTTGAAGATGAAACTAATGCTTTTAATTTAATTATATAATTAATTTTTTTTAGCTTCGTTTTTTGAAACATGGTAATCCCTGTGTAGCGAAGGAACCATATTTTAAATTCATTAATTCATAATATTCATGCTCTGTAAATTAACATTAAACATTGTTTTGTAAAAATAAAAATATCAATAACAACACCGGATTATATATCTGACTTTTCTTTCTTTTCACTCTGATATATATATATATATATATATATATATATATATATATATATATATATATATATATATATATGAAGAAATGTAGTCTTAAGATGTGCTATATTTATGGGATAATGTGCTCAATATCAGAGACAGAGCGTGTGTAAATATAAAAGTGAACATAGAAGTCAACACTTAGAGGCGACAGTCTGTTTCATGCTAGATGCAATCATCGCGCCCGGAAGCATATTTGATCACTGATTTAACCTTTTTATTATATGGTACGTTAAACCCTATGTTAGTTCTATTTCTTTTGGAGTTCTGTTACATGCAAATTTGTGTTTTGCCGAGAAAGCACTATGAAAAAGCCTGCTTGAACAAGGTCGGTAATTGCTGAGACGGATAGATAGGAACAGAGACTGGATTACATAGATAATGAGAGATAAAAAGATTAAAACTGACACACATAGATAGATAGATAGATAGATAGATAGATAGATAGATAGATAGATATGAACAGACTGGAATACATAGATAATGAGATATAAAATGATTAAAACTGACACACACATATAGATAGATAGATAGATAGAAATCAACAGACTGTGAGAGATAGATAGATAGATAGATAGATAGATAGATAGATATATAGATATTAACAAACTGAGATAAATGTAAACAGAATTAGATAGATATGAACAGATTAAACAGATAAAGATAGATATGAACAGATTAAAACGGAGAGATAGATATTAACAAATTGAGATTGGTAAGTGTAAATAGAATTATATCGATAGATATGAACGGATTAAAACAGATATATAGATAGATATAAACTGAGTGAAATAGACAGATAGATAGATATAAACTGATTAAAATAGATAGATAGATAGATAGACAGATAGATATGAATAGCCTGAATAGATAGATAGAAACAGATTAAAATTGATTGATTGATAGATAGATATGAATAGAGTGAAATAGACAGACAGATAGATAGATAGATAGATAGACAGACAGATAGATAGATATAAACAGATTAAAATAGATAGATAGATACGAATAGCTTGAATAGATAGATAGAAACAGATTAAAATTGATTGATTGATAGATAGATATGAATAGAGTGAAATAGACAGACAGATAGATAGATAGATAGACAGACAGATAGATAGATATAAACAGATTAAAATAGATAGATAGATACGCATAGCTTGAATAGATAGATAGAAACAGATTAAAATTGATTGATTGAAAGATAGGTATGACCAGATTGAAAAAGATAGATTGATAGATAGATAAATAGAAACAGATTGAAATAAATACATAAATAGATAATCCATAATTCTTTTTTCTTTTTCTCATTTTCATTCCCGGCTTTTTTTTTCACTCCCTCCTCCTTCCATCCTTCTTTTTATTCCTTTTTCCGTCTTCTTCGCATTCTTCTTTGTTTCTATTTAAATATCATCTTCGTTTTCTTTTCTCTCCGCCTCCCTTTCTCATCTTTTCATTTTCTTTTTCATTCTAGTTTTCATTCTTTATTTCTTTCACGTTTGCACGTTGGAGTAATGGATAACGGCTCGGATTGAGGAATTCCAGTCGAATCCGTTACATTCACTTACGTGCTAACACCCTTGGGAAAGGTGTGAATCCTCTTCTTCTCCCTCCAACTATGGGTAAATAGCAGGACAGACTGGGTTCTATAGCCTTGGATGGCTACTGGTCTAGGAGAAGGTCAACTCTGAATTCAAAAACCGTTCGGCGTCTACACCGGCATCCGGCGGCCTCTTGGTTACTCCTGCGTCTGTGGAAATTCTGCGGCAAGTAAGAGCATATTCCTCCCTCCACTGGGATAGCACGCGAGGTGTGGGGACCGCGTGTGAAGTTCAAACTCCCTTGTTACTCCGTTTCAAGAATTCACCGCCGTTGGAATCGGGAATGGCTGTCCTCGTTTCAGCATTGGCGACGGATCGCCGTGCTTGGTCGGCCTTCGTTCCGGACGCGGTGAATTCCTTGGAAGGAGCCGGCTTAACCGATCCAGGGTGAATGCCGCAACATATACATTTGCATACATACCTTCTGCTTCTGCATCTCTCCATGTTTCATTTATTCGTCGTTGCCGCGGTAAAACGGAAGAAAGTTTTGTTAAAACATGAGAAATTGTTTTGTGCTGAGTGACATTGAAATGAGAAGCAAAAACCCGTGGAAAGAATTGAGAATTTAATTCACACATAAACGTCTTGAATCATATGTCGAGTAGTTTGAACAATGGAAGAGTGACCCAGGCTTAAGGAGCAATGTTTATTGACACACAGCTGCAAATGCAAGCTGTAAAGCGAAAATTTCTTTTTTTGTAAACAACGAATTTGGAGTTGATTCTCCTGATCGAAAGTGATTCGAGACGGTGGGGTGTGTTGATAAGCCACTTCTGCTCCCTGAGGTGGTTTTGTGTGAGGTAATAATGTGAGATATTGGGAGAAGAGAATTCCCCAAAATTTCAATGTATACGAATGCGCGAAGCGAATTCGCCAGAAGAGTCAGACGAGACGGAGACGAGACGGAGATGAGATCAGAGACAGGAGAGAGGCCCACGTGATTATTTGCATACGAAAGCCTCCGATTTCAGCCTTGCGCCAAACTTTACCAAAACAGCAAATATTACCAAATCGGCAACAATAATATCACTTCCGATTCAGACGTTGGTTCGGCTGATAATGTATTGAGAACCAATTGATATAAACCAATTATTGTACGGAGGACTGATATTAAAACAGAGTTTACTTTTGTTCAATTTATTCGAGTGTTATTTTTTTCCCTGTACGTCATCGCCTTGATTGAACCAGCCCAACACGAAGATATCTGAGACGATTCGATCTTGGCTGCCTTATGATCAAACTTAAATCACAACGTGGGATAAGGATAGCTCTGGATTGAAGCGATCAAATCATCGACCAGCCGCGGCGTTGGAAGTCTTGGACGACCGATGAGGGTGTTGTACGATTACACATTAAACCTTTTTTTTTCTTTTTAATTGTTATTCTTTTGCTTTTTTTGCTTTTTGTCATTCCTAATTTATTTCATTCACTTATTTTCTTTCACTTTCCATCCTTTTCCTTGTCCTGTCTCCCCTTTCTTTCTTTCTTTCTTTTTTCTTTTTTCTTTCTTTTTTTTTCTTTGATTCTTTCTTTATTTCTTTCTTTCTTTTTTCTTTCTTTTTTTTCTTTGATTCTTTCTTTCTTTCTTTTTTCTTTCTTTCTTTCTTTTTTTCTTTGATTCTTTCTTTATTTCTTTCTTTTTTCTTTTTTCTTTCTTTCTTTATTTCTTTCTTTTTTCTTTTTTCTTTCTTTTTTCTTTGATTCTTTCTTTCTTTCTTTTTTCTTATTTCTTTCTTTTTTTTCTTTGATTCTTTCTTTATTTATTTCTTTTTTCTTTTTTTCTTCCTTTTTTTTCTTTGATTCTTTCTTTCTTTCTTTCTTTCTTTCTTATTTCAACCTTTTTTTTAATTTTTAAACTTTTTCATTTGATTTTTAAATCCGAATACGCAAATTAATTATCTCAATTAAGCAAGGACAACATTGCACGGCATGTTGAAAGACAAATGCTTTCAATCTTTAAATAATAAAATTCCATAATTTTGCTGCCATAGATTAATCTCTGAATACAGCCTGATGATGAGACATAAACTTTTCAAATGTTTGCATTAGATATAGCTGCATATACGCAGTGCCGTCGCGTACTACCACTGATCCAACGCCTCGACCGGGAAGCCCCAGGCCTGTGACCCACTCTATCTTATCGACATTTTATTTTTTCTAACGACATTTATAAACGTTACAGATGAAACTAAACACTATTAAAGGATGAAAAAATATATGTGGTTTTAACAATATTATGTTTTGTTTTGTTTTTCCACAGATTTTGACGTCATTCTGAGGTTGTTTTGTTTTCAAATCCCTCTAGAAATAACACAAAATAAAATCCACTATTTTTTATCCATAATCTTGAACGTGTTAAAGTTAATCAACTTTTTAACAAGAAAAATTTCAATGTCCGCAAACTTTCTATATCTGATTTATGTAAGATGCAATGACCTATTATGATGTATCTCGAAATAATATTTAGATGCTGTGTTTTTATTTTATTTTTTCCTAGTCAATTTTTTCACTTGTATTCCATATGATTCATTATTCTACATAATGAGGTTACAATAAAATTTATATGACTACCTTATGAAAATTAAGATGTAGTGGGGGACCGTATCTTAGATGCGAGGAACCTTAGATCGGCTCTGCATATATGTGGCAAACAACGTAACTTTCGACTATTCCAAAAACACTCAGCACGCGCATGCGTAAAGTAGCATAATTGGTGAAATGAAAGTTCACGTTCATTTTTCATCGCTTCTTTACCTATGTATGTGTGTGTGCGTGTGCGCGAGCGCGCGCGTGGGTGCGTGCGTGCGTGTGTTGCCCGATACATAAGCACGTACACACCGTCCGTGAGCTATTTGAACATATACCAGGACAGATAATATACTGCAGTGAATTGCATTTTCTCTTCAAGTGTCCAGTGGGTGATAAAGCACTTGTCCCAATTTTTGAGAGAGTTATGCAGCATGACAAATGTAAAGGTCACAGTGTGTCCTTCATGTGAGTCAGGGCTGACAACAACAACAACAACAAAAATTCATAAGTAAAACAAATGAAAATATTGTATATATATATAAGAAGTCATAAAGAAGAAATAAGTGGGAAAAAAAGCCAGCAACTGCGTTGAGTCAAATAAACTGGCTTCAACCCAGCTGAACGCACATAGACAGACGGAAAAGACATGCGATCGCGCGTACACACAGGCGCGTGCGCGCGCGCACACACACAAATGCGGCTATATCTAGTGCAAAGGTTTCAAAGTACTGTATATCCGATCAACACGGTGTATTCAGATGATATCAAAATTATGAAGTTTTATAATTTAATTAGGTTAAAACCTAGTTCCAACGAAGGGTTCTTGATTAAGCCTTCGTCTCGTCCAGGAGTTTGAGAGTCCCGACGTCTTTGCATATTTACAGGATTGGAAGCTCTCCTGGCTGCCGTTTGATCTAGGTTTTCATTCGCACGGGACTTTCTTTTCCTCGCTGCAGCCTTGGCTCTTTTGATTGCAATCTGGTCCTCTGTTGGCAGAGATTTATTTTTATGAGGCCTACTGCTGTCTTATGCGATAGGCAACAAACTACAGAAGAACTCAAAATTGGTCTCTGGATTTAAGTATTGCATTAATATCTGTCTATATTCCTGAGATGAGTTATTATGTACACTATTTACATGATTCGGACTATTGTTCTCATCTTTAAGTTTATAAGTCCCAGTAATTCATACACCGATAACCTTAAGGGCACATGGCACAGTGGATAAAGGCGTTGGTTAGATCCAATGACAGGATCCAAACAGTTGTAAGTTCAATACCTGGTTAAGGCAATGGAGAATTGGAGAGGTGAATTAGTAGGAGATAACTGTTAAGTGACATTCATTAGATATGCCACGTGGAAGGAGAACAGTCTACCTTAGCGAGCAAAATAAACGGTTCAGTTCGACATTCCAACCAACTGAAGAAGGCTGGAGCGTACTACGGCCGAAACGTTGTGAAAATTATGGCAACAAAGATGAATAATGTAAATAGGTATTGCTTTAATATTTAAGCCTATCTTTTAAAAGTTCAGTTATTTCCATTTATTTTTGATTTTATAAGAATTATTATCGTACAAAAAAATTCGTCGCAAAAAATCACGTAAAAAAATAAAAATAAAATAAAAAACAAAACTCGCCGAAAACAATCGCAGTCATGAAAAGTAGGGAATCCGAAATTTCAGGATTGCGGGTCCGGATCCGGCCCGGAATGTTTTTAATTTGCTCACAGAATCGGCCTGATTCCAAAATGGTATGATATGCTGGGTTACGGTCTCTAGTTTAAAGTTGAAATAGTGTAACACACTGACATTCGCATTTATTTATATAGAAGATGGAAAGGACGTGTCTTACTTGATGTATGTGGGAACCTATGAACGACGCGTTACGCCGAAAGAAAGGCTGCTGTGTTCGGCTTCTTATGCCTAGAATGAAAACAAATCGGTATGTAAGAAAAAAATTGCTGGGATGACCAGAAAGAAGAAAGTGACAGTCTGGCTACAGCTTGTTATATATATATATATATATATATATATATATATATATATATATATATTTATATTGTGTATTTATAATATATACAAGTTTTGTCTATTTTAAGTAAGTTCCTTTCATATTGCCTGATAAGCTTAATCACATTATCATTGAAAGACGAAAGGAAAACACCATATTGACACATGTTTGAATCCTATCTAAGCTTTCAGCTTACATAAGACATTATCAAATATGACAATTACATTTCAATATATTAAACAATACACGGACAAAACAATAATGATAGACTGTTCTTGTTGCATGAACATTTTCAAAGCAACGACAAACTCATGTATACGAGACGCGGAATCGAAAATAACGTAGCAGCTCTCGACGTCACACATGACCACACAAGAGTGAAAACGAGAAGTATCACGTATGGGAAGCCGTTCGTATAAACCAATGGTTTCTGTTATCAATTATAGGCATTTACGAATATTTGTGGAGATTTCATAGTTTATTTTGTTCAGATTAGGTTTCAACTGTTTTATGTATACAAAACTTGTCTATATTATTTAATGAAACAGGCATCAATATATATATATATATATATATATATATATATATATATATATATATATATATATATAGTCAAACCTAATGAGCCAGACAAACCTACCAAGGTTTCACTTAGGTTTGCTCTACGTTTGTATTGAGCTCTTTAGTTAGTTGTTTACTCGTATCGGGTTTTTTTCTTTGGGCCTTGAACCTGTATCTGTGTGATTATTTTCGACAGATTTCCATGTTCCTGGCTCTTTCTTTTTTAAAACCTTTTTTTCCCTTCGTGATTGATTTGGCTATTGTTAAATCAAGAGTTCGAAGGTTTTTCGACACGAGTATAGTTACCTATATATATATATATATATATATAGAATTTTATCGCATAGTGATCAATAAATTTCAACTGAGATACTGCAAAGAATACAGAAAACTACTATCTTATGAACGTTTCCCTTTTCAAAAGCAAAAGATGTTTACACGTGTGATCTTCCTCAGTAAAAACCGCCAATGATTTAAAATCCGGATTTTTAGAAAAACTCAAGAAAAATTGTACTTAATCATTGTTTATGTATGTGATTATGTGTGAAAGAACAAGTGAGAGAACAAGTGAGAGCGAAACAAAATAACATTTTAAGAAACGTTATTTTCCTTATGAAATTAAGCGTGTCATTCACAAAGACAAAACAGGCCTCATGTGTCCCGGGGGCCGCTGTTTGGGCATCATTCGGTTAGAGAGAACAGAAGCTAGTTCAGGTGCACAATACTTAAAGATTATTGTAGGGATTATCATAAAGTCTCCAATCTTTGAGGAGATCAGTTTGAAGATGATAGCAGATATCAAGGATGGAGTTCTCAGTGGAAAGTCAAGCAAAGATACTCCAGATAAGTCAAGAGTTTGAATTTGAAGGAAATTTCTGAGCCAAAATTCTGCTTTATTGTTAGAGGTGTACACCTCAAATTGAATGAATAAAGTAAGGATAGACGCTTTACTCTTATTTAAGGCAGTATTACGCAGCCGCCGTAAGAGATCCATTATATCAGTAAACAAAGTCATAAACATTCTTCAAACATTCTTCGCCAAACTGCTATCAACAACCACTATTGTTTCGCTAAGTCAACTTGTTGCCGTTATGTATCTTTTTAGTTTATTTTTTTCAAACAAATAGAAAAAGGAAGTGACGTTTCACATGCGGCTTTCTTACTAACAGAATTGTTCATAACCATTTTCAGTCTCACCTGTCGAAGTGCAATTTTAAATGCACTGAAACGAAGTTGCATCTTTGTAGTGAGTAAATTGTTTCTGTCTATATGAAAAAATTATAATAAATAATTATTGCTCTACTATCGGTATTGAGCACTATTTTGAATTAATGCTGTTAACTTTAGAATTTATATATTATTTTCATTCTAATTACACTCGGACACACACACACACACATATATACATATATATATATATATATATATATATATATATATATATATATATATATATATATATATACCCAAGTATAGGATTGGTGTATTCGGCGGAATAAATTCCAATAACCAACAATTACTATTCTGAAAAGAGTACTCAATACAGAGTAGAGCAGATATAATTGTTTATTTAAAAATTAGAATCATTTCAACATCATCACTTGATAAGACACCGGAGGTGTTGAAACAAAATGGCTATTTTTGTAATTTTATAACATATTTATGTTATAATTTTTAAATAAACAATTATATATATATATAAATATATATATACATACATACATATATATATATATATATATATATATATATATATATATATATATATATATATATATATATATATATATATATATATATAGTAAGATTTAGACTCCTTTTATTTTCTCCATATTTTTTCTTGATAAAAATAAAGATTTAGAGTGCTCGACTTGGATTAGGAGCCAATGTATGTGTATATACATAAAAAGAAAGAACAGTAATATATAAAATCTGGTGTTCTTATAGATATGTTTTATTTTTACACTATAGTGCTCAATATAAATTTACAGAGCATTAATATTATAAATTTATACATTATATATATATATATATATATATATATATATATATATATATATATATATATATATATATATACAAGTACAGGGTTGGTGAATTCGTCTATCCAAAAACACTATATTAAAAAGACTGTTTTCTTTATTACACATCGGTTCTCTTATAGATCCCCTTCGTTTTTAGTTTGGCTACCCCCATCACTTTTTTTCCTATCTTAAGTTTAGATCATATCGTTTTTTATTGTGTGTAGTGTCACCAAAAATGTATACAAACCTTTCCGGAGTCTGTTTTTAATTTTAATTTAGGTCAGCGATTCGATAGCCGATTATGCATCGAAAAATAATTCATATTTATCTGTACTCACTCATTTAAACCGTGATTTAACTCCTCTCTTTAAAACTTCTCTCTGTTAAATTTTCATCCCCACCTTCACCTTTAGGCCTTCCTGTTCTTCTTTCTTCTGTTACATCCTCTCTCTAGAGCTTTCATACATTTCCCTCTCACACTTGTTTCCCACTCCCACGCATACACTCTCACTGAAATTTTCTTTCTTATACCCGGAGTTATATTTTCCGATTTCTTTTTGAATTTGTATGTCTGATGAATTGGATCGTGATTACGATACCAATGTAATAAATTATGACCATGGAATATTAGTGTTTGGGCTTTTTATTATATATATATATACATATATATATATATATATATATATATATATATATATATATATATATATATATATATATGTATATATATATATAAATGTGTATATAGCTATATATATATATATATATATCCTATATATACATATATATATATATATGTGTGTCCTATATTTATGTATATATTCTACATATCTCCTATATATATATATATATATATATATATATATATATATATATATATATATATATATATATGTATGTATATAATGTCCGAGAAAATTTCATAGAAAATATTCGTCCTCCTTTCTATGAAAATTTCTCAGACATTCAAGCCGGTAAATGTTATTTAATACTGTTTATTATAAACAGAGCATTTACTTAAATATTTGTATTCATAAAAAGAATGTTAAACATAAAAATGTTTTAAAATAATTGTCGGACTTTGTCCATTTCATAATATGTGACGTCATTTGTTTACATTTGATACGCCATGAGCAGTTATGAATGTACGTGAGAGATTCATGGATGATTGAAGTTTCAAACCAGTAAATTCGACCATGCCTAAATATATATGTATATATATATATATCCTATATGTATATATATCCTATATATTTCATATATATATATATATATATATATATATATATATATATATATATATATATGTATATATATATATATATAGATGCTATTTTCATATATATATATATATATATATATATATATATATATATATATATATATATATATATATGTATGTATATATATATATATATATATATATATATATATATATTCTATACTTAGTTGTATACAACTAAGTATGTTCGCTCTGTCACTGATACTGAGTGCTTTCAAATAAGTGCCGCGCATATATAACATATAAATAGTCTATATAGAAATTACATGTGTGTGTGTGTATATATATATATATATATATATATATATATATTCTACATATATATATATATCCTATATATATATAGCCGTTATATATATATATATATATATATATATATATATATATATATATATATATATATATACACATACATATATATATATATATATATGTGTGTGTGTGTGTGTGTGTGTGTGTGTGTGTCTCGATAAAGAATGGTCGTATTCGAAGTACAAGAATGAGGTTTGATAAAGAAAAAATGTGGACAGTCGTTCATCTTTCCTTGTTGAATCAGCTTTATGTAAAGGTCACTTCTTACCTTCAAATTGATAACCGATGACCTTTGTCTTACTTTCATCTGACATGTCCGGTCCCCAAAAAATATAATAAAAAAAAATAAATGCCGAATAAATAAGTCAATAAATATATGGCTAAAAATCACTGAACAGTAAGTGGTGATATCCTTAAAGATCGTCTGCCCGTGCCATCTTGTAAGTTTTCGCTGGTATTTTTACCATTTGCAACACTGAATATGACGCGTGGAAGTGTCTGGCTGTTGAAAAAGAAATGGTTTATTTTATTTCAGTTTTTGTAGATTGTGTTATATTTTTGCTCGCCTTTCTTCTAAGCGCATTAATACATTGCTGGGATTTTGGGTTGGCAGGTCTGGTCGCTGTCAATCTTATCATCCGGATCTCATTTCCTAGAATTCTAGACCTAATATTTTGTAATAAGATGGATGGTTTTCTGGAAAGCACATAGATAGTTTAGTGATTACGTTATCTATGAATAGATAAATAAATAGTTAGATTCATAATGAGAGTATATATATATATATATATATATATATATATATATATATATGTATGTATATATATATATATATATATATATATATATATATATATATATATATATATATATATATATATATAGAGAGAGAGAGAGAGAGAGAGATGGAGATAGACAGATAGATAATGAACAAAAATGAATATATATATATATATATATATATATATATATATATATA
>OZ038512.1:5424189-5454189 GCA_964036315.1 Acanthosepion esculentum
ACAAATCCATGTCCCAATCATTCAAGCCAATTAGGTGACAGTACAAGCTTACTTGAGACTGTGCGTTGCCTTACATTCATCTAGGAAAACGCACAAGTATTTTCAGGGTATTTTTAGGGAAAAAAGTGCGTCTTAGAAGCCGGGCAATACGGTAATCAAGAAGACAGTAGATAACGATTGACATTGCATTCAAATTTGTTTTCTAATCATTTCACCCCATGCAAGGCAGTAAATCCACTGAGACACAAGGGGTTACTTAGTGTGAAAGAATAAGATAAAAGAGAACATTATTAAGGAGCGAGAACAATAGAAGAGTAATCAAGAAGACAGTAGATAACGATTGACGTTGCATTTCAATTTGTTTTCTAATCATTTCACCCCATGAAAGGCAGTAAAGCCACTAAGACACAAGAGGTTACTGAGTGTGAAAGAATAAGAAAAAAGAGAAACATTATTTAGGAGCGAGAACAATAGAAGAGTAATCAAGAAGACAGTAGATAACGATTGACGTTGCATTTCAATTTGTTTTCTAATCATTTCACCCCATGAAAGGCAGTAAAGCCACTAAGACACAAGAGGTTACTGAGTGTGAAAGAATAAGAAAAAAGAGAAACATTATTTAGGAGCGAGAACAATAGAAGAGTAATCAAGAAGACAGTAGATAACGATTGACGTTGCATTTCAATTTGTTTTCTAATCATTTCACCCCATGAAAGGCAGTAAAGCCACTAAGACACAAGAGGTTACTGAGTGTGAAAGAATAAGAAAAAAGAGAAACATTATTTAGGAGCGAGAACAATAGAAGAGTAATCAAGAAGACAGTAGATAACGATTGTCGTTGCATTTAAATTTGTTTTCTAATCATTTCACCCCATGAAAGGCAGTAAAGCCACTAAAACACAAGGGGTTACTGAGTGTGAAAGAATAAGAAAAAAGAGAAACATTATTAAGGAGCGAGAACAATAGAAGAGTAATCAAGAAGACAGTAGATAACGATTGACGTTGCATTTAAATTTGTTTTCTAATCATTTCACCCCATGCAAGGCAGTAAAGCCACTGAGAGGGTTACTGAGTGTGAAAGAATAAGAAAAAAGAGAAAAATTATTAAGGAGCGAGAACAATAGGAGAGTAATCAAGAAGACAGTAGATAACGACTGACATTGCATTTAAATTTTTACAGATCAAAGTTGTCTAGAAAGCATGGAGCCAAATGTGACTTCCACAAGCGAGAAGCGCTTGAGAAGCTATTAGCATAGAACTTACGGTTACATCTAGCCAATTCAACTCTGAAATGATGAGACCTTGCTGCCAATCCAGTACTGCGCTTAAATTCATAATGCCTAGGTACCACATCGAATCGCTCGTCTGAACAATTACCGCCGAAGTATTCATAGAAAAGCCAGAGGGAAACTACATTACGGCAGTGGGAAAGTGACTGAAATAGTAACAGGACTATGTGGCAACAATATTCTAAGCATGGATGAATGGTAGACTTATAGATATGTAAGATAGATTCTGGAGAGGAAAATTGCCTAGCACGACGCAGTGAATCGACATTCTTAGCAGCTGACCTAGCAATGGAGTCAGTATAGTCATGCTGATGGAAAGAACGAAGAGGTCTTGCAGATGATTACGAGAGAGCAGTTTCGTTTGGGAGGAGTTAAAATTAACAAGCCGTTCTTTGCCCCAGTTAACGACAGACAATTGATCGTTTTTCACACCGGTCGCCAATTTAACCTTATCGAACTAATCAGATGTACCATCGAGACAAGATTAAATGGTTGTGTCATCGGCATAGATACCAAGTTGAGAGTTGATGCCACCAGGAAGATCGTTAATAAAAACTGAAAACAAATATGACCAAAAACAATGCTCTGGAGGTACCTACATTAGTATAAGATTAAGCCGTTCAAGATAACTTTCATTTCATGATTTGATGAAAAAAGATTAGAGCTCTTCAAAAAGTCGTTCAGAGATATCATAACTTTTCAACTTGTGAAGAAAACCGTTATACTGAGCCCTGTCGAACTCTTTCGGGATGGTCAAAGGAACAAATCTATATATCTATATGTACACGCTTCAAAACACACTTATAGACAAAACTGTACGTAAACGTTTATACATCCTTGTGCAAATTAATTGAAACAAAACGAATAATTCCGTTATTTAATTTTTTTCTCCGTATTTTTCCAATGAGTCATGAACCGGTGAACATGTTAGTACTTTCTATGTCCATTCCACGAAGTCGATCCTTGCAGGTTGACCACAGATTCTCGAGTGTCTTTAAATAAGGAGAGTTTCCGAGCCAGTCTATCGTACTTTGATTTGCTCAATGGTAAGGCTTGCAGTGTGTTCGTGCAGCGTTACAGTTTTTGTACGCTACTTAGGAGTAACGTCCATCGCAGACAATGACCGTAGGACAACTAATCGACAGTCGAGACAATAGTGTCTGAGCGTGATAAAAATTTGCTGCAATCACGGATGACGCAATATTTCTCAAGGCAAATAAAATTTCATCATACACACTGAAAATAGATTTATATTACTGCACACCACTGCAAATGACGTAATCTGAGAAAGAAATAGAAATCGATTACACCCTGTCACTCCAGTGGGTCTAAAAGTGGCTGTATGGCGATAGAAAGGAAACTAAAGCGGTTGTTTCAATTAATTTGCACAAGGGTGCATATATACATAATTATAACTTAAGGCGTGACCAAATAAGGATGACCCAGATTTTCGGCCTTGTGCCACATCTAAGTTATGCTTTGTAAATTGCTAAAACACTGTCCATTTTGACCTGGTGTAATGTGTAAGTGAGTTTTATCCTCATTGGGCGCTTGACGTTGTGCAATGGTTCGTTTTGCTAGATCTATTACGACTGAGTAGTGAGTTCAATCCTTAACGGTACTACAGCCAAGTACTATAAACAGGTCTTTTTTTTTTTTTTTAAGAGGTTTATAATCATGCATTTTCAGTGATTGGTTGCACTATACACAGATAATCTTTTTCTAGAGGAATAAAAATTAATACCAAAATATTCAGGGCATGCAATATATATGAAGTTGACATACACAAACATATATGGTAATTACATCAGAAAAGGCAACACTAAAATTTATATTGTTTTAAGAATTACTATAATTATAGCGAAAGCTTTGGTCTGTATAGCAGATAGAACGCTTATAGATATGAACAGTGTGGACATAGGAATCAACACTGATCTCGGCGTTTAATATTGACATACTCTCGTCGAAATTGTTGGGTTGTCGGTAACGAACGGACAGACTTTTTCGTGATATGTATAGATTCATAATTACTAATATTTTTCTCCTTCACTCATATTTTAATTTTTACTTTCTTTTTCTTTAATTTTAATTTCATTAATTTGTGGTCTTCTGTGTTCATTGCACATGTCCCATTTTTCTTTTCTTTTTTTTTTCAATATTCTTTTCTTTCTTCCTTTTATCCTTTTTATATATATTTCTGTCCCTCTTTATATGCGCACACACACACGTGCGTGCATATATATATATATATATATATATATATATATATATATATATATATATATATTTTACATTCACCCTCAGCGTTGCGACCGCACGCTCCCAAAAATTTTTCACAGTTAACAATAACACATTTCCAAAAAAAACTATTTCGGAGTACATCTTAACGTTCGTTGTCCTATTATTAGCTGGATGTAAAAAAAAGACATATCTATTTCTATACCTGAGGATGATTGTATGAACAATCGAAAGCTTGTAGTAAAAAAAGACCTTATACAACTGGAATTTATAAACAGGAATCATAACATTCATCAACGGGTTCGAGGTTAATGTACTTTATTAAAAATTGTGTGCGAGAGTGATTCTTGCCATTTATATCATTAACTTCACTATCTGCTCTTTGTATGAATGATTCATGTAATATATATATATATATATATATATATATATATATATATATATATATATATATATATAAAGACATTTATGATATGTTTAACGTTCTTTTTTATAGATTTGTATCTTTTGTATCTATAAAAAAGAACGTTAAACATATCATAAATGTCTTTAAATAAATTGTCGTTCAATTCAATATATATATATATATATATATATATATATATATATATATATATATATATATATATATATATATATATATATAGTACAGATATGTAATCCTAGTGGATCCTAATAATATAAAATATTAAAACTGATCCACGAAAATAACCTCAATCTATATAACAAAAGAGACCCAATAAATATTATTAAACAATAAAATCCAAAATTACCTCGTATTACCTGAGTTAATTTTGGATTTTGTTGCGTAAAACTATATATATATATACACCTATCAATCTTCGTTTGTTCATTATCGGTCTCTCTATCCTATTCTGCTCATCTCTATCTGTCTTTGTATATATATCTATATATATTTGTTCATTATCGGACTCTCTATTTTATTATTCTCATATCTATCTGTATATCTATCTATCTGTCTATCTATCTATGTAGGTGTTTATATTTATTTATCATTGGTCTGTTAATATCTATCTATCGATCTATCACACTTTCTATCTATCTATCTATCTATCTATCTATTTGATTCTTTTTATATCAATTTATCTATCTCAGTTTCTTCATATCTCTCTATCTATCACAGTTTCTTCATATCTATCTATCTATCTATCTATCTATCTGTCTGTTTATATATATCTGTCATTAGTCTGTTTCTTTCTTTCTATCTATCTATCTATCTATCTATCTATCTATCTATCTATATCTATCCATTGATCAAGCTCAGTTTATTCATATCTATCTATCTATCTATCTATCTATCTATCTATCTATCTATCTATCTATCTATCTATCTGTTTATATATATCTGTCATTAGTCTGTTTATATCTATCTATCTATCTATCTATCTATCTATCTATCTATCTATCTATCTATCTATCTATCTATCTATCTATCTATCTCATTCTGTCTGTACCTGTCTATCTCGCAACTCTCTTCCTATCTCTCATGTCTTCTCAAATTGTTGAGATCTGTTTATCTTTTTTTTCTCCTTTTCTTTCTTCTCCTCTCCATCGCCTTCTCGAATCAACTTTTACTTTTTTTTGTCTTTTGCACTTTTAATCTGCATTGCTTTGTTTTCTACACAAATTCTCGTCCTTTCTCACCTCTTCTCATTTTCTTTCTCATACGTTACGGTTAAGCTTTTCAAAGGATTTATATTCACATTTCCCATCATTCTCTTCGTGCATTAAGTCCTTTCAACTCTTTTTTTCCATTCATTTTCTCTTTCTCGGTCTAAACTTCTTAGCTTGAACGTAAATTTTCATCATTGCTCTCCTCAAACAGACCCTCCTTACCCTCATGTTCAATCGTAGCAGCCTTACTCTCCCGTATTAAAATGATGATTAAATTATTTATAACATTATTGTGCTCTACTTTGAGCAATAAGAATGAATAATTACTCTCTACCATTACCAGAAGAATCGTGATGAAATCGATCATAAACGAAAATGACCTGTTTATCATTAATCAATAATTAACCCTAGCTCAGTATCTGTAGCTCATGAAGGATTAAAATTAAGTTCAAATATATATATATATATTTATTATTCCAGAATCATTTTCCAACTCATCCAAGATGATCTTCGTCCTCTCTAACTTTCTAACTTACTATCCTGCTGTAGCAAGGTGTCGCACAGGATCCACATACGATTTCATTTTCAAGGTTTTTTCACTACTTTTTGGACTGTCATAGCTAAAAATCCGCTCCCACGTACCAAACGTCAAATGGATTGAGTTGGATCTGTTCTAATTTATATCTTTAGCTCTAAATTGAAATGACGATCCTTCTTGCTATTGTGACCTCTTGATTAATTTATCGGGATCGGTTTGTTAGTTTGTTTATTTATTTGGATTAAATTAGATTAATTTATTTTACTTGTTTTTATTATTTATTTATTTATTATACTGTATATTTATTTACTTTTTTCGGTTTTCGATTTTTAAGTAACGTAGTATATTTTATCGTTATATAAAAATTATAGTTATGTTTTTCGTCCGATTATTGGTTTGATTTTTATAGTCTAACTAATATTTTGGTCATAATGGTTTGTTAATTTGTTTATTATTTACTTTATTTATTAGGGATAATTGATATTTATTTTTTTATTTATTTATTCTATTTCGTCTATTCTAACGGGTGTGATTTGGTAATTTGCTTGGGTTAATTTATTTTGCTTATTTTATTGGCATTTTGTTTATTTAGCCGAGAAAAAAAAACACTGATAGCCTGATGATCGCCTCTAAGTGTTGACTTCAATGTTCACTTTGATATATATATATATATATATTTGTCATCCACAGACAGACTGTTTCGCTGTTTCGCAGCTCATCAGTGTGGCTAGACGTCCAGTTGCCTCTAGCTAGGATCGAAACCCGACTGAATTTGCGTCAGTCCGAACTTCTCCCACTAAGCCGTCAGCGTACGGTACAGGATGAAGGTGAATTTTAACGTGTTTATTTTTAGATTTGGATAAACACACAGTGACTGACAGTGACTCAATTCTGTCGAAGAGTCGTGCAGTATTAGCTTAAATAGTCACTGTTTACAAATTCACAACTCAAACCAGAGAGCTCAACCGAAATTAATTTTTCAGGAGCTCATATATATATATATATATATATAAGTAATAATTAGGAGGATTTGATAAATGTAATTAAGTAATTCATCGAGTCTGAAACCTCAACATTCTGTTGAGGTTTCAGACTCGATGAATTACTTAATTACATTTATCAAATCCTCCTAATTATTACTTATATATCACCGCTTGATCCAGCTTAACTGCTCCAGTTGGGGCGGCTTGGTGATAGTAGTCGTGGCTCCTGGGGACACACTCCTATGGTTACAGAGAATCTCAGTTGGGTTCCGCCACGGAATAATGTGAGTGAGCGGCGCTATATCGAGTCTGATTTGCTACCTCTTCGTCACCGAGGCCCGTAGAACAGTTGGTAGGGTGTTCGCTTGACAACCTAACTGTCCGGGTTTCAATTCTCGGTAGTGGATGCGCACTGCTGATGAGTCCCAAATATAGGACGAAACGGCCGTCCAGTGCTTTCTGCATTCTGTGACAGTGCTTACAGCATTCTGTTGAGGTTTCAGACTCGATGAATTACTTAATTACATATATATATATATATATATATATATATATATATGAGACCCAAGTTTGAATCTCACCACGGTTGATTAGCCAGGATGTAGATCCCAGCGTGCGGCATCTTTGAAAAGTGCTTGAAAACCATACCGCGGGTTGACTCAAGCCTTGTGAGTGAAATTGGGTAGACGGAACCATTTGGGGGCCATTGATAGCCTTTTTCAGATTGTTGATCACGCTAGATAACACGCTCTCCCCCAGAAACTGTAACTAATGTCTGCTCAGTTTAGTCGCAGTATAAAAAAACTATCAATTGTCTTGGAATGGAAATCTGAAAAATGTGACACATGAGAACGTCAATAGTTTGCTCCGTGGGTGTTGAACAAACACAAATGTGCCTGAGAGAGAGTCTGCAATAGGGATTGGCTGGCCACCCTAATGGACCGGTATCCTTTACATATTTAATATTCGTCCGTGCATTGAATATTGCTGCCACATATGGTCTGGTACTTCTGGTATGTATCGAGAGATTCTTGGCAATACTGAAAGAAAAATGTTACCAACCCTGATGACATCTCTTTCTCGTCATACCTTTTTTCTAATTAGTTTTTCTCATTGGTACCTAAACTTCACGAATTTAAAATGTTTACTAGATTGGCAGTTAGGTCTCAATAATTTTACACTTGAAATGACGAGATGTGACCGTAAGTTTATTCTTATAGTTTCTTTTATCACAATTTTTGTCTGTGGAACTTTCTTCTGGCTTCTAACTTCTCAGTTTCTTTTCATTCCAGCATATATTTGCGTCTTAGCGTCTTTATCGCCGTGCTTGGGGTGAAATGATGGAAAAAATTATCGTTCTTTTGTCTTTTCTTTTTTTTTTTTGGTCATTGTTTTCTCCGTCGATATTTTTTCGTTTTTTTTTCTTACTCATTCTTTCTCCTTTTTAACTCATTTTTCTTTTCGTCTTTTTCTTTCTTCGTTTTTCTTGATTTTGTTTCTTTCTTTTTTTTCTTTTAATTTCAATTTCTTTTTTGTGATCTTTTTTTCTTTCTCCTTTCTCGTCCGTTCACCATTTCTACTTTCTTTTCTTTTTTTTTTCAATTCCCTTTTTCTTTTTCTTGTTCTTTTTCTATATTCTCTTTTTTCTCTCCCCCCTTTTTTGTTCTCGTTTTCCTTTTCATTAATTTATTTTTTTTTTTTATCCTCTTATTTCTATGATTTTTGTTTTAACCTTCGGCTCTTCACTCTTTTACACTTTCTCCCTCTTTTCTTCTTCCTGCTTTTCTTCTCTATTCTCTTTCTTATTTTTCTTTCTTTTTACACCTCTTTTTTTCCTTTCACCATTTTCCTTCTCCCTTTTCTTATAGTTGCCATCTCTCTTATTTTCTAGTGTCTTGTAAGGGGCGTTCTGTTATACAACGTACACGTGGCCGCCTCCGTTAGTGGTAACTTTTGACCCTTGGCTTTTCTTGTTGACGATAGTAATGATGTTATTTTTTTTCTTTTCATCTCACTACCACTTGAGCGTATTTTCTGAATAAATAAATAAAAGGAATATCCATGAATTAAAAGATGTACAAAAGTATCAGGAAAATTGCATCTAGCCTTGTTTAATAAAGAGCAAAGAGAATCTGAAATATAAGGCAAAAACAACGAATAAAATCAGGCAACAAGAAAAAAAGAAAATTAACGTTAAAATGCCAAAAGCTCTCGCACGCACACACACACACACACACACACACACACACACACAAACACACACACACACACACACACACACACACACACGTATGCACATTATATATATTATATGATACAGCACACCATGACATGGCAAATCGCAGAAATACACATATGTATATACACGGGCAAATATATGATGCAGAGCAGCATGGCATGGAAAATCACAGGGTCAAGTTAGAATTTAAGTTGAATGCGTTATATTCACTTATGCGAAAACTCATTTGGGAACGTTATAAATACATTTCTTCTTCCTCCAGCTAAGGATTAAATAGCAAAAAAAAAAAATTACGTTTAACTCCAAAAATTGTTAATTCAATATACACTCCCCCAAAAATGAATTCTCAAAAAATACGTTTCGCCTTTAAATAGCATACAAACGGTTAGTATGCCGTAAAATATCGATAAAAAACTCATGCAAAAGCACAAAAGATGTAACCAATAAGAAAGTGCTAAATAAATTCTTTGCGGTGAATAATTTGGTGGAACATGAAATAATTATTAGCACAGGAGAATGAACAGTTAGAGTGGCAAAAACATTTTATCTAAAAATGTTAATATTAACTTCCCAAAAACGGATTATTCTTACCAAAAAGCAGTCAGCCGTAGTCTTGATCATCGATTCAATGTGAATGATCCTTTCCTTAACTGCATAGTATATTCTTTGCCATGGCTACATGCAGTTTTGTATTCAGATCTTTCCTTCTGATAGATCAGTTGCCACCCAAGGCTATAGAACCCAGTCTGTGTTATTTTACCCATAGTCTTACAAACACCCCCAACCCTGAAAAATAGGTTTCGGTTTAAAATAACATACTAAAAGTTAATGATCTTTAAAAAAATTAATCAAAATTTCCACAAAGGTTGACAAACCGTAAAAAATGAATCAAAAACACAAACTCATAACAGATGTAACCAGAGAACAATTTTTTGGAAAAATGATGGAAAATAAATGAATTCTAAATCGGAAGAATTAACAGCCGGAGAAACAATAAAAACTCAAAAACGAAAACAAAATATGGAAAAGAAAATTACAAAAAAAAAAAAAATGTAAAAAGCAGAACGTAAAAAAATATTTCCCTTTTCTTTGTGAATATAAAACTTTATAAAATTAAATATTTTATCCTTAAGATTTTTTTCTATATTTCTGAGATGAGGTATTATTTACATGATATATACTACTCTGACTATTGTCCTCAACTTTGTCGCCATATTTACGTTTCGGCCGTTCCCGCCTTCTTCAAGTGGTTGGAATGTCGAACTGAAACCATTTTTTCGCACGTAGACTGTTCAAGTTCCACTGCCACTTTTAATGGATGTCAGATATCTCCTGTTAATTTACCCCTGAAAGTTCTCCACTGCCTTAAACGGGTATTGAACTCACACTCTTTGGGATCTGTCACTGCATCTAACCCACGCCTTTATCCACTGTGCCATCTATCCTTGAAGATATCTGTGTATAGATTTCTGAGTATTATAAACCTAATGTCTTCAGCATCCATTTTTACCAATGCTGATATTGCAATTTTTGCTGTTATCAACCAGTTTTTACCAGAGCTCATATTGCAACCCGGTTAAGGCAGTGGAGAACATTCAAAGGGAAAAATTAACTGGAGATAACTGATAACTGACATCCATTAAACATGGCACGAGAACAGTCTACCCCAGTGAGCGAAATAAAGGGTTCAGTTCGACATTCCAACCACCTGAAGAAGGCCGGAGCGTACATCGGCCGAAACGTTGTAATAAATATGGCGACAAAGATGAGCACAATAGTTCGAATAATGTAAATAATATCTTAAGATTTTGCTTATCAATCTAATGTCGCTTATAGTCATTCACTGAGTAGATGGTTAAATGCCTCACAAACTTGAAACTTGTCCACACATCCTGCATTTGCTTTCTCTTGCGTATCTGTCAGCAGTGTTGACCTCGATTGCATCATCCTGATGGTCTGCTTCTGTGTTGATTCTCACTTTAAAGAGCTATTTTCCCCCAAAGCAATCCCACATGTTCTGAAATTGAAACCAACTCCACACTCGGCCATCATGCCTGTCAATTGCTACTTCTTATGAACACTGATGCCCAGAGTTTCAGATCCCCAAGTGAGATGACCTGCTCCTTAGCCACATCCTTCTCCGCATGTTTGTGAGTATAAAACTAAAATAAAACGTAATAAACTAAGTTCTTTTATTCTTAAGATTTTGCTTACCAATCTAATCATGTTGCTTATAGTCATTCACTGAGTAGGTGTTTAAATTCTTCACAAGCATGTCCACACATCCTGCATTTGCTTTCTCCTGCTGATCTGTCTGTGTTGACCTTGACTGCACAATTTTGATGGTCTGCTTCTGCGCTACAAGTATGAGTGACCCTGTTTCTCACCTAAAAAAGCTATTTTCCCCAAAGCAATATCGCAGGTTCAGAAATAGTCTGTCTCTGCTGAAAAAATCCGTTATTATTATTATTATTTTTGTATTTTCTTTGATATATGGCGTTTACACATTTCTTTCCGGGTCCCGCCCGGGCGCCTAAGGTTAGAAATGGTATCATGACACTTTCCACTGAAAAAAATAAAAATAATAACAATTACATAGATAAAGACCTTCGTAAAGTGTGGGCTGTACTTGTCAGAAAATTTCTTTGTATCTCTTTGAGGCATGGACTTCCAGGGATCCCTTCAATCAGCCTACTGGAATCTTTTCCAACCAGTCCAAGAGCACCAACTACAACAGGGATTTTTGACGTTCCCATGTGCCACATTTTTGAGATTTCTATTTCAAGGTCCTTGTATTTTGACAGTTTTTCGAATATCTTCAAGGATACATTGCAGTCTGCAGGAACTGTCATATCAATAAGGAGGCATTTTTTCTGTTTGTGATCTTTAATAACAATGTCTGGGCGGTTGGCTTTGATTGTTCTGTCAGTGTGTATTGTGTAGTCCCATAGAATTGTAACAGGTCCTATCTGCGTAACCGTAGAAGTTGCAAATTTTCCAGTGCAGATATTGGTCCACTCTGTCATGCCGGATTTTATATTCAGTGGGTGCCAATAACGTGCAACCTCATACAAGATGATCAATGGTTTCTGGATATTTATCACAGAATCTGCATTTTGGGCTAACACGGTATCTTAGTATATGTGCTTGATAATTCCGAGTTAACAAGCATTGGTCCTGTGCAGCAGAGATAAAACCTTCAGTTTCAGCTTTCAACCCTGCACTACGTAGCCACTGATGGGTACTGTTTTTCTCTACGTCAGCTTGTTTGGTGCGGGCAGAGTATTGGCCATGAAGCGGTTTATCTTGCCATTGTTTCTGTATCTTATCGGTTGCATCTGTCTTTGCTTTCTTTTTTAAGTATTTTGCAGCTTCAGCCGGTTTACCGTGTTGTACTTGTATTTCTGCGCCCATTTGAAACTCCATTTCTGCGCCCATTTGAAACTCATTATTATTATTATTATTATTATTATTATTATTATTATTATTATTATTATTAATGTTATTATTATTTCCTTTGATTTCGTGCCTGGTCCCGCTCAGAGACCTAAGGTTAGAAATGGCATCATGACATTTTCCACTGACAATAAAAAAAAAAAACAAAGAAAAGAAAATATTTTACACAGATAAAGCCATTCGTAAGGTGTGAGCTGTACTCGTGAGAACAATTTTTTGTACTGCTTTAAGGCATGGACTCCCAGGAATACCTTCAGTTATTGTGTTATGGTCCAGGTTAGGACCAAGGAAGAAAAACACGAACACAAGAGTAGAAATACACGGAATAATAATAAAATATGTGGAAGGTGTTAGTATGACTGTCAGTCTGGTTTGGAGTGAACTACTATCGGCTCGACTCGATTCGTCTCTCTCTCTTGAGAGTTGTAGTATACATAGTGTCAGGAAGTGTTCATTCTGTAGTTATAGGTAAGGACCCATAACAGTTAGTTTACTGGAATTTTTTCCAACCAATCCGAGGGCTTGAACTTTTGATAGCTTTTTGACGATCTCCAAAGATACATTGCAGTCCGCAGGGACTGCCATATCAATAAGGAGGCACTTTTATTAATATTATTATTATTATTATTAATATTATTATTATTATTATTATTATTATTATTATTATTATTATTATTATTATTATTATTTCCTTTGATTTCTCAGGTATACTTCACAAGGTATCGCAACGTTTACCAGGATCCATTCATGACTGGTCCTCTACTCAAATGTGATGTCAGGGCGATTGCTCGCTAAGCGCTTGTCAATCAAAGTGGTTATATATTGCGTGTGTCTCTTTGGTTGTTTATTATTATTATTATTATTATTATTATTATTATTATTATTATTATTATTATTATTCAATTTGAATTGTTTTTTTTAAAGATTAATATGATTATAGTTTAATTTTTAGCGACAAGAAAAAAATGTATAATGTTTGGATTTAAATTTATTTGAGTCCCGTGTAGAACAGCTTGATATTAAATGAATAATAGTTTCATTAATCTTTGTACAAGCGACATTTCTGGATCAGTCTAGTTCGCAGATTTTGATCTTGAGCGGCGAGTTTGAAACACCCTATCCCTGATTTATCATTAGCACATTTTGAGATCTCCCCTGACACTTACTTGTTTCGGGCGGGTGGCCATTGCATCTTATTTCATCTACCACTCTCAGCTTAGAGACGCAAATCTTCCTAATTAACCCTGTCACGTACACACCGCCGATGGTGCCAGGTATCTCCAAGGCGTCAGACACGACAGAAAGATTCTTGCGGCAACGACAACTTTGATAACTTGAACCGCAGTATGGTATATTTATCCGATTTACCCCCGTCGTACCTCTGTATTCTTGCCTGCTCAACCTTTACAATGTTCCCACCCCAAGGTACAGCTAATCCTATCAGGATTCATTTCTTGCTGATCTTGTGTGATGTCAGGATGATTGCTCTCCAATCGCTTGTCAGTCAATCACTACAATCAAAACCTATTCAAGTCTAGCTTCAACCGTTATCCTACCAACATATCAGCATAAACTGCACTTTTTACTATGTAAGCATCTATCTCAAGTGGCTTTCGGGCCTTATACACGATGAACATTATGGGAATAATAATAAAAACGGTTCCCCATTATATGATGCTCGTATTTAAATTTACTCGAAGTTCGGGAACAACAGCCAGATATTAGATGGATAATAATTTTATCAATGTTTGTAGAAAAGCGACAAATTGGATCAAAGTCTTGTTCTCAGATTTTGATCTTGAGCGGCGAGGTTGAAACACACTGTGTCTGATTTATCATTAACACCATTTGAGATCAAGCCTGACTCTAAGACGTTACGGCCGGGTGGCCCTTGACTCATAACTCACCACCCGCAGTTTAGAGACACAGAACTTTACAAGTGGCACTGCCTCGTACGCACTTCAAAATGATGCCAGGCATCGCCAAGGCGCCTCGCGAGCCAGAAAGTTTCGCTGCTGGTTATATCTCTTATATTTACCCTGCCAGTTCATGGTACCTCTGCATTCCTGCCTGCACCGCCTTCACAATGTTTCTACCTCGAGGTACAGCAACGTCTATCAGGATCTGTCTATATTTCTGAGATGAGGTATTATGTACATTATTTACATTATTCGGAATATTGTCCTTCATCTTTGTCGCTATATTTATTACAACGTTTCGGCCGTTGTACGCACCGGACTTCTTCATGTGGTTAGAATGTCGACACATGGCACTGTGGATAAAGGCGTTGGTTAGATCCAGTGACTGGACCCAAAGAGTGTGAGTTCAATACCCGGTTAAGGCAGTAGAAAACTTTCAGAGGGAAATTATCAGGAGATAACTGATAACTGACATCCATTAAACATGACACGTGGAACTAGAACATTCCAACCACCTGAAGAAGGCCGGAGCGTACATCGGCCGAAACGTTGTAATAAATATGGCGACAAAGATGAGGACAATAGTCCGAAGAATGTAAATAATGTCTATCATGATCCATTTACGGCTGATCTTGAACACAAGTGTGATTGATGTTATTCTGTTCAAGTCTAGTTTCAACCGTTACCTTCCCAACATATCCGCAAAACTGCACTTCTTATTTTGTAACCACCTACCTCGAGTGGCTCTCAGGACTTGTACAGGGTGAGCATTAGAAGAAAAATAAAAGAAAATGCCCTATATTCTGTTTTTAAATTGATTTGAGGTTCGGGTAGAACAACCAGGTATTAGATATTATACATACAAATCTTTGCTAGTAGCACGGGAAAGTACGCACCCTGAATGATGCCAGGTATCTCCAGGGCGCCAAACACAACAGGGCCCACTTTAGCTGCTGTTTCGTATATTTCTCCGGTCTTTGGACGTCTGTATTCTCGCTTGCTCTGCCTTCTTGTTGTTCTAATCCCCGGTGTACCTTGACGGCTATCAGGATCCATTTATGGCTGCGCGTGCATAAGTGTGAGGTCAGGGCGATTGCTCTACAAGCGATTGAAGAAGAAAACCCGACGAGTTCTTCTTAGCGACAGACTATATATGGTACTTTCCAAAATATCCTCGCTGCTCGGCGCCGGTAAGGTTTTCGTCATGAATCTAATTCAAACTCACAACCGAACACCATGATTTTTCATTGTTTTTTTAAGCGTTTCAACTCAAGCAAGGCGGGAAGCCACTAGCACGCAAGGGGTTACAGAGAGTTGGAGCGAGAGCAAATAGGAGTGATAGAGGAAAGGATGAAGAGAAGGATAGGGGATAGATCAAGGCATCTGGAGACGTCGATTGACATTACATTTGAATAGTTTGAGATTATGTCTATCAGGAAAACAAGAAAAGGGGAGGGAGTTCCACAGCCGAGAAATGGGAGACATGAAGCTATTGGAGTAGAAGAGACGGCTACATTTAACAGTTTCGACAGTGAAAGGGTGAGAGCGAGATACCAGGCTAGTTGAACGCTTAAATTCATGACGTCTGGGAACCAGCGAAAGCAGCTTATCGAAGCAGTTACCGTGAAAGTATTTGTAAAAAAAGACAGAGGGAGGCGACGGCATGTCTGTGAGAGAGCAACCGCAGACGAGATGCCAGATCACGGCCAATTACATTGCATATCCGTCTCTGGATTTTTTCAAGGAAATTGAGACAAACAGAAGGGGCTCCCGACAATATATGGCAGCAATACTCTATGCAAGGGAGAATGGTTGATTTGTAGATTTGAAGGCTCGACTCCGGCGAGAAAAATTTCCTGGCGCGGCACAGGGAGCCAACTTTCCTTGCGGTGGACGAAGCTATTGAGTCAATGTATTTGTTCCATCTCAGGTCAGCAGCCAATGTGAGACCGGGCAGTCGCAAAGAGGAGTCCTCGTAGAGTCGCTGCTTTTCAAATTACGAATTGGAGAAATCAAAGAAATAAAATTAAATATCTAGGAAGTGTTTTGACAGATGTCGGCAAATGCTAGATCAAAATCCAAAGGCGCCTTGAGATAGCGAAAAAAATGTCTTCCAGAATTATATTTTTAAACGAAAGAAACGAAACTGAATAGAAATCTATACCGAGATCAAAATTTCCCAGGCGAAAAACTAAGGTTTCCATTTGTGGCCCTATTTCCGCAAAGCCCTACTGAATTTTCCCTGAAGCCTCGGTAATATTAATTGGTTACCCATTTAGCACTGACAAGGCCCAGAATTGCTTACCTGAATGATTAACGCAGACACAGAGGGAAATAGAAAAAGTTAATTGTTCTCGTCTCTCTGAAAACATCCATCATTTGGATGTGGAGGGGAGGGAATAGAGGCTGGGTTCTGACCTGCCTGGACGATGGCAAAGTTGAACGGCCTGGACAGTTTGGAAAGGATTAATTTTTGATGACATCTAAATTAGGCTTTCATTCTTTTCTGTCAAAATGCCTCTTCCATTGGTAGATAATTCTTTTTTCTTTTCTTTTTTTCGTTGTTTGTGAGTATTTGCATCCGGAAGGTTTATTAACTGAATGTTCTTTTGGCTTTTACTTCGGAGGAAGAGCAGTAGTAATATTATTATCTAAATAGTTCTTTTTATGAACGTAAAACCTTTCGTAATTGATCAAGATTTTGAAAGATATGGTGTTGTTTTGGAGAGATGTGATAGAAATTTAATTTTGTATTCTTGAATTCACTAAGAGCAACCATGCTGTACTATGCGTAATATATGATTTAATATTATATTTTTATTATAAAAGATTATAATAAAAAAACATGTTGAAATCTCTACACAAAAACTCTCATACTGTAGCGGTATTAACAGCCTCAATTCAACCCGTACATTTTCTACTTTAAAAATGTGTCAGCAAACGAAATACAAACAAGAGAAACAACACAAAAACTGTTTTTATAATAACAATTTTGAAATTACTGTATGACATACAAAGTAATCAAGAGTGTGATTTTTATGTGGTAAGAGCTGAAATAAATAGCAAGAGATATTTCGCTTTAACTCTTATTTGAATTAGGACTTCAGGAAGAGATATTTTTTTTATCTGAACTCACAGAAGTTTCTGTCTCTTGTAGTTGGTGAATTAAGAGATGTTCGTACGTACGTGTGATCGCGTGCGTATGTGTGTGTGTGTGTCATAGCGTTTTCCCAACAGGGACAAACGTAAACTCCTCACCGAACTACATAGTTGTGGTTCTTTGAAAAACAGGAAAAAGAGGAAAAGATGAAAACGTCGCTTGGTTTTTATAATGTTCTATGCCACGTGATAGGCTCGAAACACAAAGATTTCTGACGGAATTGTATTTTCGTTTAGGTCAGAAACTGTTGTCCATGATGACGGTAGTCTTTGAGTATAGAATCCAGAGGTTGGCAGTGAATATTTCGAAGACAGTAGGGTAGCGTAGTTCAGGTTAGCAGTGGATATCTCGTTTCAGTAGCAGAGCGTAGTTCTTCCTTCTGTTCCGGTCATCTTTGGTTCTGACAGGTTGGCATTGGACATTCGGAGAGAGTAACCAAAATGGCCGCCTTTATACAAGACGGATTGAATATTTTACGCCTCTTTTCAGGAACTATAAAGTGAGTCAAGTCATTTGGGTTTGCTCACTAGTTACAAAATGGTACACACAAATTGTAACAGAAACTAGGTCGATACAATTCGGACGCAGTTGAAAACATGATATTAGAATTAATTGACCACTCAGGAGTCAGAGAAATATCAAGGCTCTGCGGTCCACTTTTTGCACAAAGTTATTTTCAGCTATTGAAATGACGTAGAATTAAAATTAGCATACATTTGACTTATTTTCCGCAATCGTCAATGATGCCCTGTCTATGTTCCGGTTTATCATGGCTTGAAAAAATAACTCACCCACTTCCACCCTCTCGGCTTACTTTTCGCGTAGATCTGACATTTAATTGGTTAATCAAGACATACCCACAAGTCTAATTTTAATTCTGAAATTATCGCCCCACTTTAATTTTCGGAAAAGAGTTAACACTTTGTTTTTCAATTTCCATAAAAATCATTTAATCCAGTTACTTACCATCACCTGAAGAAGTACAATCATAGTATTGAAACATGAAAAATTTTGTGTAGCGATTTCAAAATGTTTTTATTATAATCTCTTATAATAAAAATATAATAATGATATATTGCTCTACTTTGTATTGAGCATAGTTTTAAAACTAAATGCTACGAAAATTGGAATTTTACTCCATCTTTTCTTTTTCTCATTTGGAGATAATTTAATATATTGTAATTTTAATATAGAATTATATTAAATTATATGACAGCAAAATTGTCTAAATCATCTAAAAGCAAAATTGTCCATTTCTTAGATTAAGCTCTGAACCGTTGAATTTTAGAATTGATTAAAGATATCTTACTGGAATTCTCCGAAGTTTTTATAACACTGGACTCTACTTCGAGCAATAAGAATGTATAATTACTCTCCAGAAGAATCGTGATGAAAGTGATAATAAACAAAAATGACATGTTCATCATTAGTTATTCATAGCTAAGAATCTGCGGCTCATGAAGGATTAAAATTAAGTTCAAATATATATATATATATATATATATATATATATATATATATAGTTTACGAAAAACTAGATAATCCGTATGGGTAGACCCAAGGAGGATAAAATCCAGAGAGCTTAATGTAAATCAGAGCTAATAATTTAAATAAAAACAGACCATTTTAAAGTTCCATATAATAAATTATTTCACCACAGCCCTTTTAAAGGACCGCGGATCATCAGACTTTACTTCCAAAGGTTGAAACGAAAAATGAAAAGAAATTTACACATTTTTGACGGGCAGTACTAAGTATATGTAAATTAACGAAGTGATGAAGTGAAGGGGGAGAGAGACATGATTGAGTTAGATGTAACATTTCTATTCTTTCAAATTTAAATTGTTTGAGGAAATCCAGACATTGACACATTAAATCGGTTAACTTAACGGAAGTTATATATTGATATGGAGAGGGAAGAGGAGAAAAAGGCATAAAGAGAAAAAGAGTTAAAGAAGTTATGAGAGAAAGTGTCATTAACTTTCTTTGGAATGAAAGGCCTGAAATAGGCGCTGTTGTTTTGCTATACTTTGAGAGCAGGAAGTTAGAAGATTAGAGAGGGCAAAGATCATCTTGAATAAGTTGGAAAATGATCCTGGAGTAATATATATATATATATATATATATATATATATATATATATATATATATATATATATATATACTATGGAGTAATATATATATATATATATATATATATATATATATATATATATATATATATATATATATATAAATCTGTTCAGAGTCCTTCTTGGGCGATGAGATCAATTTTGTCAAGGATACCCTATGTGGTTTAGGTTATCCACCTAATACTGTTCATTCGGTTATCCGTGACAAAATTGAGGAGTTCAGAAGTGCCAAACACTGTATCGTTAAAAAGTGCCCGGTTTATCTAAGATTGCCTTGGGTTGGAACCAGATGTGAAAGTATGGTTAGACAAATTTCATCAAAGGTTCGTCGCTGTTTTTTCTTTGCCGAGGTACGGATTGTTTTTCAAACCCGGCCCATGGTTCGTCCAGTGTGTAAAGACGTCCTTCCTACTCATCAAATTAATTCTATAATTTACAAATATGGTTGTAGTTGCGGGCCTGACTACATAGGAAGGACGACACAACGCTTGGACATGAGAATTAAGCAGCACGTTCCTACCAAAATCAGGAACCACACTTTGCCGCTGAATGGACTCGTCCCAAACACCTACGGGTCCGCCATTTTTGAGCACTTATTAAATAGCAGATTGTGTGCAGCTAATTTTAGTGTTGACCGGTTCACCGTGTTGTCCCGGTCACACTCGTTATTTCACCTGAAGGTGCTGGGGGCACTTTACATCGGGTCCCGCAAGCCGTCCTTGTGTAAACAACGTGAGTGTTTGTTGGGGCTCGCTGTCATTTGCCTCTAGCTCCTTTTGCTCATATTTTTTTTTATCCGCCTCCACAATTCCTTTTATTGTACATTATCTGTCTTTTAAATTTAAACCTCCCGTTGCAAGCCTGATGAGCGGGAGCGAAACCGGTTGCTGCGCGCGTTTTTAATATGTCTAGTAATATTAAGCTTAATACTTTTATTGCTATGATAACATTTTGTACCTTTAAAAATATCTTTAAATATATATATATATATATATATATATATATATATATATATATATATATATATATATATATAATCTTCTAACTTCCTGCTTCGGTTAACAAGATGCCTCACACATTTCACTCCTTTCTCACGTGCCAGACACTTTTTGGATTGAGTTGGATCTTTTCTAATTGATCTCATTAGCTCTACGTTGAAATGATGATCCCTTTTCTGTTGTGACCTCCTGACCCAGTTTTCCTCTTCACTGTTTCATTTTTTAAAAACTTATTCACTGTTCTCTTGATGGTTCTTGAATGGACTTTGAAAATAGAAGCCAGATTATGAATGTTGGTACTATTACTGATAGCCTGAATGATCTTTTTCGTCTCACCATTGCTCAGTTGGGAAGACAGTAGTTCTGACCCAAAACAACTTTAATCTGCTCTCTTTTTAGATGAATATCTCAAAGGTTTTTGTTAGTGATTATTACGAAAAATGGTGTCAAGATGGCTAAAAAAGAAACTCTATTAATTTAGTTTTCTTTTAGATATTAAGCATTTTGTCGGATGGACAATTATGCTGTTACAATGTTTCGTCTGCGGAAAAAGGGCTGTAAGGTGGAAATTAAACAGTTTTTTACTCTGTCAAGATAATAAAACCACTAAGACGCAAGATGTTAATGCATGTGAAAGAATATAAGAAATCGTGAACAAGGAGAGGAGGCACAGTGCAGTAATAGATTTGGATTGAGGAACCGGAGAGCCGAGTTCGAATTCCAGTCGAATCTATTAGATTCACTTACGTTCTGGGAAAGGTATGAAACCTCTTCTTCTCCTTAGCAGCAAATCTAGACACTGTTTTAATATAATCTTTACAGGCGCAATAAGTTTACCCTGGTGATTAGCACCAGAATTATACGCCACTGAATTCACGTAGAAGTGTTTTAAACCGCTAGGCTATTGTACCTTACATTAAATAATGGCCTCATTTAACAATTTCCTGAAAATTGACTGACTTCTGAAGAAAGATGAAGACCGCCACATTGAACAGGTTGTGACGCCAGAAACAAAACTAAGTACATTAATTTGACTGTAAATAATGAAATCAGAAAATTAAAACTATAAAAATAATGATTTTAAATGCTGATTTTGCAAGTATATTCTTTCAATTTAAAAAAAAAAAAGTTGGACGCATCACAATCTTACTTGATCCTGGTTCTTCCTCTTTGGCTTTCTGCAGTGCTAAACCTAATAGATACAGAAAAAATATTTCTTCCTTGGCTGAAAAATGAACCTGACTGCGGACATGATCACGGGAAAAGAGATATGGGGTTCACCATTTTACTCCAGAGACAAATGTTGGGTCTGTGAGTTGGAAACATCCATCGTCACCGTCTGAACCAAAATTCAAAGTTCAGCTGTCAACAAAGTAACTGATGGTAAATGTCTTCGGGGATGCAAATACGTTGTATTTTTTTCTTAAGCCCAGACGCATGGTCACAGTAAGCACGCTCAAATACTGTGTAACTAGAGATAGACTAAAGGAAGTTATCCATCGAAAGAGACCAGGAACCGTGATTTCTTGTAACTAAATATTCTTTTAAATTCCTGACAGATGGCAGAAGAAGGAATGGGCGAAGCAGTAAAAGAACACATGTTGCAAAGAACGACAAATGAGAATAAGAGACCTGATCGGCTATGTCCGGAAAGACCATGGCACCTAGAATAAAAAAGAACGTAAAGAAATTTATATTCTGTTAAAAGTATTTTCGAAGGGATTTTATTTAGGATATCATTTCACCCCAGTCAAGGCGATAATGTAACTAAGACGCAAGTGGCTACTAAAAGTGAGAGAATGCCGCGCGGTCGTCTTAAGCCGCAAAATATTACCACGGCATATATATACCGAGTTTAAAAGCAAAATTAAATTAATCTTTGAACCGTTGTAGCTTCGAAATGATGTAGGTACCTTCATGAGATCGCCAGAAAATGAGCCCATAGCATGATAAAAATGGCCTTCAACTTGAGGAAAATAATTTTTATTTGTCTAACTGTTTATGCTATAATCAAGAGGAAAGATCAAAGTATTTTATGATTATTTCTTTACTTTTTTTTATCATTTCGAGCATGTCCAAAATTGTCGTTTAAAATCATGTTTTGTTTTTTTTTTCGGAAAAAGTCGATCGTCACCCATTTTTTTCAATTTTTAAAATTTTATAAACAAAAGTTAATTTTTCCGTTTAAAACTCTGCCAAGAAATAGTTACACTTTTTAAAAAAAATTATTTATACAAAATTTAAAATTTAAATGTTTATTTAACATATTTTGAAAGAAAACATTACTTACTTTGCGCGCTGAAAAGTGTACTTTAAAAAAAAAAGACAGCGTGTTTGAACAGCAGTGACACATTCGAGGTGTCGATAGATGCTGTCATTATGTATTGACAGCTTACACGACCTAATTTCATCGTACGGATGGACAAAAGTGAAATAATTTAGCTTTTTACTGAACCAACTTACGTAACCAGTTATTAAGGGAAAATTTCAGCGTTTTAATTTTTAATTGTTTCTTAGCTTTCCATCTTTACGTGTACGATGCTTTATGAAAATTTTTAAACTAAGTCTGTTGGCAGAAAAAATTTCATAAGGTGCATACAAATTAATTTAATTACAGTGTAACCCGGATATAAGAGACCCGGATATAAGATAAACCCGGATATAAGAGTGATTTTCTCTGGTCCCAAATTAGAGCCATACTTACCTAAACAAAATAGACCAAACCCGGATATAAGAGAAACCCGGACATAAGATACTTCTCCGACCCGACAACTATCTTATATCCGGGTTACATTACCCGGATATAAGAGAGTTGTCGGGACCGGAGAAGTATCTTATATCCGGGTTTCTCTTATATCGGGGTTTGGACTGACAGCGGAGAACAACATTTAGCCATGCAAACCACGTGACTTTCTTTTGTTTTCATGATGCTTCCGGTCTTCCGTATATTTGAATTTAAGCTATTTTTTAACACAAAAAAAACATGTTATATTAGATTTTTACCTAAAAGCAACTTTCTGATTGTAACCAGGTTTATTTTATAATCTGTAAATGATATTTATCTACTTAATAATACCATTGACTAACTGAAAATCGATTTTGATCAATTTTAAAATATTTAACAACTTTAAGCAATAAACATAAATTTAACAATAAGAAATAAATAATTGTTGTAAAAATTTATTTTTCATCGAAAATGTTTTTTGCTTTCAGGAAATATTATCTATAGTCATACAAATAAGTAAAAGCTACTAAAAGCTTTTGAAATTAAATAATATCTTTGTTTTATTGAGTTTTGTATGTTACAATTCAGAGTTGATTTTAAGGTAGACGGGTCTGAAATAAAAAAAAAGTAAAAATGATCTGCGTTGGTCAAAGCCTTGTGCTTTTAACTAATCAATCGCTAAATCATAACACATTAGAATTTCATGAGTTTTCATGAAATTATTTAGCGGGGGGGTAATAAATAAAATAAAAAAATTACCATGACTTAAAAAAAAAATGAACATATTTATAATAATTTCCATGTATTTGTGAATAGTTTCTGAAAGTTTCATGAAAATCCGACAATTATTTTTATTTTTACAAGATTTTCAAAATTAATGGCTCCCATTAAAAAAAAAAATTCAAAAAAATAAATAAACGATCTCATGAAGGTACCTAGATTAAAGAGATCTTACTGAAATTCTCCGAGGATTTTGTAGCATTATTGGACTCTACTATGAACAATAAGATCGTATAAGCTTAATAGAAGAATTGTGATGAAATCGATCGTAGACAAAAATTACATGTTCATCATTAATTAATCATAGCTAAGAATTGGAAGCTCACAAGGATGGAAATTAAGTTCAAATACACAGACACACACACACACACATATACATATATATATATATATATATATATATATATATATATATATATATTTTAAAATAAAAACAGACCACATTAATTTATTATATGGAACCTTAAAGTGGTCTGTTTTTATTTAAATTATTAGCTCTGATTTACATTGAGCTCTCTGGATTTTATCCTCCTAGGGTCTACCCATACGGATTACCTAGTTTTTTCGTAAACTATGTATATATATATATATATATATATATATATATATATATATATATATATATATATATATATATATATTATTCCAGGATCATTTTATAACTTATTCAAGATTAACTTCGCCCTCTCTA
The DNA here is from genome assembly GCA_964036315.1 of Acanthosepion esculentum. Lineage (NCBI taxonomy): Eukaryota > Metazoa > Mollusca > Cephalopoda > Sepiida > Sepiidae > Acanthosepion > Acanthosepion esculentum. Next base: position 5,448,973 of record OZ038512.1, read on the forward strand.
ACCTTCTAACTTCCGTTACTGTAGTAGCATGGTGTCTTACACATTTCACGAACGATTTAATTTTCAAGTCTTTTTTCACTGCTGTTTGGACTGTCATAGCTCCTAGCTCGCGCGGCAAACGTCTTATGGACTGAGTTGGATCTTTTCTAATTGATTTCTTTAGCTCTATGCTGAAATTATGTTCCATCTTCCTGTTGTGACCACCTGATCCAGTTTTCCTCTTCACTGTTTCATTTTTTTAAAACTTATTCATTGTTCTCTTGATGGTTCTTGAACGGACTTTGAAAATAGAAGCCGGAGTATGAATGTTGGTACTATTACTGATAGCCTGAATGATCTTTTTCGTCTCACCATTGCTCAGTTGGGAAGACAGTAGTTCTGACCCAAACCAACTTTAATCTGCTCTCTTTTTAGATGAATAACTCAAAGGTTTTGTTAGGGATTATTACGAAAAATGGTGTCAAGATGGCTAAAAAAGAAACTCTATTAATCTAGTGTCTTTTAGATATTAAGCATTTTGTCGGATGGACAATTATGCTGATACACGATTTTGACAATTTTGTTGTTACACGTGGTATATGTGTTTGGAAGAAGTAATTGTACAGCGACAATAGTTGAATAAGTGAATAAATATTAAACTTTTTTTTTCAAATGATTTTCTTTCCGTATTTATTTGATCTATACAACAAGATGTTCCTAAAGGAACAGAATTATCGGCTGTCTTAATCTTAAGAACATAAGACACTATTGCTGGAAAACTGTAATAAATGCTAGTCTGAAAGGCAAGCAAGAAAAACGGTCTATTGTCTGCTAGAATGCATTCTTTAGATTTGAAGAATCATGTTTCCCAAATAATGCGAAATAAAACGAAAAACAGCGTCTGAAATGCAGGATCTTGTAATTTATTTTTTTAAGAAATAAAATAAAATAAAAAATTTCACCCCCAAGCAAGCAATAATATGTGTGAGAGGGAATATGATGATTTTAGAAGAAGCAACCAGAAACCAAATCTTAAACAGAAATGGATATGGAAAGATGTATATCTATAGCGTAATATGTCACGAAGATAACAGGACATGGCCACACATCTCACCATTTCAATTTAGTTTTAAAATCATAGAACCTGGAAAATTACAGTAAATATATAACCTTAAAGACTTCAGGTACATTTTAAAATTAAATTTTGCCATATATATATATATATATATATATATATATATATATATATATATATATATATATATATATATATATATATAATATGGAGAAAACAACTGAAACGTTGCAAATTTTAAAAAATTGAATGTTTTTTTTGTGAAAGTATTTATTTATATTTTATATATATAGATGTATGATATTTCAGATCTGCCCCGATCTTTCGTCAGAAATAAATTAAATAACTGTATTCAGAAGTTTGTTTACAATTAGCGTCCGTCGCGAGACGCGGACGTCACGTGATGTGGAATGCAACTGTGTTTGAATATTTCTAACGTAAATCTAACGATAATATTTTAGATGTTGTTTAAAAAGGTTTTTTTTAACTATATTTAAAAAAATTAAATAAAATTTAACTATTGAAATATTTATACAGATTTAAAATTCCCAAGTCTTTGTTTAACCCTAGTTTATATGTGTCTAATTTTAAAATCCTGTATTTTTCTTTCTAAAATCGGAATCTATCAATCAACATTTACAGTTGTCTAATGAGTGTCTTGATTGATTAAAGTGTTCAGCTATGGGGGAATAAGGATTGTTTTGACGTATGGTTAGTTTATGATTGTTGAAACGAAATCTAAAATTAATTCCAGATTCACCAATATATCCACTATATATATATATATATATATATATATATATATATATATATTTCGTCATGCAAAGAAGAACTTGAATTGCAATCATCCTTACAGAGGAATTTAATTGCAATCATCCTTACAGAGGAATTAGAACTTGCTGTGTAACGCCGAGCAAACTAGAAAAACACCTGCTACTGACTTTGAAAAGAATCGTCTCAACCATTTGAGAGAATTATGGATTAACACTAAATCTCGGGCTAATACATCAGCCCATATTACGGTCAACCCTTCAGCATGTCCCTCGCGTGGACCTGTTTGCAAATCTCGTGAAGGATTGTTGTCTCATACGAAACATAAACATAAAAACTGAACTGAAAGACACTCATACGTCCACAATCATCATCATCCATCATATATATATATATATATATATATATATATATATATATATATATATATATATATATACAGGGTCACCCCAAAAAACGGGAACTTTTGAACAATCCAATAAAACGAAGAGTGATGGAAGACAAATATTTAATTCATAGTAAAAACAATGATGGAATTTTCATTTTTTAAAAATTACGTCCTGTAGATGGCGTCCTCCTGTACGAATGCATTCTTGAAATCTGCTGTTGAGATTCCTCATTGACTGCAATATCTCAGCTGCGATACTGTGAATTTCATTCTCGTTACTAAAATGGCGAAATGTTTACTTGCTCAAGGTCACTGTCTCGCAGTGTTGCCACTTGCTCATGTCTGGCAATACGCACTTCAAAAATTTCTAGTTTTTTGGGTCACCCTATACACACACACACACACACACACACACACACACAAACACACACACACACACACACACACACATATATATATATATATATATATATATATATATATATATATTTCGATATTTCTGATCAACAAAAGGTTGATAATTTAGTCAGGAAAACCGATAAAAATGCCGCCCAAATACATTTTTCAGTTACAAAACTCACATTAACAATGTTTACCTTGGATTATAAAATTTCTGAAACAATAAATGCGCTCATAATCCCCTCGAAAAAAAGCAGCAAATTCGACGAAAAGTCACAAGGGTAAACATTAAAAAATGAAAACAACGTCTGCATTCGCCATGACAAAAAATAATTAAATAAATAAAATGCCAGTAAAAGCTCTTTCAAGTATTAACCCAACTGAAAATATCCGGTCTGGTCACGTACTGTCGTGTCCAGTTGGGTCAAGACCTCTTCTGTCTGTCCTGTCAAATGATGAATGTTTTAGGTGGCAAGGACAATTACCATCATTGTCTTTTTTATTTCCGTTCCTATCAACTCTGACGCCATGTTGCGTGTGTCTAAACTTGATAGGTCAATGGTCAAAGAAAAGAACAAAAACAAAAAGAATATCGTGTTATGTCGTGTATGGATGGTAATGGCAGAAAAAAATTCGTTCACAGATTTTCAGGGAAAATGAGAAAAAGATGTTTGGGGTGGGAAAAGAAATTTTAAAGGAGTTACAAAAAAAAAAAAAAAAGAAGAAAAGTAACCGGAAAGGGAAAAAACGGAAGTTGGGAAAAAGAAACTGAAAATGGAGACTGAAAAAAATTAGGAGAAAACTGTTTTGCGAAATAACCGCGTTTTTAGTTAGTGGCCTATTATTGCGAACCTATGCATGTCTTTGTTAACAAAGATACACAATAGCTGTCTATATTTCTGAGATGAGGTATTATGTTCAATATTTACAGTAATCGGACTGTTGTCTTCATCTTTGTCGCCATATTTATTACAACGTTTCGGCCTTTCAGTATCTGTTTATATTTCTGAGATGAGATATTATGTACACTATTTACATTATTCGGACTATTGTCCTCAGCATTGTCGCCATATTTATTACAACGTTTCGGCCCTTCAGTATCTGTCTATATTTCTGAGATGAGATATTATGTACATTATTTACATTAATCTGACTATTGCCCTCATCTTTGTCGCCATATATCTTACATCGTTTCGGCCGTTGTACGCTCCAGCTTTCTTCAGGTGGTTGGAATGTCGAACTGAACCCTTTATTTCGCTCACTGACATTAGGTTTATAATACCCAGAAATTTATACACAGATGTTTTCAAGGGCACATGGCACCGTGGATAAAGGCGTTAATTAGATCCAGTGAGAGGAACCAAAGAATGTGATTTCAATACCTGATTAAGGCGGTGGAGAACTTGGAGATAACTGATAACTGACATCCATTAGACAGGGTTTGTGAACTAGAACAGTCTACCCCAGTAATAAATATAGTGACAAAGATGAGGACAATAGTCCGAATAATGTAAATAGCGTAATGATATACAATATATACCAGGATTCCTGCTAATTTCGCGAACTGTCAGGATGTGCTGGTGTTCGAATTCGGGGTTACGATTGCTTGGGAAAAGTACAAGACTTCTCAAGCTATATATTAAATATTAAGATTTATAGCCCGAAAAGAAATCATTGTTCATGCAATAATTCTCCTTAGACGCGCCGTGTCTATTCAGGAGGTTGGCGACTATTGTTCTCCACAATTTCCTCTACGCTTAATAAATTTTGTCTTTTTAATTAAAGTGTTTCGAAATTAACTGAGGGTTACCCAAATCGACAGACACCGTAAAACGACCGGAGAGCATCGCGGTCGTATCGTTGAGACAATAACAACAAAAATGGGAACAATTCCGGTTCCTTGTAGCTCTTAATACATTTTCACTTTTTGTTTATCTCTCCTGATCCCTGTTCTGTCATCCATTTACTCAAGTTACGTTATGCAATGTTCACTTCTGTATCTAATATCTTCCATCTGTCCTTAGAGTATAAAATCTTTCTTTCCTCATTACGTGCTCCAAAAATTCCAACAGATTCTTCCTGATTTACATTGTTCGGACTATCGTCCTCATCTTTGTTGCCATATTTATCACAACGTTTCAGCCGTTGTACGCTCCAGCCTTTTTCAGGTGGTCAACGGCACTAATTTGATAAGATGTTGCATCTTCTCTCTCGGCCGGTGTTCGCTAGATGTCTTGCGGCAGTCATGAATGACATTAACACGAATAATTTTAACTTAAGTATTTTATTAATGTCGACATGTACTATCTATCCAGTGGGGGGTCGTTCCACATCATTGGGGAGCCGTTTCAGACACGAAAAAGAACACATCTACATTGCTTGACGGTTAAGAAACAACTCATCGAAAAATACTTTCTCTAGCATTCCCACGCTAACTCAGCCAATCAAAATCGACTTCCTTATTATGTCTTGTATTTAATCACTAAGCTCAACCTCAGGAATTCAGAGCAGAGACGCATTTCTTTTAAAAATAATAGTCTGCTAAACTCAAATCAATGGTGAAAACAGACTTTGAGCAAGTAAATCCTGAGGATCTTGGCAAAGA
>OZ038512.1:5456689-5461689 GCA_964036315.1 Acanthosepion esculentum
TATATGCATGGCTGTATTTCTTATGCTTGCACATTGAAGATATATAAATATATGCAATGTGATGCATATAATATATATGTATATAATATGTGTATATATATATATATATATATATATATATATTTATACGCATATAAGCATTTCATGTATGTATACTTGCATTGAAATACACACATGCGCACACATAGTCACACACAGGTATATATATATAATATGCAAATATATATATATGTATAAAAATCTTATATATATATATATATATATATATATATATATATATATATACCTGCAGCCATTCTATATTTATGTGTATATACGCACATACACATCCATTATATATATATATATATATATATATATATATATATATATATATATATATATATATATAATGCGAATCGGCGTTTGTAAATATAAATAAAAATCAGTGTTTTGCTGCGTGCTTGGGAGTGAGGCAAGTACATATGAGCGTGACTCTTTTCCTCATCTTTACTTTCAGAGCTCGGCTCCTGTGGCATCACGATCTCCGCGGGACACTATCATTGGCACGGGCTTGCCATATTTGAAACCCATCCACCCGCCCACTTGACATTTGCTAATTCCTTCTTCCAATTTATCCACTTCTTATTTAAAAAAAAAAAAATCATTCTTCATATATTTTGTTCATTGTTTTCATCTGAATGAAAATATTTCTCTTTGCCAATCTTTCTCTGCTCATCATCGCCATGTTGGATTTTTTTTTATTATTGCTTTTGCTTTTAAATTGATTAAGATGATTTCGTTTGTAGACAAAACATTATTATTCTTCTACATGCCATGCCCCTTCAGGACGTGGGCGATCATGGCTCTCTACAACCTCCTGTCTTTTATACATTTCAAAAACTTTTGTCTCTCACTATCTCTCATAATCCCTGTTTTGTGAAGCATTTATCGAAGGTTCAAACTTCTCCTTTTGCTACTATGTACCGTGTTCCTTCATGGTTCTCCTCAATTTCCTGTCCATTTTAGCTCCCCATTGTCGTTTCGCTATCTCTCTTAATCCTTGTTCTGTCAACTATTTACACAAACTTCTTCTTCTTCTTCTTCTTTTTCTTCTTGTCCCCACGTGTCGAGTTCCTTCAGGACGTGAGCGGTCATGGTCCTCCACAGTTTTCTGTCCTTTGTTGATCTTAGTAAATTTTGTCTTGTCGCTATCCTATTCGGTAGTTTGTCAAACTTTTACACAAGCGTCAAGCTTCTTCTTCTTCTCCTCCCATTTTCCGTGTCCCTTAATGACGTGGACGATAATGGCTCTCCACAATTTCTTTTTCTTTATAGGACTGAGTAAATTTTGTCTTTTCTCTACCTCTCCTAATCTCTGTTTAGCCAACCATTTACTCAAGCCCTTTCTTCTTCTATATATCCCTTCAGGTCTTAGACGATCATGGCTCTCCACAATTTCTTTTTCTTTATAGGTCTGAGTAAATTTTGACTTTTCGCTATCTCTCCTAATCTGTTCTGCCAACCATTTACTCAAGCCCTTTCTTCTTCTATATATCCCTTCAGTACTTGGAAGGTCATGGCTCTCCACAATTTCTTTTCCTTTATAGGTCTGAGTAAATTTTGTCTTTACGCTATCTCTCCTAACCCTGTTCTGTCAAACTTTTACATAAGCTTCTTCTTCTTCACCTTCTTTTTCTTCTTCCATTTTCTGTGTCCCTTCAGGATGTTAGCGGTCATGGTTCTCTACAATTTCTGTTCTTTGTAGCTCTTAGTAAATTTTGTGTTTTTACTATCTCTCGGAAACCCTGTAATATCAACCATTTACACGATCTCGTCACGTAGGCTATTCGTTGCTTTTCTGTGTCAATTTTACTCTCGATGTTTGCTGGGAATATTAAATTTTCCAAGGTCACTTTCCTCGTTATGGTCCCTACAAATATCAACTTTCTTTCTGATTCCAAGTAAAAGTGTCCTTTTTATTTTCATTTTATTTAAAATTTCGTTCTTGTTATCATGTTCAGTCGATAGCTTTCACGGCATCCTTCTGTCGAAACCATTTACATTGGCTCGTGTCACTTGTTCATTTCTAAAATGTCCAGCATTCACTGCCTTAGAAGTGAACCGATATTACATTACATTATTACAGTTCATTATTCTTTTTTTTTGTTATCGATTTTCCTGTTTCTTAATACTTAGCTTTTTGGAAGGCATCTTTCCCGATTAAAATGCGATTTCGAATTTCAGCTTCACATTCTTCGCCTTCTGTTAAAAAAAATAAAAAACCTTCCAGGTATTATAATTTCTATGCTTTCTTTGATCTTAGAGGTTCCAGTTCGTTTGTTCGCTTCTAGGATTGTTTCTTTTGACTACAACCATTTTTCTGCCTTCTGCCTCATTGTAAATTGCTTTTATTATGGGAATATATGTATACAATACGATATACATAAATATTGAAATGTTGAGCGAAGATGGAAAGGGATGAAGACAGATAGTTTGAGAAGAAGATGACGGAAGGACGAATGATAAGAAAGAAAAAAATCAGTAGGTGAAGAGTACAAAAAGTTCGAAGAAACTTTGGGTTCGGGAATAAATCGTAAGCGTTTTTCAAAATATTTTATTGTCATCGACCTACAATGTTAAATTACTTAAAAATTAGTCTAAAATATAATCGCCGTTGCATTTGATAATCTTTTTCCATTGATCCCACATTTTTCCTGTTCCTTGACTGTTGTGGTAGGATCCACCTAATTTGCATAGCGGAGTACCGACGATATAAATATGGTTGGCACCGGAAGACAGGAGGCTAATCAAGAGATCCAACTAGAGACTCTGCCCGACTGCGACTTAGTCAACACATTCTCCAGAAACGGTCTTCCCAGAAATATACAAAAGACTATATGTAAATATTGTGTACACTTTCTTGTTTCAATACATTTTATTCTAACTACATTTTGTGTTTGCATTATTATTCCATGCATTAGTCAAGTTTCAACAATGGTCGCAGTCGGGCAGAGTCTCTAGTTGGATCTCTTGATTAGCCTCCTGTCTTCCGGTGCCAACCATATTTATATCGTCGGTACTCCGCTATGCAAATTAGGTGGATCCTACCACAACATTGACGATAAAAACCTCCTGGTTTTGAGGTGAAAAATCCGTCCACCCAACACCCTCAATGTAACAGCTGTATTGATCGTTAGAGGACGTAAGGTATTGAAATGAGATCGAAAACGATGAAAATCTGATGGTGCCGAGTCTGGCGAGTATGGAGGATGAGTCAACACTTCCTTTCCAATTTATTGAATAATGGTTTGGATCATATTGGCGATGTGAGGATGGGCGTTGTCGTGTTGAAGAAGAACGCTCTGTCTTTTCGGTCTTTTTGTTGAATTGCTTCAGGGAGGTGTTGCAGTTGTTGAACGTCGAGCTCGTCATACACCGTTTGGTTTTGCTCACGCAATTCATATGTCTTCCCAATCTCACCCCACACACAACATTGTCTTTCGAGGATGAAGGTCTTGTTTTGCTCGAGGTTTCGTTTTCTTATTGGGGCAGAGCCATTCTGTACTCTGCTTCATATTGATGTAAAGACACCATTTTTCATCGCCAGAGACAAGGCGATAAAAGAAACGCTGTTTGTGACCGTATGTTGAACAATGCCGAGCCATAAAACTGGTTGCAATTGTTTTGCGCTGATTCTTGTTGTGGTCATTCAACACGTGTGGCACCCATGAATCAGGTTTCTGAAACTTCCTCATTGAATGAATATGGTTTATCACAGTTTTGTGATCGCAATTCATCTGTTCCGCCAATTCTCGGGCCGTCTGACGTGGATTTTCGTGAAGAAACTCAATCGTTCCTCATGAAACTCAACTGGTTGACCGGGTTGCTCCAGCTCAAAATTTCTTTTTTAAAGCGCGAAAACCAAACTTGACAGCTACTTTGAAGCATAGCGCCGTCTCCATAGACGTCCCAGAATTCGCCAGGTGATTGGGCGGCATTAACTACTTGATTATATGCAAAAAGCAAAAGATGTTTTAGGGGTATGAAATAGAACCAAAAAGTATTGAAATTAACAAAAATCATATATATATATATATATATATATATATATATATATATATATATATATTGGCTCCTGAAAAATTAATTTCAGTTGAACTCTCTGGTTTGAGGCGTGAATTTGTAAACAGTGACTATTTAAGCTAATATTGCACGACTCTTTGGCAGAATTGAGTCACTGTCAGTCACTGTGTGTTTATCTAAATCTAAAAATAAACACGCTAAAATTCACCTTCATCGCGTATCGTGCGCTGACGGCTTAGTGGTAGAAGTTCCGACTGACGCAAATTCAGTCTGGTTTCGATCCTAGCTAGAGGCAACCGGACGTCTAGCCACACTCATGAGCTGTGAAACAGCGAAACAGTCTGTCTGTTGATGACAAATATATATATATATATATATATATATATATATATATATGGCCATAATATATATATATATATATATATATATATATATATATATATATATATATGTAAATGTTAGAACAACAATAAAATCTGTTCTAAAACATTCGCCAAATGTTTCACTACCAAAGATTTTTTTACTTTAAAAAAACGCTCATGTCTTCTTCCCCAACTCAATATAAAGAATCAAAACCTTAAGAAAGAAAATTAGAAAAACAGAAGGGTGGAATAAAGAAAATAGTGAAAAAGAAGATGGACATAATAACTATTAATAGAATGAAGATGGACGTAATATCTATTAAAAAAGATAACGGATATAATACCTATTAAAACGATGATGGACATAATACCTAATAAAAGAGAGATGACGGACATAACACCAATTAATAAAGATGAATTGACGTAATACCTATTAAAAAAAGATGATGGGCATAATACCTATTAAAATGATGATTGACATAATATCTATTAAAAAAAGATGAAGGACATAATACCTATTAAAAAATGATGGCCATAATATCTATTAAAAAAAGGTGAAAGACATAATGCATA
>OZ038512.1:5466689-5474189 GCA_964036315.1 Acanthosepion esculentum
TTGTTAGTCTTGATTATTGCAGCACAAATTTTTGTCATCGTTGCAAAAGCTTCTTGAAGTATAAGTTTGATAATTGTTTCCATTCTTTTTTACAACGACTCTAAAATGTTTTTTTTAACATTTTTTTCACTCTTCTGTCAAATTCATCCCATACTAAATCTGGGTTTGCATTTTCTGCTATTATCAATTTTTTTTGTTATCGATTGATAGTTTAGGTATTTGTACTGTTAAAAAGGCAGTATAAATTGTTTCATTTTAGGTTAAATAATTACGTCATAATCACCGAGTATTTTAGACTTAAACATTGATTTATATTTTCATTTTGTTTCTATATTTTTTTCTAAAATTAGCACCTTTCTATATTTGAGTTTGTTTATCTATGAACAGCATTTTCGTAATTTGTCTTGCTTTCTAGTTTTTTTTATTTATTTAACACTTTATATATTAAAAACACTAACATTTTGGGAATTTCTAAAACACATAATACGAGGGTCATTCAATAAATAAGTTGAATTTTTCGGTATAAGGATTTCTAATACAGATATAAGCTTACTGTTTTTTTTATTTTTTTTGTTTTACTTCTTTTTCACATGGATTTAATTTATTTTGCAGATTAATAAAAAAAACTTTGAGAGTTTTGTCGATTAACAAAGATGGCCGACCAAGAAGCATGCTCCAGGATTGAACAGCGGTCAGTTATCAAGTTTTTGGTTGCTGAAGGGTGCAAACCAGTTGAAATTCATAGGAGAATGTCAACTGTGTATGGTGCCACATGTTTCAGCCACAAAGATGTCTACAAGTGGGCTAAATTGTTTAAAGAAGGACGGAGCAGTGTTGAGGATGAAGACAGGGCTGGGAGGCCTACAGAAGTGAGATCTCCTGAGGCGATCAAATCAGTCAATGACCTCATTCAGTCTGACAGAAGTGTGGCAGTGGATGACATTGCAAGGACTTTGAGCTTATCTGTTGGGACAAACGCAGTGGCCATCAGTCAGAAGGAGTCATCTTGCATCATGACAACGCAAGGCCTCACACAGCAACCCAAACGGTGCAGACCATCAACGAGCTGGGCTGGGGAACTGCTCCCTCATCCCCCTTACAGCCCAGACCTTGCCCCGTCAGACTTTCATCTGTTTGGTCCCTTGAAAGCGTTCACGAGAGGCACGAAGTTTAAAAGTGACGATGAAGTCAAAAGTGTTGTGAGCGACTGGCTGAGATATCAGTCCAAAGATTTTTTCGCTGAGGGAATACGGAAGCTTGTGCACAGATGTGAAAAGTGGGTAACGGTGCTGGGAGACTACGTTGAAAAAAAAAAGGTAAGCTTCTATCTGTATTAGAAGTCCCTATACCAAAATATTCACCTTATTTATTGAATGACCCTCATATATATATATATATAATGTTTATATACATACATTATATATGTTCCAACGGTTGTCTGAGGCGATAGTAGGGATAAGCTCTCACTGTTTAAAAAAAAATGCATCCTTTGTGTGTCTCAAATAGCCTCTAAGTCCAGCTCCAAGCTGAAGAATGGGTGAAGGCGGAAAACTGGCGCCTCAGAACCAGTTGTTTCAGGTAGATGGAGCTCGCTAGGCCGAGAAGGTCGCCCATGTAGAGGAAGGAAAACTCTGATTTTAAACCTCCGCTAAAACACGGAAAAGGTTCTAGAGTAGGCGATCTCAGCGTGCGGCACTTTTGAAAATTGCCTGAGAATCCATACTATGATTTGACCTAAACCTTGGGAGTGAAACTAGGTAGACGTCGATGGTTGGCACAAAGTCACAAGTCATCGTGACCGAGGGTTTTAGTGTACTGGCTTTGTTCAGACTGTTGCTCACGTTGGATAACGCGCTCTTTTTCAGAAACTGCATATTTGCAGTATACCCCAGAGTTTAATGGGCTTCGCTAGCCGCCCTAGTATACTGACATCCTCGGATACGAATAACTGCGCCATGCACACACACACACACACACACACACACACACACACACACACACATATATATATATATATATATATATATATATATATATATATATATATATATATATGCACATTTCATTAAAAACGACTGACAAGGTGCTTTTATATAATTTCTCGTGCGATCTAATAATGTTTTTCTTTTCAGAGGATAAATTATATAATAACTGTCCGAATGTTCTTTTTATCCGAGCGCTTTCGGCTATACATTTAGCCATTTTCAAGGATTATATTTTAACTGTTAGAATTAGAAATAGTTTGTTATATGTATGTTTTATAAAATATAATCCTTGAAAATGGCTAAATATATAGCCGAAAGCGCTCGGATAAAATGAACATTCGGACATTTTTTATATAATTTATCCGAAAAGAAAAACTTTATTAGATCGCACGAGAAATTATATAAAAAACTAAATAAAAGCACGTTGTCAGTCGTTTTTAAGGAAATTTGCATGCAAGAAGGATTGCTGTCTAATATATATATATATAGTAATACTAGTTTGGAAAAACACGTCGGATAGCACAACTTGTACATACGTCATAATCAATCGGTACCTGAGAAAAAATTGTAAAAAAAAAGAAAGAACTAAAAACATTAGTACAGGCGAAATAATTCGTCCAATGTCTTAAGTCTTTAGTCCAAATTAAAAAAACAAAAAAACAAAACAAAAACAAACAAACAAGCTAGTAGTAAGACTAAAACGCAGAGTGCTCAATACGCTAAGCAGAGCGGGAATAACTAAAATAAATCCTAAAGAGCCAGGAAAACCTACCTAGGTTTCGCCTAAACGGATCATCAGGGTACGCTGACAGTGTGATCCCTTTAGGTGAAACCTAGCTAGGTTTTCCTGGGTCTTTAGGATTTATTTTATATATATATATATGTATATGTATATATATATATATATATATATATATATATATATATATATATATATATATATATATATATATATATGTATGTATGTATGTATACATATTAACAGATTTTTAAATATATAATAACATTAGGTAAACAAAAACACTAGAAAACAAGAATATTTCGGAAGCTTCTAAAATATGTAATATGTATAATATTTACATACCTACATTATATATGCTCCAAAAGTTTTCCGGGTGGTATAGTGGGTGTCATACACCACTGTCCATAAATTGCTTCCGTGGCATGCTTCCGAAATAGCCTCTGAAAATCAAGTCCAGCTACAAGCCGGAGAATGGGCGACCGCGGACAATTGGCGCCTCATAACCAGTATCTTTGGGTAGATGGAAACCGACAGGCCCGGAAGCCAGGGGAAGGAACACTTCTGCTGCCTGGCGGTCATATTCATACCCAGAAAAGGCTACGGAAGGAAATACATACAGAAAACTTGGAGTGGATACCAGACTGTAAACATTGACAGCTTTTCGGCAACTCCTGCAGCCAAGCCATCCCCAAATATAATGCCCTGTATTCCTTTGTATCGTCGGTCCGGTCGTGAGAGTGGGAGCATGTAGTCTGGTTGGCGCAGGGCCTCCATATGTCATCGCCCAGGTTTGCGCCATAGACAGGTCACCTCAATCTCTCCACCAACGGACTAAATTTTAACCAAACAGGACGCTACCTTTATCTCGTGAGTCATACGGATGCCTACTATAGATCTCGAAAACTGAGTAGCGCCAGTTCATATTTGGAAGAAATACACTATTTTTGGTATAATCTGAATCTGGTGAAGATAAAGCAAGTCAGAATGAGTCAGATATTTACTGGAGCATTTTACAAGCCTCTTTAGGTCAGGAGTAGAAAAAGAGAGATGAAAACAAGGCAGTTTTTCGTCGTTGTTGAAAAGAGAACATTAGCTGTTAACAAAATCTTCCAGATATTTGGCCTTAAACCAGACTTAGGCAAGTCCAAAATAAACAACAGACGACGCCTCAAATAGTCACGCATAAAATAACGCGGAACTGGAAAACAACCGCTAAAAATATTCCATAAACCATACATGCCACACACACACGCACACACACACACACACACAGACATACACACGTGTCACGCAGACACTTATCAAATTTGTTTTAGCCAAGTGTTTTATATGTTGAGAAGGTGAAAATAACAAAAAGTAACACTTGATAAAAGTTAAATTGCCTTGTCAAAGATGTGCTGCGCCGAAGGGAGTCTACACAGCGGCGTTGATGTCGTAGGGAAAAAACCAGAACAAGTTGAATGTCAAATTAGAACTTAGTTAGGAAAACTTGAACAATTTACTTGCAGTTAATCACGACAGCGGCAAGTTTTCTTTAACTATTGATCTCTTAGCCATTCCTTCTTGGATTCTCGAAGCAATTATTTCTTTGTTTTCTCATCTATCTATCTATCTATCTATCTATCTATCTATCTATCTATCTATCTATCTATCTATCTATTTTAGTGTTCTTCTGACCATATCTATCTATCTCTCTATCTCTCTATCTATCTATCTGTCTATCTATTTTAGTGTTCTTCTGCCCATATCTATCTATCTATCTATCTATCTATCTATCTATCTATCTATCTATCTATCTATCTATCTATCTATTTTAGTGTTCTTCTGTCCACATCTATCTATCTATCTATCTATCTAATTCATTGTTCTTCTATCCATATCTATCTATCTATCTGTCTGTCTGTCTGTCTGTCTCTCTCTCTCTCTCTCTCTCTATATATATATATATATATATATATATATATGCAGATACACTTAAGGTACTGTGTTCCTGATTAAACCGAAGTCATAAATAATTACATCGACCAAATTACTACATGCCTATCCAGATACCTTATCTTACCACAACTCCATTAGAATCCATTGAAATACACAAAAACTTACCAGACTCCACTCGAAACATACTAGTAGAAAATACAAACATAATAACCTCATGCACATGTAAAAAAGATAAAAAATAATGGAAGCCTTAATAATAAAAAAAAGAAAAAGCCAACACTTAATAATATGAACTACGAACACGGCTACAATGTGCTGTGTTTGGAAAATAAAACATCCCTATAACTCTAAAAACATACCCACAACTGATGCACCCAGTTAAAAAGCAAAAATAAAATCATCCTTGATAATAGCTAAAAGTATAGCCGAAAGCGCTCTGAACTGCAGGTCATTTGGACAGTTTCTACACACTCTGTGTCCAGAAAACAAAACACTTTTCGAATGAAAGAAGAATTGGATAAAAATCTTAATCGCAGAGTCTTGTCTGTCGTCTGTTGCTACATGCCTTACTTCTTGCCTCACACTGCGAATTTTTTCTAAGCTCTATACTAAATATTAAATCTGTTACGGAAAAAGAACTAAACAAAATGAACACAAAACGATCAGCTTTAAAAAAAGACTCGTAGCTGGAAAAATCGAATGAAAAATGAATGTTAACAACATATACTTTTTCACACCCAAACCAGTTCTGCGGAATCAGAATCAACGTTGAGTTTAAGCAAGCGAATGAGCCAATTGGAGTAAAGTACCATGCAGATTTAAATTTTGATAACGAGACATTCTCTATTTTTAATGTCTCGTATCCAGAAAATTTAACAATGGAAAACATAAAGAAAAAAGTTAATTATTTTTAATATGTGAAAATCTCCACCCTTTACCTGAAGACGGTCGCGAGACAAGAATCCCGTGTAGTAAAATCATGACAAATAAAGCATAATATTTTTTTAAAAATTCCACATTACAACCAAAAACGTTTGCGGTACCTCTCTTCTTTTTAATATACACACTTTTCTCTCGTTGGGACCACTATAACCTCTACCATTTATATATATATATATATATATGTATATATATATATATATATATATATATATATATATATATATTTATGTAAGTCGAAAATCTTTCGTAGGTTGACATAAGCCTATTCCCCATATGAGGTAATTTTGGATTTTATTGTGTACTCTCTCTCTCTCTCTCTCTCTCTCTCTCTCTCTCTCTCCATATATATATATATATATATATATATATATATATATATATATAAATTATTTTTCCCTACATATTGTCCATCTTTTTATTGATGATTATACATTTATTAAGTTCGATTAAGTTCTGTTGAGCATGATCGAAACCGGTTAGTTAGCTCGCTTTTTCCTTTTATTTCCTTTTAATTATCATGAGTGGTAATAAAAATAAAATTTGTCTATTTATGGCGGTTATTAAGTTTTGTACCACCAATATAATCTTGAAGTATGTGTGTGTGTGTGTGTGTGTGTGTGTGTGTGTGTGTGTGTGTGTGTGTGTGTGTGTGTGTGTGTGTGTGTGTTAGTCGAAAATATATGAGTGCTGCACCAAGATAAAAAATTTTGGAAGCATTTATATGAGTGAATTTCGCTCAAAATAAATAAAGTCAAGTACGAGTGTAGCAAAAATATTCTTAAATATTTGCAACAGCAAAATGTTGTATAAAATAAAATAATAAATCAAAATGCTACAATAAATTTTTTTTGAAATTGTATAAATTATCTCCCTTGGATAAGCGGTGAAAACATTTTGAATTCACGGTGTTACTGCATAAAATATCCATCGATATGCAACCACTGAAGATGGGCTCAGATGAGATGGAAAGTACTTGGGGAAATAAAAATTATTTAAAAGAAAATTTTGGATTTATTAATCATCAATTTTTTACAGCTACTAAGAAATTATTCGAGAAATTTAAATGATTAAAACTAAATTTAAAAGATATAACACCTCAAAATTATCTGTCCATATTTCTCAGATGAGGTATTATGTACACTATTTACATTATTCGGACTATTGTCCTCATCTTTGTCGCCATGTTTATTCAAAAGTTTCGGCATTTCAATATCTGTCTCTATTTCTGAGATGAGGTATTATGTACACTATTTACATTATTCGGACTATCGTTCTGATCTTTGTTGCCATATTTATTACAACGTTTCGGCTTTCAGTATCTGTCTATATTTCTGAGATGAGGTATTATGTACACTATTTACATTATTCGGACTATCGTCCTCATCTATGTTGCCATATTTATTACGTCTCGGCCTTTCAATATCTGTCTATATTTCTCAGATGAGATATTATGTACACTATTTACATTATTCGGACTATCGTTCTGATCTTTGTCGCCATATTTATCACAACGTTTCGGCTTCCAGTATCTGTCTATGTTTCTGAGATGATGTTTTATTTACAATATTTACATTATTTGGACTATTGTTCTCATCAAATTCATCAAAACGTTTCAGCCGTTGTATATATATATATATATACATCGTGTAACTGCATAATTGTCCATCCCACAAAATGTTTAATATTTGAAAAGCCACTAAACTAATTGAATTTCTTTTTTCCAGATTTTCATATAAGACATCTTCACACCATTTGTTGTAAGAATCAATGAAAAACAGTTTGAGTTATTCAGCTAGAAAGAGAACACGTTAAAATCGTCTTGTGTCAGACCCACTGTCTTACCAACTGAGCAATGGTGCGTATAAATAGATCATTCAGGCCTTCGGTAATGTT
>OZ038512.1:5481689-5521689 GCA_964036315.1 Acanthosepion esculentum
CACACACACACACACACACACACACACACATATATATATATATTAATATATATATTAAGACATGTCTCATTGACTAATTTAGATTAGTTTTTTCTGCGTATTTTCAATAGGATCCTCTCATATTTTCGGACAAGCTTCCTAGTATCCTTATTAAAAGAAGAGAGAGAATTACCATGTTGATACATATTCATTTATTCCGAATACTTTCGACATTAGCAGAATGTCATCATCAGGGTGTTGTTTTTTCTCACACGAAATTATTGTGTTTACTATTTTTCCTAAGACAAAATTGTGGTGTTCACCTGAAAGTTTCATTTTTTTTACAGATGAATCGAAAATAGCTCAGGTTATATACTGTACGCTTTAAATCTTGGTAAGATTTCTATATTTCAGAATTGCCTTACATTGAAATTTAAATAAGTCCGGTGAGACGACACATCCTTGTCTTATGCCTCTTTCTATCTGTGTATATATTGAATTCATTTAAAAATAAAATAAAATGACTTTAACAATTTTTTTTTTGTTCCAGGAAACACCGGCTTTATCATGAAAGAATCAAAACTGATTTTAGTGTAGATGGAATATGGAAAGCAGGAAGGTAGCTGAACTGAACAGCTGAATATGAATTACGTTTTCTTATTATTTTCTGAAATATGAGATATTTCTTTATAGATATATTTCCCGCTTATATTAATTGTCAAGAGTATAAATATGATGTTTCTAGCAGGTGGGAGACTTTTTAGCATAGAGGTTACAGACACCTAATGTGGATGTGATGTACCGTGTTAACATTCCTGTTGAAGCCGTTGTGTTCGATTCCGCACACGCACACACACACACACACACACACACAAACATTAGAAAGTCATGGATCCAGCCCATGTCTCTGTCAAAAAGGATTATCTAGCCTTGGTTGGTAGCTATTCTAGAAGAAAAAACAACTCTAAACACAAAAGCAATTTCGAGTGTTGTAGCTGTTATACATGTTCACCGTAGTCTGAATGTAGAATCCAACGTAGTAAGTAATTTGTTCAATGAAACAACACCAAAATCTAGTAGCATCTGTTCAGTAATTCTTAAGGTCTTCCCTATCAGAGATTGGCATTGAATATTCGGAGAAAGTGGCAGAGCGTAGTTCAGTAATTCTTCTGGTCATCGATATCAGAGGTCGGCAGTGGATATTCGGAGAGAAAACAAAATGGCCGCCTTTATACACGTCGGATTGAATATTTTAAGTCTTCTGATTGGTTAACCTTCTATTGGCGAACTATAAAAAGAGTCAGCTCATTTTGGTTCGCTCACTAGTATCTAGGGGTACCAAAAAACTGTAACACTAGCAACTCTAGCCTGTTAAAAGGCTACTTATTAAAAGTTCCAGATTAGTAATCCGTAGCGTCGTGAAACTGTTCCCAGTACGTCAAAATTATATCTACAGGAATATAAGTAGGCTTGTTATATCCTTCATTTTTAAATTTTCGATAGCGCGCAATCGTCAAATATACACAATATATACACAGCTGTTTGAAATTTGACAAAAGATGTTCATGTGTGATTCTTTAGTTGCTGTTGTTCATGAAAGCAAATGTAAGGTGTTGTCGTTAGAGCCTGGAGTTGTTCGATTTCTTGGATTAGCTGTTTCTTGTGAATGCCGAGATGTTGAAGCTCAACTGCCTGGTAAGGTGGGTTGGCAGTTTGATTTGATCGAGGTCACGGCGGCGTGTTGATTCGTGGTAAGGCTCGTTGGTTGCCTAGGTTACGGTGGTGGCGATTAGGTGTAGATAATGAACTTTGATTGGAGACCACAACGGTGTCACCAATTTGTTGCAGGTGGTATATTGGCCCACAACAGATATTGGATGAGGGAAGACAACAACAAGCAAAACGAGGAGTCAAGGAAAATAATGTAGGAGTGCCGACAGGATATGTCAGGCTCATAGGAATTAAATTTGAGCTATTTTATTTCTAAGATATTGGCATGATGATGAAATTTCTCATGGCGGACAATCAATAAATAAATAAAATTTCACATTAGCGATATAGATGGACCAGGAAGCTGTTAAGAAACAATGAAAACCATCTTTATCCCCTATGATCTGCCAAATTATGTCTTCGAGCGAGACACATAAGAGACACATAACTGAAGAAGGTCGGAGCGTACAACGGCCTAAACGTTGTAATAAATATGGCGACAAAGAGGAGGACAATAGTCCGAATAATGTAAATAGAGTTATTACAGATAATCCACACCAAGATCCACCCTTACGTAACACACGACTCAAAAAACGTATTCAAATCTCTGATGTATATATAAAAAACCTGAATCGTAAAGAGAAGAAGATAGTGAAGAGGACTGTCCAGAGACATGCATAATTCACCCAGACAGATCATTTTTTTTCTTGTTATGTGTGAAGATAAGGACGTGATTGTTAAAGTAAAGCTATCTGAATGCAAAGAAAAGGAGAAGCAGAAGATGGGAGAATGCCCTGACAGATCTGATGAGGAGGAAGGAGATTCTGCTGCTGCTGTTGACGAGGATTTCTTAAACGACACTGATGTTGATGACGACGTTGAGGATGGCGATAGGAATAAGGGCGTGCCTCCTGTAGTCAACATGAGAGAATTGGCGACTCCCAAAATAAGAGTCATGCAAAAAGCTATCAGTCCATGATTAACTAAGTGAATGTATTCAAAACTCAACCTCCTTACATTGCTTCTCTATCAGATCAATATATATCATCAGGTATATATATATATATATATATATATATATATATATCTGATATACATCTATATATATATATGTATCAGATATATATATATATATATATATATCAGATATATATATATATATATCATCAAATATCATATATATATATAATCGGCCTGACGATTGCGTCCAGCATGAAACAGCCTGTAGCCACTGAGTGTTGTTTACAGTGTTCATTTTTATAATTACATACGCTCTATCTCTTATATTGAGGACTTTATCTTATAAATATAGCACACCATAAAACTATATTTTTCATATATATATATATATATATATATATATATAAGTAATAATTAGGAGGATTTGATAATTATATAATTAGGAGGATTTGATAAATATAATTAAGTAATTCATCGAGTCTGAAACCTCAACAGAATACCGAAAGCACTGGACGGCCGTTTCGTCCTATATTTGGGACTCATCAGCAGTGCGCATCCACTACCGAGAATTGAAACCCTGACAGTTAGCGAACACCCTACCAACTGTTCTACAGGCCTCGGTGACGAAGAGGTAGCAAATCAGACTCAATATAGCGCCGCTCACTCACAAATTGCGTGGTGGAACCCAACTGAGATTCTCTCTAACCATAGGACTGTGTCCACGGGAGCCACGACTACTATCACCAAGCCGCGCCAACTGGAGCATAAGAAGCCGGTTCAAGCAATGAAATGATATATATAAGTAATAATTAGGAGGATTTGATAACTATAATTAAGTAATTCATCGAGTCTGAAACCTCAATATATATATATATATATATATATATATATATATATATATATATATATATATATATATATATATATATATATATATATATATATATATATATATATCGGTGGCTTTAGAGTCTCGCTTTCATTGTAATTTAAATTTATATTTTCCATTATTTTTTTTTATTTTTTTCGAAATTTATTTAATAAATAAAGTAAAGTTGGTGCAAATAACAATACCATCTGTAAAGGTTGTTGGTCTAATTATGTAAGGTATTAATTTTTGCCGCTTCTCAAGTATGCGATCTTTTTAATGGTATCACGTCTTTTGCGCCAGACGCGCACACACCACATGCACACTCAAGCACACACACACACACACATGCACGCACACACACACACACACACACACACACACACATATATATATATATATTGCCATCTACAGACAGACTGTTTCACTGTATGACAGCTCGTCGTTGTGGCTAGACATCCGATTGCATCAAGATTATATATATATTAAAAGGATAAGAACGTTAACCATCACATTACCGCCGTTTCGACCGCCAAGATCTCGTCAGGTGGTTTGTTCAGCAAATCAATCAGAGGTAATTCAAGAACTTAAATCCCGTCATTCAACACCGGAAGTGATGGGGGAAGTTGCATTGAAAAAAAGAATTCCGTGTGATGACAATCGACTGAAAACCAACTGTCTGACATGTCAACATTTGACCATGATCTTAGACCTTCTATTCAACAACTCAGTACCAACCTTGTTTGTTGCTATAGCTAGCTTCTCCTCCTGACACAGCCGACACGAGTTGCCATTGACTTTTCTAGCATTTACATTTAATAAAATACTACATTTAATGGCCGGGCATCTGTTATGCTTATATATATATATATATATATATATATATATATATATATATATATATATATATATATATTACTAGTAGTACTCGTTTGAAAAACCTCGGATAGCTCAACTTGCAGATATGTCAGGACAAATCGGTACCCAAGGAAAAAATTGGAAATAAAAAAACAACCAAGAACATCAGATCAAGACGAAATCGCCAAGTGCTTGAAGTCCTTAGTTCAAACCCAAACGAGTAGAAAGACTAAAACGTAGAGTGTTCAACACGCCAAGCAGAGCGATGAACTAGAATAAATCCTAAGGAGCCAAGATTTCACCTAAACGTTTCTTCAGAGTAAACTGACCAGCAAGGTCGATTTTACTGTTTTAAACTACAATTCTCCATGATTAAACCAGTCAAATCAACCTTGCTAACCGAAATGCTCCTGTGGCTAAATCGGTAAAAGCACGTCAGGCTATATGACGGTTCCGTATAGGATACAGGTTCGATTCCTGTCTGAGGACGCATATTTTCTATGAGAATTTCTCGGACATTCAGGCCGGTAAATGTCGTTAACGTTTTTTTTATTATAAACAGAGCATTTACTTAAATATTTGTATCTATAAAAAGAACGTATAAACATAAATATATCTTAAAATAATTGTCGCACTTTGTTCATTTCATATATATATATATATTACATTACAAAGAGATAATCATACCTTGAATTAATTAGCAATATTAATGCAATTATTGGCGAAATCACTTCGCTAGTAGACATAATTATATATATATATATATACGTCTGTGTATATATTCAGTATTACATGATTATAGACAACTGATGAAAAGCTATCAATAAGTGTGAATATTGAAAAAGTTCTCAGGTCTACATGAATCTATTTTATACAACAAATATTTATCTTTCAACATAATCTCATTCCTTGTTAATACACTTAAATCAGTGATGAATATATAATTACATATATCTCCGTAGCTTAATGACAAAAACACCATTTATATTACACCAGAATATTTATTTTTCAAAATTCCTTTTCAATGCCCTTAATTCGGAGATAAATATGTAAGTACATCATTAAATTCGTGGCCTTATTACGAAAAAAGTATGTGCTTCATGCAAAAACATGTTACAGCATAAGTTACTCCTTGTTAATTTACTTAATTCAGTGATGATTCTGAAATACGTAAATCTTCGTCGCATAACGACGAAAAACCAATTTATTTTACAGAAAATATTTATTTTTCTATATAATCTCATTCTGAATATATTTCAAAGATGGTTAATTGTAACTATTTACATCGTTCGGATTTTTGTCCACATCTTTTTTACCATAATAACGACGTTTCGGTCGTCATACGCAGCGACATTCTTCAGATTGGAATTTCGAACTGAAACCTTTATTTAATCAAAATGGTTTCTATTTCCACGTGCCATGCCTTTTTGGTGATATCACAGTATCAGTTAATTCACTTTAGTAACTCAACTCTCTAAATTTTTGTTTCTTCTGCTGTGGCCATGAATTGAACTCAACCTTTTGGGTCAAATCACTGGGCAAATGGATAAAACCGTTGGTTAAGTAATCTAAAAAATGACTTGACCTAAAGAGTTGTGAGTTCAATACCTGGCCACAGCAGAGGGAACAAACACTTGGAGAGTAGTGTTACTAAAGGGAAAGGATATCACCTGAAGATGGTCGGAGCGTACAAGGACCGAAACGTCGTGAATAGGCAATAAAGATGAGTACCACAGTCTGAACAATGTAAATAATGTAAATAAGTATCTCCTTCCTTGTCAATGCACTTAATTCACTGATGAATATGGAAGTAAACCACTAAGTCTGTAGAGTTATGATTAAATAAAAGGTTATATTTTACAAAAGTAACATTTATTTTTTAGTAAAATTTACTTTTTTGTCAATGCACTTAATTCACTGATGAATATGTAGATTAATCAAAAAGTCCAAAGTCTTCTGATGAAAAGGACATTCATCTAACAAGGCTATACATTAATCCTTGCATTAACTATGGCTGCTATATATGGTCTGAGGCATCTATGTATTTACAGATTCTTGATAAAAGGAAAAGAAAAATCTGCAATTATATTGTCCCTGACCTGGCATTTTAAAACTAATAACTTTAAACATGGCTCTACATAAGGATACCAATAGCAGGGATAGGAAGTGGTAGAAAAAAGGATACTCTGTACTCAGAAAAGGGCAGCTGAAATTTCTTGAACCCAAAATGAGGAAAAAGCACAAAGCAAAAACGACAAAAGGTGTAACAGACCACTTAAATGACCAGGCGCAAAGGTTGCGTTAGAAGTCTTTTGAAAAAGACAAAAGTTACTGAGAGGTACAAGATATAGGAAGATGTTTAGAGCCATAATAACTCACGTCCTGAAGGAACATGGCACATCGAAGAAGAAGAATATCATTTTTAGGTTTTCGTTTGGACATGCAGACAACGCATTGAATTTATATATTAGATCGTTTTTTTTTAATTATCGCATTGGAATAGGGTTTTTTATTCTGGATTTAAAAGATAGACTTTAAATCTTTTATACACTTCAACTTTCGACACGAAAACAAAAAGATAAAGACAGCCAAGAAAAGTTTCAGGTTTCATTAAATTGTAATAAAGGTAATCGAGGTATTAATTCTCTTACTGGACGCACTTAACTTTCATTTAAAATGTCGCAATAGTTCATTGCCTTTATATATGAATCTATTCTGTCTGTAAAATATCTATTTGTTTTATTGTGGCTTCCTTTCAAAAAATTACTGAAAATGTTATTTTAAATAACATTACTCACTGAACTGGCTTTCCATTAAATTGTCATTTATTGAATAACATCTCTTGTCAAATGATACGGGCCTTTGTAAAGGGCGTGCACATTTGTGTAGGGGAGGCATTTTGGCTGAAATAACAATATTTAGTTTGTATGGTCAGCTCCTAAGTACATAAGTTAATGTGCAAACCTAATGAGAGATTTATAAATGCATTTATTAACACAATAAATACTACTTTTTCAACATATGATGCTCGGCTTAAAAGTTTATAGACTGATGAAAGAATTATACTACAACTGTAAAATAATGTCTGCATTAAATTAAATGAATATTATTAATAATTGCCTTGATTTTTTCTAGGTTAACTGACATTTGGCTGTGTAAAGAAGACTGCTCATCCGGTTGGGCAAAAAAGTCATCAACGACAGAGGAATTTTGTTTCGTCTAGAGAAAGACAAAGATAAATATAGATTATAATAAAATTGTTCGCGAGTGAACTAAAATATTCATAGGCTGACTATGAAGGAACGATGCCAGACCTGTGAAATATCTGTCTATATTTCTGAGATGAGGTATTATGTACATTATTTACATTATTCGGACTATTGTCCTCAGCATTGTCGCCATATTTATTACAAGGTTTCGGCCTTTCACTATCTGTCTATATTTCTGAGATGAGGTATTATGTACACTATTTATATTATTCGGACTATTGTCCTCAGCATTGTCGCCATATTTATTACAACGTTTCGGCCTTTCAGTATCTGTCTATATTTCTGAGATGAGGTATTATGTACACTATTTACATTATTCGGACTATTGTCCTCATCTTTGTCGCCATATTTATTACAATGTCTCGGCCTTTCAGTATCTGTCTATATTTCTGAGATGAGGTATTATGTACACAATTTACATTATTCGGACTATTGTCCTCATTTTTGTTGCCATATTTATCACAATGTCTCGGCCTTTCAGTATCTGTCTATATTTCTGAGATGAGGTATTATGTACACTATTTACATTATTCGGACTATTGTCCTCATCTTCGTTGCCATATTTATCACAATGTCTCGGCCTTTCAGTATCTGTCTATATTTCTAAGATGAGGTATTATGTACACAATTTACATTATTCGGACTATTGTCCTCATCTTTGTCGCCATATTTATTACAACGTTTCCTCAAGGACACATGTCACAGTGGATAAAGGCGTTAGTTAGATCCAGTGACAGGACACAAAGAGTGTGAGTTCAATACCTGGTTACGGCGTTGGAGAACTTGGAGAGGGGAATCAACAGGAGATAATTGACATCCATTAGACAAGGCA
This sequence comes from Acanthosepion esculentum, assembly GCA_964036315.1. Lineage (NCBI taxonomy): Eukaryota > Metazoa > Mollusca > Cephalopoda > Sepiida > Sepiidae > Acanthosepion > Acanthosepion esculentum. Next base: position 5,490,166 of record OZ038512.1, read on the forward strand.
CGTGGATCTAGAACAGTCTAGCCCAGTGAATGAAATAAAGGGTTCAGTTCGACATTCCAACCATCTGAAGAAGGCCGGAGCGTACAACGGCCGAAACGTTGTAGTAAATATGGAGACAAGATGAGAACAATAGTCCGAATAATGTAAATAGTGTACATAATACTTAATCTCAGAAATATAGACAGATACTGAAGGGCCGAAACGTTGTAATAAATATGGCAACAAAGATGAGGACAATAGTCAGAATAATGTAAATTGTGATATCTGACAGTTCAAAGAATAACTAAAATGTAACTAGTAGTGACTTCTCTAGAAAATGGTCAGAATTTGACATCGTAGTGTTATCAGGTACCTGCTGAGACAGTTGCTACATTAGCGGATGGGTCACCAGTTTTATAAACAGGGTAAAATGGTTATTTAAAATATTCGGACTGTCATCCTCATCTTCATTGGCATATTCACATTTTTTTCTTAAGCGTTTCACCCAAAGCAAGGCTGGAAGCCACTAGCACGCAAGGGTTACAGAGAGTTGGAGCGAGAGCAAATAGGAGTGATAGAGGAAATTATGTTAAGAAGGGTAGGGGGTAGATCAAGGCATCTGGAGACGTCGATTGACATTTCATTTGAATAGTTGGAGATTATAGCTATCAGGGAATCAGGAAGAGGGGAGGGAGTTCCACAGGCGCGAGGTACGAGACATGAAGCTGTTGGCGTAGAAGAGACGGCTACATTTAACAGTTTCGACAGTGAAAGGGTGAGAGCAAGATGCCAGCCTAGTAGAACGTTCAAATTCATGAAGTCTGGGAACCAGCGAAAGCAGCTCCCCGGAGCAGTTACTATGAAAGTATTTGTAAAATAGACAGAGGGGAGCGACGGCACATCTGTGAGAGAGCGACTGCAGACCAGATCAGATTACAATGCATATCCGTCTCTGGATTTTATCAAGGACCTTGAGACAAACCTAAGGAGCACCAGAACATATATGGCGGCAATATTTCATGCAAGGGCGAATGGTTAATTTGTAGATTTGAAGAATCGACTCCGACGAGAAAAATTTCCTGGCGCGGCACAGGGAGCCAACTTTTCTTGCGGTGGAAGGAGCTATTGACTCACTGTATTTGTTCCATCTCAGGTCAGTAGTCAATGTGAGGCCGAGTAGTCGCAAAGAGGAGCTCTCGAGACATTCTAATGGGGGGGAGGGGCAGGCGAGTAATAGAGAGTAGTTTTGTTTTTGAGGCGTTAAAGTTTACCAGCCAATTCCTGCCCCATTTCGCAACCGATTGGAGGTCCTTTTCGAGACGAACGGCCAGGTTAGTTTTGTCAACGACACTAGATTTGTTTCGGCCGTTGTACGCTCCGGCCTTCTTCAGATGATTTAAATTTCAAACCGAATGCTTTATTTTGCCCACCAGAAGGAGATTGTTCTAGTTCCACGTGCCATGCCTCTCCCGGGTGTCTCTGTTATTTGCCTGTAACTCAACTCTCCAAGATTTTGTTTCACCACTGTTGTGGCCTGTTATTGGACTCACAACCCTTTGGGTCTAGTCAGTGGATCTAACCAATAATTTTATACACTGGGCCATGTGTTCTACCCCGGTGGAAGAAATAAAGAGTTCGGTTCGAATTTCCGCGGGCCAATTAAAGAGTGGCTTTCACTAGATAAAAAAAAAAGAAAAGACAAATCGAAAATGAAAACAACTCTCTTCTAATGCTCAAATGAAGGTCAAGATTGTTTTATCTGCAGGAGAGGTGATGTTCTCGTTTTTTTTAGGATGCAAAAGGCATTGTTTTTATTGATTATCTTCAGAAGGGCCACACCATCAATGGAGAGTCCTATTGCAACAAGACAGGACAGTTACAGGCTACTGAAAACAAACGCCGTGGAAAATAGAGAAAAGAGCCCTTCTCTACACTCAAGACACTAATCGGACACTAGGTAGCATACCACTAACGTTTACCGCCGGTAAACCGCTCTCGGGCCGCTGACGTGTTCGTCACGGCAATTTTACCACTGGCGGACCGCTAGAGGTTCATTGGTGGCCAGACGGTAGTTGCCACCAAAGGACCGATGATATTGCCATCGGCGGCTCGCCAGCGGCCTCTAGCGGCCTGCGTGTGGGGTCGTTTCTTCAGGACAATGCTCCAGCACACAGGACTATGGTTTGAATACAGTCGGTGTACTATCTTCTTTTTCATCGTTACTATCGCAACGTTTCGGTTCTTTTGTTCTCCGGCCTTCATCAGGTGCATTAAATCTAGGTAACCTACAGGGATTTCCGAACTGAACACTTTATTGAATCTACAGAAGTCGCAGTAGACTATTTTCGTTCCACTAACCCTGTCTTGTGGATATAACTTTCCTAGATCTAATTTTTATATTGCTTAGTTAGTGCCCGTACCGTTTCCATTGAGTCTAAGTACACCTGCCCGTCGCAGGGATTGAACGCTTTTACCCTTTAGGCGATTGTACCATACCGTGGATTAAAATTGGGATAACAACGACAAAGATGAGGACAATAGTCCGAATGTAAAGTTTGTAAATATGTTATCCTTTTATCTGGCGAAATAATGGTAGCGCCTTCTTTGGTCGTGCTAGGCACATTTGCGCCTTCTTCCGCTAACATTCTTGGCTGACATCAGGTAGAAAAATTATATGAAATCCATTAAGTCTCCTGCTAAAAAAGTTGGTTCACTGAGACTCGCTTAGTAATGTTCCTCTCCGGAATCTATCTCTTATATCTATCATTTTACCATTCATCTATGCCTGGAATATTGCTGCCACATATGTTCCAGTGTTCTTGCTTTAGATTTAGGGGTTCTTGGTTACACCCAAAGAAGAATTTGCAGTTTTATTGGTCCTGACCTGGCATCTCGGCTTCAGTCATTTTTCTACTTCTGTAATGTAGCTCCCTTGTGCATTTTCTATAAATAGTTTTGGGGTAGTTTTTCTGATGAACTTTCCGCTATGGTGTCTAAACTTTCTGAATTTAAATGCAGTACTAGATTGGAAGTTAGGTCTTAGGATTTCATAATTGAATTGACTAAATGTAACCGTAAGTTCTATGCTAACAGTTTCTTCCCTCACACGTCTCGCTTGCGAAACCCTCTTTCGACTTCTTTCATTCCAGCCAACTTTGTTCTTCAAAACATTAAGTGCAATGGCACTTGTTATCTTCCGTCTTCTTGATTCCTCTTCATTTATTTATTCGTTAATATTTCTCCTTTTATAATTCTTCACACTTAGTAACTCCTTGTGTCAGAGTGGCTTTATTACCTTTTTAAGGTGAAATGCTTGTCGCACACTTCTCGCTTTTGGAACTTTGTTTCAGTTCCATGCTTTACAGCGAATATTCATCTTGAAAAATTTGAATGTAATGTTAATCACCAACTGTATTTTTTATTCCGCTTCTTTTATTGTTCTCGCTCTTTCATAATCTTTCTCTTTTTTATTCTTTATTCCTCAGTAACCCCTTGTGCCTTAGTGGATTTACTGCCTTGCGTGGGGTGAAATGATTAGAAAACAAATAGAAATGCAATGTCAATCGTTATCGAGTGTCTTCTTGATTACTCTTGTATTGTTCTCGCTCCTTAATAATGTTTCTCTTTTTTCTTATTCTTTCACACTCAGTAACCCCTTGTGTCATAGTGGCTTTACTGCCTTGCATGGGGTGAAATGATTAGAAAACAAATTTGGATGCAATGTCAATCGTTATCTTCTCTCTTCTTGATTACTCTTCTATTGTTCTCGCTCCTTAATAATGTTTCTCTTTTTTCTTCTTCTTTCATCCTCAGTAACCCCTTGTGTCTTAGTGGCTTTACTGCCTTGCATGGGGTGAAATGATTAGAAAACAAATAGAAATGCAATGTCAATCGTTATCGAGTGTCTTCTTGATTACTCTTGTATTGTTCTCGCTCCTTAATAATGTTTCTCTTTTTTCTTATTCTTTCACACTCAGTAACCCCTTGTGTCATAGTGGCTTTACTGCCTTGCATGGGGTGAAATGATTAGAAAACAAATAGAAATGCAATGTCAATCGTTATCGAGTGTCTTCTTGATTACTCTTGTATTTTTCTCGCTCCTTAATAATGTTTCTCTTTTTTCTTCTTCTTTCACACTCAGTAACCCCTTGTGTCATAGTGGATTTACTGCCTTGCATGGGGTGAAATGATTAGAAAACAAATAGAAATGCAATGTCAATCGTTATCGAGTGTCTTCTTGATTACTCTTGTATTGTTCTCGCTCCTTAATAATGTTTCTCTTTTTTCTTCTTCTTTCACACTCAGTAACCCCTTGTGTCATAGTGGATTTACTGCCTTGCATGGGGTGAAATGATTAGAAAACAAATAGAAATGCAATGTCAATCGTTATCGAGTGTCTTCTTGATTACTCTTGTATTTTTCTCGCTCCTTAATAATGTTTCTCTTTTTTCTTCTTCTTTCACACTCAGTAACCCCTTGTGTCTTAGTGGCTTTACTGCCTTGCATGGGGTGAAATGATTAGAAAACAAATAGAAATGCAATGTCAATCGTTATCGAGTGTCTTCTTGATTACTCTTGTATTGTTCTCGCTCCTTAATAATGTTTCTCTTTTTTCTTATTCTTTCACACTCAGTAACCCCTTGTGTCATAGTGGATTTACTGCCTTGCATGGGGTGAAATGATTAGAAAACAAATAGAAATGCAATGTCAATCGTTATCGAGTGTCTTCTTGATTACTCTTGTATTGTTCTCGCTCCTTAATAATGTTTCTCTTTTTTCTTCTTCTTTCACACTCAGTAACCCCTTGTGTCTTAGTGGCTTTACTGCCTTGCATGGGGTGAAATGATTAGAAAACAAATAGAAATGCAATGTCAATCGTTATCGAGTGTCTTCTTGATTACTCTTGTATTGTTCTCGCTCCTTAATAATGTTTCTCTTTTTTCTTCTTCTTTCACACTCAGTAACCCCTTGTGTCTTAGTGGCTTTACTGCCTTGCATGGGGTGAAATGATTAGAAAACAAATAGAAATGCAATGTCAATCGTTATCGAGTGTCTTCTTGATTACTCTTGTATTTTTCTCGCTCCTTAATAATGTTTCTCTTTTTTCTTCTTCTTTCACACTCAGTAACCCCTTGTGTCTTAGTGGCTTTACTGCCTTGCGTGGGGTGAAATGATTAGAAAATGTGACTTGAATTATTTTTAATCCTCTTTGCGATTTGATTATCATGACTGCGTTCAGTCAACCCAGAAAGTTCTCTATAGTCCAGATCAAATGGCACCATGGCCATAAATGGCAAATATATTTTCTGTCGTTTGTAGAGCATTTTTTTTCTTTCTGACCAGAAATAAAATAACGAACAAGTATATAAATCTCTCCGTTCTTCACTTTAAACATAACGCCTTTACAAGTCCTAAATTAAATATGAAATCTCCGCTTTCACAATATGCATAAATTATCAAATTCAGTAACATTTAAAACAAAATCACGTGTTCTGACGTGTTAAAAACACAAGTTGGAACATTTGTTCCAAATCAAAATCTCTTCTTTATGGCAGCGAACCTTGGACCATCTGATAACGGAAGAATACTTTTATCGACGATTGTTGAGAATTCCATAATCAGAACATTTGATAAATAAAGAAGTTTTTAAAATATAGGAACTGTAAGGAAATAGTTTCATTTTTTCGACAAATAATAAGGAAAGAAGACTTGCATAATTTAAAACTCATAAGGCATAGGCGGCTCGGATTGAGGAATCGGAGAGCCGAGTTCGAATTCCAATCGAATCCATTCCATTCACTTACGTGCTAATACCTTGGGAAAGGTATGAATCCGCTTCTTCTCCGCACAACTATGGGTAAATAGCAGGACAGACTGGGTTCTATAGCCTTGGATGGCAACTTGTATACTGCATAAAGAAATGGAAACCTACTGCGGAAAAATCTGCCTAGTCAGCCATGTATCAAAAGATACATGATCGCCTAAGCGTGTAACATGCATGGCAGACTCTCCAGTGGAATCCATTTCATTCACTTACGTGCTAATACCTTTGGGAAAGGTATGAATTCTCTTCTTCTCCTTCCAGGTAAATAGCTGGACAGACCGGGTTCTATAGCTTTGGATGGCAACTGGTCTGCCACAGAAAGAAATGGCAACTTACTGCGGGGAAAAAATCTGCCTCGTCAGTCATGTATCGAAAGATACATGAACGAGTGAACAAAGAGGTTGATAAACGAGTATAAGTTAATTAGAGAAAAATGAGAGGACGTTCCGAAGAGCCATGATTTCCCGCGTTTTGAAAAGGTATAGTATATAAAATATAAGAATGTCATTTCAGTTTGTTTTCTTTTCAGGACGTGATTTACTTTCACAGGTGACCGAATTTTATCACATATATACTTATATATAAATATATACATATCCTGAACGGTGACATTTCAATATGGTGTCCTTTACGATTTTGTTGGTTGTTAATGTCAAATGTTTTTATGTTAAAGGTGAAAATGGAGGTAAATGACTTACATTTTTGTTATTTGACGCTCTTCTAGTTCCATAAAAGCATATGTACAAACGGCAAACAAAATATGTGCCAGCTATAGAGATGGTGCCGTATCTGTAGCGATAAAAAAAATAGTTCGTCAGGTTCAGGAGTTGAAATTCTTATTTAGAATTTCGAAAGCATTCCTACAGACTTTTAGTCGGTGTTGCTGACCAAATCGAAACGCTGACTAAAAGCAACCTAGGTTATTGATCACAGGACATCGCAGAGATACTCCACATGTCCGGCAATTATAAATACTTGTGTATTCATATCTCGCTACGGGGTTGGTTTGGTTGATTTTGTTTTACGGCATATCAACCTCAATGGGTTATTTATTACCGACAACATTGTTTAGGATAGATTCGTATGAATAGAATATGTATTCTTTGGTTTAGATTGGTTTGGTTTATTTTGTTTTACGGCATATCAACCTCAATGGGTTATTTAATGTCGACAACATTTTTAGGATAGATTCATATGAATAGAATATGTATTGTTTGGTTTAGATTGGTTTGGTTTATTTTGTTTTACGGCATATTAACCTCAATGGGTTATTTAATGGCGACAATATTTTAGGATAGATTCGTATGAATAGAATATGTATTCTTTGGTTTAGATTGGTTTGGTTTATTTTGTTTTACGGCATATCAACCTCAATGGGTTATTTAATGCCAACATATATATATATATATATATATATATATATATATATATATATATATATATATATATATATATATATATATATATATTTCCTTCAAAATTGTATTGCTGGTAATAATTTCTTTCAAAAAAGTATTGCTGGTTATAGTTAACTATTTGCCCAAAGCTGGGACCCTAACAGATGCTACCAGGCCGGGTCAGAGTGAACCTGGGAACACTAGCAATTAAGAAGTGGTTCCACGCTCAGATATACCTCCTTGCTGCTGGACGTAGTTTAACGTCTTACCCAGGACGAGCTAACTATGGGGGTTGGATACAGTATTTAACGGAGAAATTGTCCTATTGAAGAACCAATTTTCTGTACGTGAAAAAGGTAGGTTATGTTGATTAGGATTGGTAAGGTCTTTCCGTAAGCGCGACGCCTATCCTTCAGGCGGTGATGTTGACCAAATCGAAACGCTGATTAAAAATAACCCGAAACGTCATGAACATGAGAGTAAAGATGAGGCTACTTTCAGAACAAAGTATATGGCGTATATAATTACAATACTTTAATCAGAAATATAGACGGATCCTGAAGAAGGTCGGGGCGTATAACAGCCGAAACGTCGTGAATATGACAGTAAAGCCGCGAGAAGCAGTTCGAACGGTTCAGATAGTGTAAATAGTTAAAATTCTTCATCTCAGAAATGTAGACAGATCCTGAAGAATGTCGGAGTGTAAAACGGCCGAAACGTCGTGAATATGACATTGAAGATGATGAGAACATTCCGTACGATGTAAAAAGTGTAAATATTTATAATACCTTATCTCAGATATATAGACAGACCTGAAGAAGGTCGGGTGTAAAACGGCCGAAACGTCGTGAGTATGACAGTGAAGATGATGACAGCAGTCCGTACGATGTAAATAGTGCAAATAGTTACAATACCTTATCTCAGATATATAGACAGTCCTGAAGAAGGTCGGAGTATAAAAATGTCGAAATAAGTTTTTAATTTTCCTTCCACATACAACTAAAACAACTTTACGAGATATTACTTACCAAATATCAGGTAAAATGGCGAACATAAACTAGAGTTATAACAGAAAATAACATATATCCAATACTTGTCACTGTAGATAAAGCCCTTCTTAAGGTGTGGGCCGTACTTGTGAGAACAATTTTTGTTATTATTTAACGCATGGATTGCCAGGAATCCCTTCAATTAGTTTATTGGAATCATTTCAAAACGAACCCATTATTTCGTCCACCGTGTTAGACTGTTCTAGTTCCACGTGTCATGCATCTTCCAATTGATAAAGACGTTTGTTAGATCCAGGGACTAAAACTCAAAGATTTGTGAGTCCAGTACCAAGCTATAGCAGTGGTGAACCAAAAAAAAAAAAAAAAAAGAAAAAATTGGAGAGTTGAGTTAAAGGAAAATAACTGAGATACCCGGAATAGGCGTGGCATGTGGAACTACAACAATCTACCACGGTGGACGAAATAAAGAGTTCGTTTCGAAATTCTAATCACCTGAAGAGGGCTGGAGAGTACGACGGTCGAAACGTTGTGAATATGGCAATGAAGATGAGGATAACAGTCCGAAAAATGTAAATAATGCAAGTAATTATAATACCTCACATCAGAGAGATATATAGAGAGACATAGACATAAAGGCCGGAGCGTACAACGACTGAAACGTTGTGAATATGGCAATGAAGATGAGGATAACAGTTCGAATAATGTAAATAATTTTAATAATCATAATACCTCATCTCAGATATATAGACAGATATATATAGAGACATGGACATATAGGCCGGAGCGTACAACGGCCGAAACGTTGTGAATATGGCAATGGAGATGAGGATAACAGTTCGAATAACCTTAATAATGTAAGTAATTATAATACCACATCTCAGAGATATAGACAGATATATATAGAGACATGGACATATAGGCCGGAGCGTACAACGGCCGAAACGTTGTGAATATGGCAATGGAGATGAGGATAACAGTTCGAATAACCTTAATAACGCAAGTAATTATAATACCTCAGAGATATAGACAAATAATAATATTAATAATAATAATAATAATACAGACATGAGAAGTGCTTTCTTATAATCGCCAAGAATCCTGATGAAAGAGCTCAGTTAGTGAGAGGGCTTGCTGTCACTTAACCCTACTATGACCTAACAAAGAAGACAATGGTTGATATAATCAGATAGAGGAAATAAATGAGGGGGAAGTGCATTGGGGGACAATGCAATTCGGATAAAACATGAAATAGGAGTCATTAAAAATAAAGAAATAATGCAAGACATATAATCATGAATAAAAGAAGCAAAAATGCCGACGTGAAAAAGGGGGTCTGAGAAGGAGGGGACAGCGTTAAAAAATGAAGAACAAAAAATGATAAGAAGACAATGAAAAAAAAAAAAAGAAAAAAATATTATACAAGGAAAAAAAAAAAACAGCAACACAATCTATATGATAAGGGGCAAAAAACGGTGGAAACTATGGATGACTGGCTTATAAACAATAACTCTCTTAAATGCTCCAGGTTAAAAAATATCGCTGACAAAAAAGAATGGCAGGCCGTCACTTTGAAATATACAGAGACACTATGGCGACAAACTTGTATTTTTTGCTTTTATCCTTATTTTTTTATATTATGCGGAGCATCGAAGACATATCTCGAAGATATGGAGGACTTCTAGACAAGTAAAAATAAATAAATGGCCAACGTTAGATAAAGCTAATATAGAGAGAAAAGGACATGGTTATATATATATATATATATATATATATATATATATATATATATATATATATATATATATATATATATATATATATATATATATATATACATATACATATATATATATATATATGGAGAGAGAGAGAGAGAGAGAGAGAGATGCTATTGCATGTAAAAATTAACTATTGCTTCTTCCTTACATATAGACAGATTCTTTCTCTTCCCACAGACACACACACACACACACACACACACACACACACATATATATATATATATATATATATATATATATATATATATATATATATATATATATATATATATGCTATTGCCTATAAAAATATAACACATGCTTCTTCCTTACTGTGTATGTACATTTGACACCCTTATACATATGGACAGACTGTATCTGTCCTCTCACACACACACACACACACACACACATATATATATATATATATACACATATATATATATATATTTATGTATGTATATATTACATTAGCTCTATCACTGATATTCTTTCATTAAGTACCGCGGATATATATTATATAACTAATCTATTTAAAATTACATTCATGTTATATATACATATATATATATATATATATATATATATATATATATATATATATATATATATATATATATATATATATATATATATATATATATATATTTATGTATGTATATATTACATTAGCTCTATCACTGATATTCTTTTATTAAATACCGCGGATATATATTATATAACTAATCTATTTAAAATTACATTCATGTTATATATATATATATATATATATATATATATATATATATATATATATATATCAAATATATGTGGCAGTTCAATTTATATTACATGAATCATTCATACCAAATAGTTTTCGCCAGTTTATATCATTAACTTGACTAATGTACTTTTTGTATGAATGATTCATTGTAATATAAATTGAACTTCACAACATATTTGATTTAAAAGAACTGATCCTGATCCGACGTGCAAATTTTCGGGATAATAGCTGAGACATTACTCTATTTATTGAACTATTTAGTTCATGCCACATTGATTGAAGTACTCCTGAAACAAAACAAATTATCAAATTACCATATTTGTAAAAAACGCACTCTTAAATTTTTAAAAACATTCAACCTTTACCGTTGCGACTGTTAACAATAACACATTTCTAAAAAAACATGTTTCGATTCGCATTTAATCTTTCGTCTCCAGTGCTACCTGGATTTACTGAAAACAAAATAATTTCCATGCCTGAGGATGACTGCTTGTACAGTTGAAAGTACTAGCAGATTAAAAAAAATTCATTATACAACTTGTAGTTATTAAAAATAAGGATCATGACATTCATCGAGTGGCTCGTATGTTAATGCTACTTTAAAATTTTGTTTGCGAAGAGTTTTCGCCATTTTATATCATTAACTTTACTAATCTATTTTTTTGTATGATTGATTCATGTAATACATACATACATACATACATACATATATATATATATATATATATATATTCTATTGCCTATAAAAATATAACACTTGCTTCTTACTTATTGCCTATCTACATTTGCTACGCTTCTAACAAATGTAGACTTTCTCTCTCTCACGCTGTATATACATTCATATATATATATATATATATAGTCCAACCTAATGAGCCAGACAAACCTACCAAGGTTTCAATTAGGCAGATCGTCAGGGTCAGCTGGCCCTGACGATCTGCCTAAGTGAAACCTTGGTAGGTTTGTCTGGCTCATTAGGTTCGACTAGATCTGCTCTACGTTTGTATCGAGTTAGTTGTTTTCTCGTATCGGGTTTTTTTTCTTTGGGCCTTGAACCTGTATCAGTGTGATTATTTTCAACAGACTTTCATGTTCCTGGCTCTTTCATTTTAAAACCTTTTTTCCCCTTCGAGATTGATTTAACCATTTTTAAATCAAGAATTTTAAGGTTTTTCGACACGAGTATAGTTACCTATATATATATATATATATATATATATATATATATATATGTATATATATTTATATATATATATATATGAAGGAACTTGGATGAGTTCCACCACGGAATAAGTGAATGACCGGCGGTATGTCGAGTTTAATTCGTTACCTCTTCGTTACCGGGGCCCCTGGTACAGGTGGTATGACGTTTGCTTAATAACGTAACTGTCCTGGTTTCAATTCCTGGTAGTTGATGCGCACTGCTGATGAGTCCCAAGTGTAGGACTAAACGGCCGTTTAGTGCTTTCTGAATTCTGTTGAGGTTTCTTCTAAAACTTGATGAAATACTTAATTATGATTATCTCAAATCCTCGTTATAATTTCTTATATATATGATTGTGTGTGTAATATTTAATTTGTTTTACATTCGTTTACTGTTATTTTTCTTATTTCAATTTAATTTATTTTAAACGAACCCCGTAAACAATATGAACAGGTCCATTATTACTATAGTTCGGTACAGTTATCGAAGTTTAAACTATGTGGCCATAGGAATCAACGTTGCATCATGACTGTTCGTTTAGTGCTACAATGCGAACAATATTCAAGACTTTCTCTAAAGATGATATTTAAATTTAAAACTCTCAATATCCATTCGGTGCTAAATCAGTGACAATTGTCAATCCCACGAAGCTAATTGAGGTGCTTTTTTCGAGTTTTGCAGTTAATGCGTCTAGTAGTATTGACAACATTTGTCGTAATAATCACTCAAAAAGTCCTTTAGTTATTCAGCTGGAAATTGAAAAGGCTGAAAGCGTTTTCGGTCAGCCCCACTTTGTCTTCCCAAATATACATTGGTAAGAGGAATAACATCATTCAGGCCTTAAGTAATGGTACCAAGATTTATAATGTGGCATCCATCTTCAAAATTCATTCAAGAACCACCAAGAGGATGGTGAATAATTTTTAAAAAGAGGGACAAATAGAGATGAAAACTGGATCAGGACGTCACAACAGCAAGAGGGATCATCATTTCAACCTAGAGTTAAATACATTCTTATTGTTCAAAGTAGAGTCTTATTGTTCAAACTGCAGAGAATTCCAGTAAGATATCTTTAATCATTTAGATACACTGGTTCAAAGCTTTATATAATAACTGAAAAGTTTTGCGGTTACACCCGATATATATATATATATATATATATATATATATATATATATATATGAAGAAATATAGTCTTAAAGTGTGCTATATTTATGGGATAAAGTGCTCAATATCAGAGATAGAGCGTGTGTAAATATAAAAGTTAACATAGAAGTCAACACTTAGAGGCTACAGTCTGTTTCATGCTAGATGCAATCGTCAGACAACTAGTCCTGATGATTGCATCTAACCTGAAACAGACTGTCGGCTCTAAGTGTTGACTTCTATTTATATATATATATATATATATATATATATATATATATATATATATATATATATATATATATATAGATAGATAGATAGAGAGAGAGATAGAGAGAGAGAGAGAGAGATACTGTGAGAAAGTGATGAAAGTCGTAGAGAAATGAAAAGCAGGGTAAGAGATGTCGGGATAGGAGAAGGAAGAGTGTGTTGAAATTCGCGGGTCATACGATTTACAAACACCTTAAGACACACACACACTCACACACACACACACACACACACACACACACACACAGAGACAAAATGTACTCAGCCATGATCGGTTATATATATATATATATATATATATATATATATGTGTGTCATTTTATACACACATATCTATGCTTTTATACATATCTATCTATTTATCTAACTATCTATCTATATATCTATATCTATCTATCTATCTATCCATATATATATATATATATATATATATATATATATATATATATATATATATATACATATATATATATAAATAAATATATAAATGTAATAAATGTAGGCGAGATCTTGTCAGCCATCTGAAGTAGAAAATTATATTATGTAGTGGCTGACAAGACCTTTGGACCACCCTGTGTGTGTGTGTGTACATACATATATATATATATATATATATATATATATATATATATATATATATATATATATATATATATATATATAATTTACATTTACAAGATATGGAATAAAAATATATAAATATATGTAGATATTCATTTCCAGATATATATATATATATATATATATATATATATATATATATATATATATATGAGAGAGAGAGAGAAAGGAAAGCCGTCCAATTTATCCATCCATTTGAGTTTTAACAAGAGGACACGCCTGGCAACCTCTCAGCAGGTGATCCATTCGAGAGCCTAACACCTGCAAGCACAAGTATGCCATTCAGTAGAATAGATCACGGTGACCTATGTGTCGGGGGTTCTTTGTCGCCAAGGGCACAGGAAACCCCGTCATGTTGATGACTGACCCAGAGATGTTGCATCTCTTTGTTCATCGCTCGGCTAACGGAAACTTGTGCCATCCACGACAGGCACATGCCGTGTTGGTACTCTCAGGGAAAAAATATTACAATTTATAAATATCGAGATATATACACTTTGCTGGTGTTCTTATTTTTGCATTTTTGCGATTGTGTTCGCCGAATGTTATCGACTTTGGAAAGATTCCTGGTCCTGTTGGTGTCCTCATATTTCGATGAGAATATATAGCCTTTTTGCTTGCTTATTGATTTATAAAGGACAATGCTGCGTGATATAAGGCCGGATTATGGAGAATATGTTCTGAAATCCGATAACCTTGCCAGTAACAAAAACTGATTTGGGAATCATGTAGAGTCAAGTATAAATCCGACGAAAGCAGTGGCATAAGGCCGACCAATGTTTGTTCAAGTAAATGCTTATAGTATCAAATATCAAATATAAACGCCCAATATTTTAGTGTCCACAAAGCAATAAACGCTTATAGACTCTGATAAACACCCAATATTTAACTAATCATAAAATAAATTAAACGCTTATCAGCTCAAAAATAAACCACCAATACTTAAATGATTACAAATCAAGTAAACGCTTGTCGGCTCAAATATAAACAAGGACTATTTAACTATTCAAGAATCAAGTAAACTCTTGTTGGCTCAAATATAAGCAACCAATATTTAAAATCACGAATCTTGTAAACGCTTATTGGCTCAGATATAAACAGGCAATATTTTACTATTCCCCATTTATTCTATGGGCACTTCGACTTGGCTCGCAGGACCAATTAGGACTGAGTAGTGAGTTCGATCCATAAGCGCATAATTTTCTTGGAGCCACGCGAATAGTAATGGACGTGAGGTTGCACGGCTGTGTCAGATTTCCTTTCCAGACGGAAGGCTGGCAAGTCATTCAAGTTTTGATGCTGTTTATCCTGTTGTCGCTGAGACTGGATCCGTGGCACCACAACCTAAGGATTGAGTAAGATTCGCTCGTATGCCTGACCAAGAAGAACACGTCCTACATGTCATTTTGGACATATGTTTATATGGAATGTTGGAGATTTTGGGTACATTTGTGTACTAGTGAGCCAGCTAAAATGAGCTGACTTATTTTATAGTTCACCAATAGAAGAGTTAACCAATCAGAAAGCTCGAAATATGCGAAGTGTATAATGGCGGCCATGTTTTTTCCGGAATATTCACTGCCAGCCTTTGATATCGAAGACTGAAGAATTACGGAACAGCTGCTGGTGGTATTGGCGATATAGTCAGATTCAGTAGAGTGTCTGACTCGTGAGTGTTAATCTTTAACGTTGTTTCATTGAACAGATTACGTACTGCGCAGTATTCTATATTCATAGACTATGGTGAACAGGGTAAACATCTATAACTAATAAAACAAACAACACAAAATGGCTACACACCCACTATTTTATGATGACGATTAACCTAACATTTATTTATTTTTACAGTGGGAGTCACGTTTTCTAAGGCCTGGGGCCACCCGATGTAGAGGGTTACGTTAAGAGGCCATTTCTGTGAATAGATGAGGGAGGTAATGATTAACGCTAGCCTTGAATCGGTTAAGATTGTGATGATCGGGGAAACAGGAGGGAGTTGCCCGAGTAGATCTCACTATGGAATACGGAAGGAATGTGGCTGTTTTGCTACGATGTAAGTGGCATGGCGTGTTCTTGGCGTGAAGATTTGCGCTGTATCCTATATTCATAGACTATGGTGAACATCGAACCTGCACGCAAAGTTTGTAAAAGCATTTTTATACACTCTATATAATCCACAAACCGTTACCAATTCTCGTACTGAATAAATACTTATAACTTCAGATATAAATGACCAATACTTAACGACTTGATACTTAAGTTATAATTAGAGACGTATATATAAACAACATGTATTTACCTATCGTGTGCCAAGAAAATGATCATGAAATATAATCGAGTGATATTTACCTATGTATGAACTAAATGTTACTAAACATAGGTATTGAAAGTTGAAGAGATAAGCCAGTTGTTATCCAGAACGGATAGGTTGGATAATATATGACACATGCTACTAAATTTAATTGCTAAAATCTCAGTTATTTGATATGAAGTATTATGACATGATTACAAACCCTTTCTCAAAGAAATATTGGTAAAACAATATATCTGTCTATATTTCTGAAATGAGATATTATGTACACTATTTACATTATTCGGACTATTGACCTCATCTTTGTCGCCATATTTATCACAACGTCTCATCCTTTCAGTATCAGTCTATATTTCTGTGATGAGATATTATGTACACTATTTAGATTATTCGAACTATTGTCCTCATCTTTGTCGCCATATTTATCACAACGTTTCGGCCTTTCAGTATCTGTCTATATTTCTGAGATGAGGTATTATGTACACTATTTACATTATTTGGACTATTGTCCTCATCTTTGTTGCCATATTTATTACAACGTTTCTGCCTTTCAGTATCTGTCTATATTTCTGAGATGAGGTATTATGTACACTATTTACATTATTCGGACTATTGTCCTCATCTTTGTTGCCATATTTATTACGTTTCGGCCCTTCAATATCTGTCTATATTTCTGAGATGGGGTATTATGTACACTATTTACATTATTCGGATTATTGTCCTCATCTTTGTCGCCATATTTATCACAACATTTCATTTCGGCCTTTCAGTATCCGTCTATATTTCTGAGATGAGGTATTATGTACACTATTTACATTATTTGGACTATTGTTCTAATCTTTGTCGCCATATTTATCACAACGTTTCGGCCTTTAAGTATCTGTCTATATTTCTGAGATGAGGTATTATGTACATTATTTACATTAGTCTTTGGGTGTGTCACTGTCCTTGAGGAGACATGGCACAGTGGATAAAGGCGTTGGTTAAATCCAGTGACAGACCCAAAGAGTGTGAGTTCAATACCAGTTTAAGGCAGTGGAGAACTTTCAGAGGGAAAATTAGCAGGGGATAACTGATAACTGACATGCATCAAACATGGCACGTGGAACTAGAACAGTCTACCCCAGTGATCGAAATAAACGGTTCAGTTCGAAATTCCAACCACCTGAAGAAGGCCGGAGCGTACAACGGCCGAAACGTTGTGACAAATATGGCGACAAAGATGAGGACAATAGTCCGACTAATGTAAATACTGAAAACAATATATATATTTAATTTTCCAGATTTTCATACATATTTAATTTTATATATATTTTTTCCCGATTTTTAACGTACCGGTATAAATTTTGAACTTTATATATCAGATGAATGTATTCGTTGCTTGGGAGTGAGTTTTTTTTAGTGAGTTGTGCTTATATATGTAGATAAGAGAAAAAATTTAGGAATTCGTTATATATATTTTAAATTGAGAAAAAAGTGATTCATTTCAAGTATATTATCACGAAATAGAAACTGATCTATATTTAGGGGAAAAAATTGAAATATATATTTTAAATAATACCTCGAGAAAATCTTACATTTTTCGTCATTTTAAATTATCGTTCAATTTTTTATTTTATTTTAATCTTCGTTTTTCATTTGATGCTTTTGGATTTCCTGCCGTGATTTTCGCTTTCCTTATTCCGTTCAGAGAATTTGAAAAGAATTAAAAAAAAAATGTAAAACAAAAATAACAACAACAAAAACGAAAGTGAAAACACCTGGACATTTTCTGATTTCAATCGTACGATTTTTATTTCAATTCGAGAATCACATTTTTAAAAAGAATTTTTCGTTTTCAGTTCTGCAGTATATATCTATACATATACATATATATATATATATATATATATATATATATATGTGTGTGTGTGTGTGTGTGTGTTTTGTGTGTGTCTGTATATATATATATATATATATATATATATATATATATATATATATTAAATACTCGTATTTGTAATGCGAGTATGCCCTAAAAATTACGTTTAAATTGATAAAAATATATCAGATAAATAAAAATCTATTCGAAAAATTCTCTTTCTTTAAGTTTCGATACGAAAAAAATATGTGCAGATATGAAAAAAATAGAGTGATTATATGAGAAATTTCGCTTGAAAAGCATTAAGTGGACTTTGTGTACATTAGTGGCCAAGTCGTAAGGCGTGCCGGGCTAAACGGTGATTCTATCTGCCCTGAGGGACGCAGATTCGATTCCTGGCGAAGGGCGCACATTTTTCTTTAATAAGATTTTTCTAATATTCGGGACAGTAGGTGACAATAAACAAATATACTGTTTGATAAATAAACAGGGCGTCTACTGAAATGCGAGTACCCATTAAATATAACTTTTAAAGTGATACAGATATAGAGGGGGTATCAAAAATACTTTGGCGTTTGGTACTTCACACAAAAATGAGGACAAAAGTTCGTATAAATATATGTCTGTAAAAACTTCGTTTTTGTGTTATTAATTTTAAGTTTTTACAGTAGACGCTGTTAAACGTACAGTCGGTCTTCCTCGATCCATAGTTGTGTGGTGCCATCGATCCTGTCTCAGTAACGCCACGATAAACAGCAGCAAAAGCTGGATGATTCAGCTGCTTTCGTTCTGGAAAAGTAATCAGATACAGCCGTGCAGCCTCGCGTCCATTACCATTCGTGCGGCCTTATGTAAAAAAACATATCTGCCTGCTCACGATATGAATATCCTACCATTTTTAAATGGAACTCTTCTCAGTTAACTCCCTTATGGCACACGTTAATCGATGAAGACAGACTAGACAAAAATGTACAAGAATAACAAATGTAACCTAGTCTTCATAAAACACAGCGCCATCTACCGTAAACTTCCTTTAAATATATAAAATTGTAAAATTTGTAGAAGTATTTATGATATACCATATATATATATATATATATATATATATATATATATATATATATATATATATATATATATATGATAAATTAAACAAAGTGAAAAACTGTTTTGTCAACTTTACGACACGTTTCACCCTCGCTAGACAGGTTTCCTCAAGCATGAATTGAAGAAATCTATGTGTGTGTGTGTGTGTGGGGGGGGTTCAATATTAACCATTTTCCTCTAGGCTGACATCTCCCAATCGTAATATAAATTAAAATTGAGTGACTTTTTTATAAAGATTTTAATGTAATTTGTGATGATTGTCGATATACATACGTTTTTTTTAATTTTGTATTTCCCACCGATTCTGATAAGAATATAGAACTATTTACCTTAATTTTACTGTAGAATCTATCTTACATATTTATATATCTACCATTTCACCATATTTTGAATATTACTATCAGATCTGGTCTGGTGCTCCTGCTATATACCGCTTGTGACAGGAAAATTGCCCCTATCGTGCAATAACAAATTGCTCAATTGTTAGATTAAGATTTGAACCGTTGTATCTTAGAAATGATTAAAGATATCTTACTGGAATTCTCTGAGATTTTCATAACACAATTGGACTCTACTTTGAATAATAAGAATGTATAATTACCCTCCAAGTTTAACAGAAGAATCGTGATGAAATCGATCATAAACGAAAATGACATTTTCATTATTCATTAATCATAGGCTAAGGATCGGAAGCTCATGAAGGGTTGAAATAAAGTACGAATATATATATATATATATATATATATATATATATATATATATATATATTATTCGAGTATAATTTTCCAAAATATTCAAGATGATCTTCGTCCTCTCTAATCTTCTAAATTTCTGTCCCGGAGTAAAAAGTTGTCTCATACGTTTCACGTACTATTTCATTTTCAAGACTTTTTAAGCTACTCTCTCGACTGTCATAGCTGAAACGATTAAAAATAAAGAAAGCTTTAAAAATTAAAAAAAATGTCAACAAAATAATATTAACTACGAACACGGCCACAATGTGCTATCTGTGTTCGGAAAATAAAACATCCCTACAACTCTAGAAATATACACACAACCCATACACCCAATTAAAAAGCAAAAATAAAATCATACTCGATAATGCCTAAAAGTATAGCCGAATGCTCTCGGAATTATATAACATTTGACCAGAAAAGAAAACACTTGTTCGTATACAAGGAAAATTAAATAAAAAGATTAATGGCAATGCCTTCTCTGTTGTCCTTAATGAAACACACACGCACACACACACATACAAACACACACACACACACACACACACACACACACATATATATATATATATATATATATATATATATATATATATATATATATATATAAAGACATTTAACGATCTTTTTTTTCTTTTTTTCTATAAAAAGAATGTTAAACATATCATAAATGTCTTTAAATAAATTGTCGGACTTTGTCCAATTCAAATATATATATATCTTTCTGTGTATCTCATTCTGTTCATATCTATCTATATCTGTTTTTATCTTTCTCTCTCATTCAGTTCATATCTATCTATCTATCTATCTCAATATCTATCTTTCTATCTCATTCTGTTCACATCGATCTCAATCTGTTTTTATCTATCTTTCTCTCTCATTCTGTTCATATCTATCTATCTATCTATCTATCTATCTATCTATCTCAATATCTATCTTTCTATCGCATTCTGTTCACATCGATCTCAATCTGTTTTTATCTATCTTCCTATCTCATTCTGGTCATATCTATCTATCTATCTATCTATCTATCTATCTATCTATCTATCTATCTATCTATCTATCTATCTCAATATCTATCTTTCTATCTCAATATCTATCTTTCTATCTCATTCTGTTCACATCGATCTCAATCTGTTTTTATCTATCTACCTCATTCTGTTCATATCTATCTATCTATCTATCTATCTATCTATCTATCTATCTATCTATCTATCTATCTATCTATCACTGTTTCTATCTTTCTCACTCATTCAATAATTATATATATCTATGTATCTATCTATTTCTGTAGTTCACTGCTACCAGCAAGCAGAAAATTATTTTTCACCTGACTATGGCCATGTTGGCCGAAACCTGTTGAGGAATCTAAATGAAATAATAATAAAAACGAAGGAATATTACTATACAACCCAGTGTGTCTGCAGAGTTTAATTTTTTTATATTTTTTATTGTTCAATATATATATATATATATATATATATATATATATATATATATATATATATATATATATCATTTGGTGTCATCTCCTCTATGTATATGCTTTGAAAAGAATACCAGAAGTTGGACTTCCTCCCAAGAAGTTTCGAAATCAAAAGTAGAGCAGGACAATCAGAGAAAAACCAATAAGAAAAATCCTTTTGTTTTGCCGCCGCTATTAAAAAAAAAGAATTTTATGTTTCTGACATTTCAGTTCGGGACAATTCCGACAATACAATGGACATACCGCATGTCTTTCAAACATCTTTGCTTGTAAGAACCGATTCTTTATTTTCAATTATTTTTTGTTTCAATTCAATTCTTTTCATTTTTCTTTTAGGAAGAAAATAAAATAAAATCCAAAAATATTTAATAACAAAGCAAGTTCAAGTATTTGTTTGGGTTAAATTCAAGAAAAAAATACTATCTATCTATCTATCTATCTATTTCATTTTTTATCTATCTTCCTGCCATTCTGTTCATATCTATCTATCTATCTATCTATCTATCTATCTATCTATCTATCTATCTATCTATCTATCTATCTCGGTCCTTTCTTGTCTATCTATCTATCTATCTATCTATCTATCTATCTATCTATCTATCTATCTATCTATCTCTGATAATCCCCTTCTCTCTTTCTATCATCTATCTGCTAATCTCTCTATCTCTCAAGCTATCTATCTACCTATGTGTCTATCTCAGTCTGTCCATATCTATCTATCTAGCTAGCTAGCTATGCCTAGCTAGCTATGCCTAGCTTCTGATCTGTCTCTCTTTGTCTCTCCCTACACACACACACACACACACACACACACACACACACACACACACACACACACATATATATATATATATATATATATATATATATATGATAATCTCTCTCCCCGCATATCTCAGTCTCTTAATATCTATCTATCTATCTATCTATCTATCTTGAGTTGATTTTTCTAAGTACTAAAATTTTAAAAAGAAGAAATCTGTAATATAAAACTAAGCTTATTGCATATACTTTGTCCAGCAAAAATAAGAAAATAATGAACCAAATGTAACCCAAGAGATAAAAAAGACTCATGTCTGTTGCAACATCAAATTTCAAATTGAAGACAAAGTTTTCTTTTAATTTTACAAACAACGTAGACACAAAACATATATCGACCTAAAAACATATAGTATACTAATCCCTGGCCGCTCAAAACCAAGTATACCTGTCTGCTAGGTCAGATATCCACTCCCTGTGGCAGACACCGGCTCAGGCAATTTGTGAGAGCTCATATCTGGTTTATACAAAAATTATGTTGAGCGAAGTTTAGTTACAATGTCTGAGAGAGAACGCGTCATCTGACACGAGCAACATTTTGAGCAAAGTCAAAGGGAATTTCTAATTTATTAAAACCTCAAGTCTATCGTTAAGAGGGTCAAACGATGGCTTGTTAAATTTAACCCCTACAAAACTAAAATTCTCTCTGTTATCATCTGATAGTCCCCTCAGTGCGTTCCATCAACATGACTGGTGCTAACCTCCAGAAAAACAAATCGTTGCGCCTCTTCTCGGGCTAACGTCCTTAGCTGAGATGAAGGGGAAAGACTATGTTGAATCTAATTGCTAAGAAAGTTTGTCCACTGCGAGATAAATTTTCAATACGGAAATCGTAGATATCTATAAATCTACCATTCATCTAGGAATATTGCTGCCTCATATAGTACGGTGTACTTTGAGTTCCTTGATTAGATCCAAAGAAGTATCAGCAGTAATATTAGTCCTTATCTGACGGCTTGCCTTCAGTCATTTTTCCAACGTCGTAAGGTTGCCTCTCTGTGTCTTTCCTATAAGCAATTTTATGGTAATTTTTCGAATGATATCTTTGCTGTGGTATCTAACTTTTTTTGGCTTTTAATATTCAATACTAGATCACGTGGTCGACGATGCAGAGAAGTCATTGAAAATAAGAGGATGTTTACCAAATATTATATTTTGTTCACAATCAAGTATTAACAAGATCGTTCCTTAACTTTTGTTCAGTAGCTTATTTCCTTTGTTCAATTTAATCTTTATTTAAAAAAAAAAAAACTATTATGTATATTTTTGTAACTTTGTATAATATTTATGCATTACACCCTAATCTTTATTCGGTAAAAATTTCATTGCTAATCATGCATTACTTTTTAAGTAATACACATATTTATGTCTTTGTTGTTTCCGTTCCTTATATTATGGCCGCTACTGTAGATCTCGCTGCGCCACTGTAGCTAGTATCTATGCCCCAACACTGGACAGTGATGAAGTTGTAAAATCTCTGTTCTATGAGTCCTTAAGGGGAGTACTGAATTCGGTGCCGGTGGGGGTGGGGAGATTCTGTTTCACGGTGACTTCAAAGACCGAGTTGGTACAGGTTGGGAAACCTGGAGAAGTCTTGGTAGATAAGGCTCAAGAATAACTAAGTCCAACCGTTCACTGATTCTGGAACTTTGAACAAGAAAGATCATGTCACTACGAGGATGCATTCCCGCTCCCATCAGTGACACATGATTGATTAGGTCATCGTCCGGACGAGAGACATGCATGAGGTGCACAAAGTTCGTTCTATGCGTGGTACTAATAGTTGAAACCGATTATACCATGATGAGAGACAAGATGAATTTTGTGCGGACACCAGATGCTAAGAAAACGAAAAGAAAACATACGAGAAAGATCACCAAACGTCTGGATGTTGCGAAATTGAATTCCCCAGAAACATATATAGCATTGAAGAAACAACTCTCTCAGGTGACGGACACATCTTCATGGTTTAATTCTGGGAGATGTGGAGCGTCTATGATGCAGCTGAGGAAATCTTGGAGAAAACACGGGCAAAACACCTGACTGACAACTGCGTTTAGCATGAAATAAACTGGCGCCTTTGGGTGTTGACTTCAGTGTCCATATTTATAATTGTATGCGCTCTATCACTGATATAGATGACTATAACCAGAGGACCAACAAAAATAGTATAACTTAAAACTATATTTTATCATCTATCTATCTATCTATCTATCTATCTATCTATCTATCTATCTATCTCTCTCTCTCTCTCTCTCTATATATATATATATATGTATATGTACCAAACCCTTCATTACCTTATTATATATATATATATATATATATATGATACCACACACACACACACACACACACACACACACACACACATATATATATATATATATATATATATATATATATATATATATATATATATATATATATGGCATTGTAACACAGATATGTTATAACATCACTACAAAAATACCTATTTTGTTTCAACACTTCTGGTCAAGTCATGGTGTTGATTGCAGAATAAAGAATTTTAAAAAGGTTAAAATCAAGCAAAACCCACTCAATATGGGTAACATTGTTACGTCCGCTACAATGACCAATATATATATATATATATATATATATATATATATATATATATATATATATATATATATATATATATATATATATATATATATATATGATAGCACTACAACAAAAGAATTCTCCAATTAAAATATTAGTAAAAAAAACGCACTCTCATTTAAATTTTCAAAATATTCAACCTTAGCGTTGCGACCTCACGCTCCAAAATTTCTTACCGTTAACAATAACACATTTCTTAAAAAAACATATTTCGATTCACATCTAATTTTTCGTGTCCCGATATTACCTGGATGTACTAAAAAACGTCCAAATCAATTTCCATGCCTGATGCTGTCTGTATGAACAGATGAAAGTACTAGAAAAAAGAGACCTTATACAGCTTGAATTTATTAAAACAGGGATCATAACATTCATCTAGAGGTTCGTGAGTTAATAAAGTTGTTTGCGAAGATGTATTCTCGCCATTTATATCATTAACTTCAATAATAGGTTTTTGTATGAATAATTCATGTAACATATATATATATATATTAAGACATTTTTATGTTTATACATTCTTTTTATAGATACAATTATTTAAATAAATGCTCTGTTTATAATAAACAGTATTAAACAACATTTACCGTCCTGAATGTCCAAAAAATTTCATAGAAAATATTCGTCCTCCGAGAGGAATCGAACCTGTATCCTATACGGAACCGTCATATAGCCTGACGATTTGGCCACAGGGGAGTGTTCCGTTAGCAAGGTCGAATTTACTGCATTTAAACTTCAATCTTCCACAAATCTCTCACGTACATTCATATCTGCTCAAAGCGTATACAAAAGTACACAAATGACGTCACACATTATGAAATGGACAATTATACATATATGCATCTATTTTGGCAACATGTTTTCAATGAGATATGTTTCGATAAATAATTTAAACATGTTCTGTCTCCTTATTTCAACTGGTTCCTTTCATATTCACGGATAACCTTTTTCTTAAGCATCCTTCAATAGCATCGCCAATATATATATATATATATATATATATATATATATATATATATATATATATATATATATATATATTTGTGTATTTAGGCAGCAATCCTTCTTTCATGCACATTTCATTAAAAACAACTGACAAGGTGCTTTTATTTAGTTTTTTATACAATTTCTCATGCGATCTAATAATGTTTTTCTTTTCGGATGATAAATTATATAAAAACTGTCCGATGTTCTTTTTATCCTAGCGCTTTCGACTATATATTTTGCCATTTACAAGGATTACCTTTTAACTATTAGAATGAGAAATAGTTTGTTATATGTATGTTTTATAAAATGTATCATTGTTTTGTTTCAAAACACGGTCAATATATTATGTCCATGTTCAAAGTTAATATTATTAAGTGTTGGTTTCTTTGTTTTTATTAATAAGGCTTTCATTCTTTTTAGCCTTTTTTAACATGTGGATGATGCTATTATATTAGTGTTGTCAACAAGTATGTTCTGAATAGTGCCCGGTAGGTCACCATGAATATTTAAATTTATAACACGTGGATATTTTAAATCTACATAAATATTTCAACAGTTAAAAATATTTTAAGAAATATTTCTTGAGTTATGGTCAAAAATCCTTTTAAACAACATTTAAGACACTATCATCAGTCTTCCGCCAAAAATTCAAACAAAGTCGCATTGCACATCACCTGTAAACAAACGCTGTAAACAAACACACAAACACAGTATCTCATTTGATTTCTGAGGAAAGACCTAGGTGGTCTGAAATATTAAATAAATAAATATATACAAAACACAGAAATAAATACTTTCATAAAAAAAACACCCAATTTTGTTTCATTTATTTTATCCAGATATTATATATATATACATACATATATATATATGTGTGTGTGTGTGTGTGTGTAAAAGTGAACATTGAAGTCAACATTCAGAGGCGACAGACTGTTTCATATTAAACGCAATAATCAGGTCTGATGATTACGTTTAGCATGAAACAGTCTGTTCTCTTCTTTTTATATAAAAATATCTATCGATATCTGATATTATGTTATCAAAGTGAATATTATATTAATTATAATTCAACTGAATTCCACTTTCAACCAATCAGCAGCTTCAAACGAGCAACGGTCGCTATGCGTACCGCCTTACATTAGGCTTTCTACAAATTTTTCTTGTTTATTAATTTATTCATCAGTGTCATATTTCAAGGTCGAAAGCGATTATTGCAAATGAAATTATAAATATCAGAATTAGCGATTTCGAAAGCAAATGTCTTTATTACGAGTTTGCGTGTAAATTACAAAAGTTATGCATTGACTGGGTCTCTATGAATAGGTATATCGTAACAGAAATGGTAAGTGTCAAATTATCGGTTTCTGTACAAGAAACAGTCGCAATTCATTAACCATATACTTTGCACTGGATTTGGTTGAATTAAAAAAAAGTCTTCCACCGGTATTTTAAGGAAAATAGGTTTCCCAATTCCAAAAACTGTTGTAGCTTTTCCTAATATTCATGTAAGTTTGCTTCCTAATCTTTGTTTAACATAGTGCCAACATTTACCATCTAGTTTATGTCATTATCGTTGTCATTCTGTAGTGACAGTCGACTTGATCCGAGAAAGGAGAGTCGACTTGATCCGAGAAAGGAGAGTCGACTTGATTCGAGAAAGGGGAGTCTACTTGATCCGAGAAAGGAGAGTCTACTTGATTCGAGAACGGACAGTCTAGTTGAACCGAGAAAGGAAAGTATACTTGATCC
Source organism: Acanthosepion esculentum (assembly GCA_964036315.1). NCBI lineage: Eukaryota > Metazoa > Mollusca > Cephalopoda > Sepiida > Sepiidae > Acanthosepion > Acanthosepion esculentum. The sequence continues at coordinate 5,517,816 of OZ038512.1, forward strand.
GAGAAAGGACAGTCTACTTGATTAGTGAAAGAACAATATACTTGATCCGAGAAAGAAGAATTTACTTGATTCGAGAATGGACAGTCTACATGATCCGAGACCGGACAGTCTACTTGATTCGAGAAAGAGCATTTTACTTGATATGAGAAAGGAGAATATACTTGATCCGAGAAAGTAGTCTACTTGATCCGATAAAGGACAGTCTACTTGAACCGAGAAAGGACAGTCTACATAATCCGAGAAAGGGCAGTGTACTTGATCCGAGAAAGTAGAGTCTACATGATGCGAGAAAGGAGAGTCTACTTGATCCGAGAAAGGACAGTCCTATTCAAGATCTTCATTTTTAATTATTGCATGATATCCATAGGAGAATCTCGATCTGACGGGACCATTTTAGAACATGACTCAAGTTCTTTGATTAACATTTTTGTTTTGTAGCAACTTCAGGTATTGGGAGAAACTAGCCCGTGCTTCGCTTAATCTATGTTCAATTCCTGCATAGTTCCAATAACTTCACTATTTGCTCTTTCTTAGACTGTGCAACCTTGGCTGTTTGACCTTTTATTTGGTAGAATTTAATTAAAATATATTATGACTAGGTCAAAATAGGTAGATAGGGCAAATATTTAACGACGTGAACGCCTCTAAATAAGTATACACAGATCTATTCTGATATTGCCTGCATACAAAAAACTATAATTTATTAATTATAATCTCAACATTAAATAAAAAGACAATCAAATCAATTCACTTGGTTTACTCATTATTATTTACACTATCTATCCCTGAATATGTATGTAACTTTATCATACGCATCGGTCTTTATACGTTTATGTAACTGCAAAACGTAATTGAACGTAAGAATGCTTACACATAGACATTGATATGATAATCCCTTTAGATAAAGTAAAAACTCATGTGGTTATAGCATAAGCATACACGACAAAATATTCTTAGCGCATGCGCATATAAAACATTTAACGCATGCGCATATTGACGTAGCCTCTTGCGTCTTATCTTTATTCCTACTTAGAGAAAATTTGTAATATGACACAACATTCGCGTTGCTCGTAACAATTACTATTTGCCGAGGGACAACGAAAGAAATGAAGCATCAGACAGCATATGTCAGTTATCCATTCCTTTCTACTATTCTAGACTAATTCTTTAAATTATTTTTTGTTTTCTTTTTCTTTTAAGAAAAGCCAAAAAGAATAAGGAAGGGGAAAAAAATGAAGAAGAAAAAGAATTATTTCCAACTGGAAATTTTACACAAAAACCGCCTCGTCTCATCGTCGATTCCTATAGACTTTGCAATAATTTCTTTTTCTTTTTTTTTCTTTTTTTCATTTTCTTACCCATTCATAAACGTGTATCATGCCGATTCATGTGGACACCCTCTCTCCAACATTTACCTGTCCCTGCCCTTTCCTTACACCATCCAACCTTATTTCCTTCCCTCCCGACATGTATATATTACTTATTGCTTATCGACATTACTTACCTGCGGACTATTGAAGAAGAAAGATAGAAATGGCGATATTCTTTTATCACAGCCGATAGCACCAACGGTTTTATCTTCGTCTTCATTTTGTTTTTGCGTTTGTTTGGGGGACTGAGCAACCATGAAGACATGAAAGGAGTAATATATGTTAATCTCTCTCTCTCTCAATATATATATATATATATATATATATATATATATATATATATATATATATATATATATATATATATATATATAGTTAGTTAGTTTACGAAAAACTAGGTAATCCGTATGGGTAGACCCAAGGTGGATAAAATCCAGAGAGCTCAATGTAAATCAGAGCTAATAATTTAAATAAAAACAGACCACTTTAAGGTTCCATATAATAAATTATTTCACCACAGCCTTTTTAAAGGACAGCGGATCATCAGATTTTACTTCCAAATGTTGAAACGAAAAATGAAAAGAAATTTACACATTTTTGACGGGCAGTAATAAGTATATGTAAATTAACGAAGTGAGGAAGTGAAGGGGGCAGAGAGACATGATTCAGTTAGATGTAACATTTCTATTCTTTCAAATTTAAATTCTTAGAGGAAATCCAGACATTGACACATTAAATCTGTTAACGGAAGTCATATATTGATATGGGAGGGGGATAGGACAAAAAGGCATAAAGAGAAAGAGAGAGAAAGAAGTTGTGATAAAGTGTCATATATATATATATATATATATATATATATATATATATATATATATATGTATGTGTGTGTGTGTGTGTGTGTGAAATGGGCTATCATTCTATGTACAGCTGTAGTTATTACTCAGCATATTACATCTGCAATAATTACAGAAAAGAACGTACTTAAAGAGTAAGACCTTGAACAAACGCATATATGCACCCTTGTGCAAATTTTAAAAAAACAACACGGATAATTCCGTCATTATTTACTTTTTCGTATATTTCCAATGAAACATGACCCAATGCACATGTTAGTACTTCGTATGTCCATTCTAGTCGAATCCATTACATTCACTTACGTGCTAATACCCTTTACAAAGGTACGAATCCTCTTCTCCCCCCCCATAGCTATGGGTAAATAGCAGGACAGACCGGGTTCTATAGCCTTGGATGGCAACTGGTCTACCGCAGAAAGAAATGGCAACCTACAGTGGAAAAAATCTGCCTCGTCAGTCATGTATCGAAAGATACATGATCGCCTAAGCGTGTATCACGTATGGCACATAACTCACTGACTGTCTTTCCAGTCGAATCCATTAGATTCAATTACGTCCTAATACCCTTGAGAAAGGTATGAATCCTCTTCTTCTCTCCCCAGCTATAGGTGAATAGTAAGACAGACCAGGTTCTATAGCCTTGGATGGCCATTTGTCTACCACAGAAAGAAATGGCAATGCTACTGCGGAAAAAATCTGCCTCGTCAGTCATGTATCGAAAGTTACATGATCGCCTAAGCATGTTTCACGTATGCTACATAAGTGACTAACTGATGTCCATTCCACGAATTCGTTCTTTGCCTATTTTGACGACAGATTCTCGATTGGATTGAAATCAGGAGAGTTTCCGCGCCAGTCTATAATAATTTGATTTGATCACTGGTAAGGCTTGCCAGTGTGTTCGTGCAGTGTTTCAATTTTCGTACGTTTTCTTGGAGTAAAGTTCATCGCAGACAATGACCGTAGAACAACTAATCAGCAGACGAGACAAGTGTCTGGGCGTGATGAAAATCTGATGAAATCACAGATGATGCAATATTTTTCAAGGCCAAATAAATGTCATCTCATATCTTGAAAATAGATTCATATTACTGTACGCCACTGCAAATGGCCTAACCTGAGCAAAAATAGTAATCGATTACACGTTGTCATTCCAGTGGGTCTAAAACTGACCGTATTGCGAAAGAAAGGAAACTAAAGCGGTTGTTTCAATTAATTTGCACATAGGTGGGTATGCACTGGAATTCCTGGATTAATGTGCATTCGATGAATTTCTTTTCTAGTAGTGGGGTAATTTTTTATATACCAAAATTGGATTAGTGAATACATCATACTCGACTAGTGTGGTAAAACATTCTTCAGTTTAACCATAGTAGCTGAATATTGATATAAACCTAAAAAGACAGACAAACCTACCATATATATATATATATATATATATATATATATATATATATATATATATATATATATATATATATATATATATAGTTTATGGTTATTGAAGCGAAATCTAAAATTATTTCAATATTCAAACAAACTTCTGAAAACAGTCATTTCTGATGAAAGATCGGGGCCGATCTGAAATGTCAAATATATATATATATATATATATATATATATATATATATATATATATATACGCGCCAT
>OZ038512.1:5526689-5631689 GCA_964036315.1 Acanthosepion esculentum
AGGTATTATATACAATAAAGACACAAAGAGTTCAATACCTGGTTAAGGCAGTGGAGAAAGTGGAGAGGGGAATTGACAGTAGATAATTGATAACTGACATCCATTAAACATGGCACGTGGAACTAGAACAGTCTACACCAATGAGCGAAATAAAGGGTTCAGTTCGACATTCCAACCATCTGAAGAAGGCCGGAGCGTACAACGCCCGAAACGTTGTCATAAATATGGTGACAAAGATCCGAAAAATGTAAATAGTATATATATATATATATATATATATATATATATATATATATATATATATATATATATATATATATGTGTGTGTGTGTGTGCTCTTCCGTCGTATTCGAGGGTCAAGCAACTCAGTGCCTAGGAACCGACAGTCAGACACCAGCGAATAAGATTTGATTATAGTGGTGAAGGCTTTGTGCAGAAACAAACAGACTTTTTGAAGAGCCGAATACAGAGACCTGGGGCATATATATATATATATATATATATATATATATATATATATATATATATATATATATATAAATATATATATATATATATATATATATATATATATATATATATATATATATATGCAGGTTTTTAATTCAGAGTTGTCTTTCAATTAACCTAACCCTAAGCCTGCTATCCAAGGCTATAGAACCCTGTCTGTCCTGCTATTTACCCATAGCTGGGAGGGAGAAGAAGAGGATTCATACCTTTCCCAAGGGTATTAGCAAGTAAGTGAATGTAATGGATTCGACTGGAATTCGAACTCGCCTCTTCGATTTCTCAATACGATAAAATACGATATAATACATATTAATAATGAACATAAACATACTTCTTTTCCGAACCGCTAGAACAACACTGAGACTCATGCAAAATGCAATCGTCAGGTGCTTATTGAAAACTGATCGCAAATATCTACAGGGGTTGGACAAAATAATTGAATCACTTGTTAAATTCAAAGAAAAAACTATTTAATATGGAGTTGGTCCTCCTTTAGCCTCACATACAGCTTTAATACTTCTAGGAATGGAATCATACAGCTTTCTGACTTCATCCAGATGAATGTTCAGCCATTCTTCCATTAACACCTTCTCCAGCTCTTTACGACACGACGGTGGAGGATAGCGGCTCCTAACTTGTTGCTCCAAAATGCACCAAAAATATTCAATAATATTGATATCTTGAGATTGGGGAGGCCACTCCATGTATTCTAGCTCACTTTCATGCTTTTCATACCAATTCTTAACCGCTCAAGCGGTATGTATTGGAGCATTATCATCTTGGAAGATTCAATCCCCATCAAGGAATGAAGTCTTGGCCATTGGATGAACATGATCTCCAAAATGTTCAGGTAATCTTTGCTGTTGATTCTACCATGCAGGGCAATTAATGGACAGAGACATTTCCATATGGCGGCCCAATTTAGCACTGATCCACCTCCATGCTTCACTGCTGGGAGAAAGCAGTCAGGGTTGTAAGCTTCTTTGGGCTGTCTCCACGCATAAACTCGGGGAAAAAAAAAGTTGGGGAAAGAGAAAAACTGGACTTGTTTGAGAATAAGACTTGCTGCAATTAGTCTGCAGGCCAGGCATTGTGATCTCTGCACCACTTCAACCTCTTTTGAATGTTGCGAGTGGAGAGAAGAGGTTTCCCCACAGAGACTCTTCCATGATATGCAGCCTTATGGAGATCATAAGGAACAGTTTTTGTAGAAATTGAACTATTCATATGGTTATTCAACTCAGCAGTCACTGAGGCCGCATTTGTCCGATGATTTTTTACCACATTGCGTTTCAATACACGTCAGTCCCTGTCAGTAACTTTCCAAGTCCGGCCCGAATTGCTACGGTTGCTAGAGGTCTTTCCCTGTTTCTCGAATTGCATCAGAGTTCTTGATATGGTAGCTCTTGAAAAACCAAACAGTTTAGCAAACTTAGTGATCGAGGCTCCTGCCATGCGAGCTCCAAAAATTTGCTCTTTTTCGAACTCGGAGAGGTTACGCATTTAGCTTAAATTTTACTAAATCCTAAAAATAAATAAGCCAAAGAGAGTAAATTAGATAAATAAACTTATTTACAATAGATATAACCTGTAATTACGAAGTTTTAGTTAAAGTTCTTAATATAATAGGTCTTTGAAATATAGGAGTGACTTTTGCAACTGTTCCAATTATTTTGTCCAAACCCTGTATATATATATTTATATATATATATATATATATATATATATATATATATATATATATATATATATGCCGACATTGTCAAAATATTTCCTTAAGTAACGTTTAAATAAATTTTCCTTAACATTTTTATTTGATATTTAAATAATTTTTAAATAATTTAAGTAATTCAATTACATTTATTTGTTTTAAAGATGTATAGTCTATTAGTAATTAAAATTAAGAATAATATTTTAAAATTGCAGTTCAATACAACGTATCCATAACAACCCTTTTAGAAAAATCTTTATGTATACAAGTACAAATTTAACGACGAAACAAACATTTTGTCGTTGATAAAGACCAGACGACATGAGTTGAACGGATGTCATCATTCGTTTCAAAAGGCGCCCTACACTACCTTGACTTAACCTCTTTTCGAAAGTAACTAATATTTAATAGATGTCAGTGAAAGAGAATACCCTACCGTCCCTTGTTAAAATGATTGGATTTCTTCGTATCCATAGGAAGTAATATAATAAATGTATGTGTTTATAAAACTCAGTAAAGTAAGTTATTCCTAAATTCGTTTGAAAATGAAACAGAACAAGGGACTTTGATTTGATTTAATTCTATAATTGAATTTAAAGTTTTCAGCTTTTGTTTTTGAAACACGGTAATTCATTTGTAGCGATGGAACCATAGTTTTAAATAAGTAAATTTATAATATTTATGTTCTGTAGATCTTCATTGAGCACCGTCTTGTAAAAATAAAATATTAATAAGAACACAGGATTATATATCTTACTGTTCTTGATCTTTATTATAATCTATCTACCTATATATATATATATATATATATATATATATATATATATATATATATATATATATATATATATATATATGTGTATATATATATATATATATGTATCATTATTATAATACATACACACACACACACACACACATATATATATATATATATATATATATATATATATATATATATATATATATATATAAAAAAGTGAACATTGAAGTCAACACTTAGAGACGACAGGCTGTTTCATGGTAGACGCAATCGTCTGGCCACGATTGCGTCTTGCATGAAACAGCCTGTCGCCTCTAAGTGTTGACTTCAATGTTCACTCTTATATTTACACACGCTCTATCTCTGGTATTGAGCACTTTATCCCATAAATATAGTACACCATAAGAGTATATTTCTTCATATGTATATATATATATATATATATATATATATGTGTGTGTGTGTGTGTGTGTGTGTGTGTGTGTGTGTGTGTGTGTGTGTGTGGTTTTGGACAGAATTATTCAACACTGGTGTTATGCCCTGAGAAAGCTGTTAGTTTTGTTTGCATTCCAATGAAAGGAAGATTAGATTGACGATGCGGCGATAGTGATAGAGTCTTTAGAGTTTTAGTGACACGTGACGAACTCTATCAGTTTCTAAAATTGAGAACAAAAGGAGTTTTGGTAAATTCTCTAAAAGAAAGGCAAGTCAGAAAGCATGAAAACAAAACAAATTAGAAATAAAGAAGAAGACGAACGCACGGGAAATAAAATCCCGAAAATGGTAGGAAAGTTCAAAATGTTTCGTGTGGCATCTAAAGTTGAAAATACTTACCAAGTATTCGCTCGTCCTTTCTCTGATTTTAGTTATATTCTTCAATTTGAAATGATGCAGGAGTTTGAGAACGTATGATGTTATATAGAATGTAAGGAGAAGAATAAGAGAAGCAATGAAAGCAGAAAGAATAAAAGAAAGAATGAAAGAAGAATGAAAGAAAGAACGACAGAAGATAGAAATAATGAAAGAAAGAATAAATGAAAAATAATCAAAGAAGAATGAAAGAAGAACACTGAAAAAAAGAATGAATGAAAGAATAATGAAAGAAGAAGAATAAAGGAAATAATGAAGGAGGAAAAATAAAAAAAGAAGAACTATGAAAGAATATGAATGAAAGAATGAATGAAAGACGAATGAAAAAGAGAAGAATGAAGGAAACTATGAAAGAAGAGGAGTGAAAGAAAGAATGATCGAAGGAGAATGAAAGAAAGAATGAATGGAAGAAGAATAACAGAACGAATGAAAGAAGAATGAAAGGAAGACTGAAAGAAAGAATGAATGAAAGAAAAATCAAGGTAAGAAGGAAAAAAATAATAATAATGAATGAAAGAACGAAAGAATGAATGAAAGTAAGAATGGAAGAGAAAGAATGAAAGAAGAGTGAAAGAAAGAAGGATGGAAGAATGAAAGTAAGAATGGAAGAAGATTGAAAAAATGAAGGAAAGGACGAAATAAGAAGTGTGAAAGAAAGAATGAAAGAAGAATAATGAAAAAATGAGTGAATGAATGAAATATGAATGAAAGAAAGAATGGAAGAAAAAGAACTAAATAAAGAATGAAATGAAAATGAAAGAAAGAAAGAATGTAAGAAGAAGAAGAAGAGGTGGAAATGGAAGAATGGAAGAAATATGAACGAAAGAATAAAAATAAAAAAGTATAAAGATAAAAAAAAATGTAAAAAATAAGATGCCGAAAAATGGGAAGAACGTAAGCAAGGAATAATGACAAAAGAAACCTACGCATATATATATATATATATATATATATATATATATATATATATATATATATATATATATATTCATACTTGTTTCATTAAATAATATAGATAAGTGTTGTCTATATATTTTATGTAAGTTCTTTTCATATCGTCTGATAAGCTTAATAACATTATCATTAAACGAAGAAAGAAAATTACAATATTGATACATATTTTTTAATCCAATCTAAGCTTTCGGCTTACATAAGCCATTATCAAAGATGACAATTACACAATATATTAAGCAATACACGAACAAGAAATTGATGATAGTCTGTTTTTGTTTACATGGATGATTTCCAAGCAACGATAAACACGTGCACATAAGACGCTGAAATATATATATATATGCACATTTCATTAAAAACGACTGACAAGGTGCTTTTATTTAGTTTTTTATACAATTAGATAGATAGATAGATAGATAGATATGGACAGACTGAGATAGACACATAAGTAGATAGATAGTTTGAGAGATAGAGAGATTATCATATTGATGGTAGAAAGAGAGAAGGGGATTATCAGAGATAGATAGATAGATAGATAGATATATAGATAGATAGATAGACAGATAGATAGATAGATAGATAGATAGATAAGAAAAGACTAAGATTGATAGATAGATAGATAGATAGATAGATAACATGATTGAAGTAAAGGTGGGAAATTTGAAAATAATGAAACGGAGAATCCTTGTGACAAGGGAGAATCCGAAAAATATTTAGAACAATGAAAAGAAATAATGACATACCAAGGAAAAAATATAAATACGTATTTAATAAGCTTCGGCACATGAAGTGCACCATTCCAAGTCGTAAAGGCTGTGAGGGAAATATATATATATATATATATATATATATATATATATATATTACGCGAATCATTCATACGAAAAGCAGATAATGAAGTTAATGATATAAATGGCAAGAATCACTCTCGCAAATAATTTTTAATAATAAAATACATTAACCTCGAATCCGTTAATGAATGGTATGATCCTTCTTTATAAATTTCGGTTTTATCAGGTCTTTTTTTTACTACTAGCTTTCAATTGTTTCATACAATCATCTTCAGGTAGGGAAATTGGTAAGTTTTTTACATCCAGGTAATAACAGGACATCGAAAGATAAAGTGTAATCCGAAAGATTATCTGCTTTTCGTATGAATGATTCGCGTAATGTAAATTGAACCTGCACCACATAATTGATATATATATATATATATATATATATATATATATATATATATATATATATATATATATATATAGTCATCGAAGCATGAGTACGTCGATAAAGAACAATTCACAAAAGGTGTGTGTGTTTGGAATGAGAAGAAATCAGATCAGTTATTGGCCGGTGGGGTGTGTGGGTGATGTCTGGAAGATGAAACGGTACTTGAATAGTTGAAACTCCCAAATTTAACAAGCCGTACAAGGCGATGCTATCGCGACAAACAGAAGACAAAGACAACAGCGGTTTCATTTTTTTTGTTTTTTCTCCACTTGCAAAGACTTAACATTTTTCGGATTCTGAACAGATGCATATAGATAGATAGATAGATAGATATGTATATAGCACACAGGTATACTTGGTTTTGAGCGGCCAGCGATTAGTATACTATATGATTTTAGGTCGATATATGTCTTGTGTCTACGTTGTTTGTAAAATTAAAAGTAAAATTTGTCTTCAATTTGAAATTTGATGTTGCAACAGACATGAGTCTTTATTCTTTTGGGTTACATTTGGTTCATTATTTTCTTATTTTTGCTGGACAAAGTATATCCAATAAGCTTAGTTTTATATTACAGATTTCTTCTTTTTAAAATTTTAGTACTTAGAAAAATCAACTTAGATAGATAGATAGATAGATAGATAGATAGATAGATAGATGTGAATATGTCTGTGTTTGATAGAACAATAGAAGTGTGATCAAGAAAACAGTAGATAACGATTGCCTTTTCATTTAAATTTGTTTTCTAATCATTTCACCCCATGAAAGACAGTAAAGCCACTAAGACACAAGGGGTTACTGAGTGTGAAAGAATAAGAAAAAAGAGAAACATTATTAAGGAGCGAGAACAATAGAAGAGTAATCAAGAAGACAGTAGATAACGATTGACATTGCATTTCAATTTGTTTTCTAATCATTTCACCCCGTGCAAGGCAGTAAAGCCACTAAGACACAAGGGGTTACTGAGTGTGAAAGAACAAGAAAAAGAGAAACATTATTAAGGAGCGAAAAGAGCAAAAGTGTAATCAAGAAGTCATTGCATTGAAATTTTTGAAGATCAAATTTGTCTGGAAAGAACGGGTCTTGAAGAGACTTGCACAACAGAGAAGTACGAGAAATAAACACTTAGCAAAGAACCTATGGTTAATCTAGCCTTTTCAATTGTAAAATGATAAAACCTTGTCGACATTGATGTACTGCACTTAAATTCATAATGTCTAGGTACCATACCGATGAGTTCACCATAACAATTACCCTAAAAGTATTTAGCGTTCAATCCATTCACTGTTTACTGTTCCCTGTCCTTCTTTCCTACTAAATTTATAGTAGGCGGAAGAGTCAAACATAGACTCTTAGAGAGACGACACTACAACAGGACCAATAATATTGCTGATTCTTCTTGGTTTGGTTTGTTTTACGGCATATGAACCTCAATGGGTTATTTAATGCCAACGAATTTTTATTGCTGGTAATAATTTTTTTCCAAAAATGTATTGCTGGTAATATTTTTTCTTTAAAAATCTATTGCTGGTAACATTCTTTCCAAAAATCTATTGCTGGTAATATTTTTTCTTCAAAAATCTATTGCTGGTAATAATCTTTTACAAAAGAGTGTTTCTGGTATTAAAACCTATTTATTACACTTTCATAGTGTTTTGATCCCCTATTTGAGGGTTAACTATTTGCCCATAGCTGGGACCCTAACAAATGCTACCACCCCGGGTCAGGGTCGACCTGGGAGCGCCAGAAATTTAGAGGTGGTTCCACGCTCCACAAAACCTCCCGATCAGAAGCCTTGCTGTCGGACGAAGTTTATCGTCTTACCCAGTATGCGGATGTAGTTTATCGCCATGCCCAGGACGGTTTCTTTTTATTTTATCAAGAATCTCTAGGTATATAGCAGGTTCGCCAGAACATATGTGGCAGCAATATTCAAAGCATGGACGAATGGTAGAGTTATAAATGCGTAAGATAGATTCAGGGATCAAAACTGTTTAGCACGACACAGTGAACCACCTTTGTTAACAGTAGACCTATCGATTTATTCAAAATTGTCTTTCCACTTCACGCCAACAAATACTTCTCAAGGAGGCTAATATCAGCCCTGCTGATGAGAGGCAAGTAGGCGTCTTTCAGCTGATTCATAGAGAGAAGTTTCATTTTGAAGGCGTTAAAATTAAGCAATTTATTTGCCCTAGCTAACAACAGATTGTAGGTTATTTTTTGAATCAGCTGCCAACTTGACGTTATCAAACTGACCAGACTTACTATTACGACAGGAGTTAAGGTTTGTATCGTCCGTGTAAATATTATGTTGAGAACAGGTGTCATCAAGAAGATCATTGTGGAAAATGAAAGGTAACCTGAGGCTATAGTACCAAAGGACACCTGCATAAGTACAAAAAAATCGAGAAGAGAAGCCGTTTAATATGACTTTGCATTTTCCTGTTTGAAAGAAAATCTGAAAGCGGTCAAAGATTCGTGCGGGCCGTTCAACTTATGAAGAAAACCTGTATGCCGAGCTCTGTCACACTTTCGATATGTCCAAAGCAACAGCCCGAATTTCACGATTATTATCTAAAGCTTGATAGATTCTTTCAACAATTATCGTTAGCAAATCAGCAGCTGACATAGATAAGCGAACAACAGTTTGCTTGTCTGAAAGAAAACCCAGCGATGAGATACTTAATTCAATTCAGACCTTATTTAAACTAGACTTATCTAATATTGATAATATCCAGCTATTTCCGAATTAAATTCAAATATTTAGATTTTAGAAACCTGTAAAATCAAAGAGTAATTAACTAATATATTTTACAATTTTTTTTTTCGAATCTTGCTTAAAACTGACTTTCAGTTTATTTTTTTTTCATTTTTACGAAATTACCTGTATTATTTAGATTATTCGGAATGTTATCCTCATCTTCATTGCCATCTTCACAACGATTCGGCCTTCTTCGGTGACTGGAATCTCTAACCGAATCAATTATTTCGTCCACCGGTGTAGATTGTTCCAGTTCCACGTGTCATGCCTCTTCCGGATGTCTCAGTTATTCCCCTTTAACTCAACTCTCAAGTTTTGGTTCAACACTGCTGCGGCCTGGTATTGAACACACAACTCTTTGGTTTTACTCACTGGATCTAACCAACGTGCCCATTCACTGGGCCATGTGTCCGTGAGAGAATTTGATAACTGCAGCTTCTTGCGACAGAAAATGGTTAAAAGATTTATAGGTGAGCTAATACTTTTTAGTTCATTCATTTAGAAATATATAAACACCCACGTGGAAATTAATCAAAACAAAACGAATAATTCCGTTATTATTTACTTTTCTTTCGTATTTTCCTAATGAAACATGCACATTTTTGTACTTCCTCTGTCCATTCCACGAAGTATTTCCTTGCAGATTGACCACAGAATCTCGATTGGATTTAAATACGGAGAGTTTCCGAGCCAGTCGATAGTACTTTGATTTGCTCACTGGTGAGGCTTGCTATTGTGTTCGTGTAGAGTTACAATTTACGTACGCTTCCTGGAGTAACGTACGACAACTAATCAACAGTCGAGACAGTAGTGTCTGGCCGTGATAATACTCTGATATAATTACGGATGACGCAATATTATTCAAGACCAAACAAATTTCATCATACACCCCAAAAATAGATTCATATTACTGCCCACTACTGCAAATGACTTAATCTGAAGAAAAAATAGAAAACGATTACATCTTGTCATTGCAGTGGGTCGAAAATTGACCGTAATGGTGAAAGAAATGAAATTAAAGCTATTGTTTCAAATAATTTGCTCAAGGGTATAGTTATTTTTTTATATATTAGTTAATTTTGTTTTCATCATATAGTAAATGGGAAATTTCCTTTTTTTTGTGGGGCACACTTTATATATAAGAATTATAGAAAATTCTGGTATAAATTGCCAATAATTTAAGGTTATCTTTTTACTGTTAGTTTATATGAAATGTTTTGTTATTCGAGTCCTGTATTGTAAAATTGCAAGGCGGAATTTATGTCGGGCCTAATCATCATCATCATCATCATCATCAACGTTGTAATCAGAGCAAATGCTTATACGAAAGTTTTTATTCTTATTAATAATAATGTCAGCGCCATTATCATTTTCCAGTCGTTTGCCGCCATTGGCATATCTTCATTTTCGACATTGTCGTCGTGACAATCTTTTGCCTGCCTTAGTCTACTTGTCTATTCTGACGTTGCCATGGAAACGAGTTGGTAAAAAAAAAAAAAAGTTTTATATGAAGAAAAGGAACGACAACAGGAACAATAAAAATGTATTTTCTTGTTTTTTTATCCTTAGTTTTAATATGTAATTTTTTTTCCTTTCGCCTTATATTTGTTGTTGCCGTTGTTGTTTTCAAAGTGCACGATTTTTTCTTTTTTTTTGATTGCCGTACGATTTTCCTTTCCCTTCAGGCTTATTGCGTCCGTTCTGGAGATTATTGCATATTTGGCACAGGTTGGTTAATTGAACAGCTAACACGACACATATCTACTGCAACACCGACTCCTACTTACATAGGTACAATTCACTTTGTCATTCTAGATCTTTTCCTTGCCACCGACAATCAATCCATCGCCCCTTTTCAGGCGTTTTCATCCAGTTCATCTGTTCATCAGCTTTTTTTAAATTCTATTCTTCTTCTTCTTCTTCTTCTTCTTCTTCTTCTTCTTCTTCTTATTATTATTATTATTATTATTATTATTATTATTATTATTATTTTTATCTTTTTGTATAATCCATTTTTCGAATCATCTGATGTTGATGATTGTTCGCAACATTATCATCAAAATTGTCTTCTTCTTTTCTTCCTTTAATATTCGGGTATTTTTAGACTTTATTGTAAAAGAGTTCACCCCCATGGAATGGCACGCCCCTTTATTATTTATAGCAGCGCTGGCCAAACTCTATAAATCGAACAGCCAGTTCTTTAACTGTCATTGTATATTTTAAATTTGGTCTTTTCCTTCTGTTCAGATTCTTATGAAATTTTAATATTAATCCTTGTTCTTTTACTAATTTCTGTAATTTTGCGAAATGCTTCAATTCTTCTTCTTCTTCTTCTTCTTCTTCTTCTTCTTCTTCTTACTCTTCATCTTTTCTTCATTTTCTTCTTCTGTTCTTGCTTCTTATTCTTATTCTTTTTCTCCTCTTTTTTTCTTCTTTTTCCTTTCCTTTTCTTTTTTCTTTATCTTCTTCTTTTCTTCGTTTAAATTTTACTTCCATTTCTTCCCTACCTTGTCTTTCTTCATTGATTATTTTTTTTCGTTTACTTCTTTCAATCTGAATTGAATTATTATTTCAGCTTTATATCTCACTTTCTTTTTCATCTCTTTCACTTTTTCACTCAAACTTTCTTCTTCCTTTTTCCTTCTTCATTTTCTCCTTCCTTCCTCCTCCTTCTTCTTCTTCTTCTTCTGTCTCTCCTTTTCTTTCTTCCTCTTCTTCTTTTTCTTCTTTTTGTTCTTCTTCTTTTGTTCGATTTCTTCTTTTGTTTTTCTTCTTTTTTCTATCTCCTTTTTCTCCTCTTCCGTTTCTTCTTTAAATTTAAATTTTCATTATTCTTCTTTTACTAATTTCTGTAATATTGTGCAATGCAATTCTTTTTCTTCTTCTTCTTCTTCTTCTTCTTCTTCTTCTTCTTCTTCTTCTTCTTCTTC
Organism: Acanthosepion esculentum; assembly: GCA_964036315.1. NCBI lineage: Eukaryota > Metazoa > Mollusca > Cephalopoda > Sepiida > Sepiidae > Acanthosepion > Acanthosepion esculentum. The sequence goes on from OZ038512.1 coordinate 5,538,417, forward strand.
TTCTTCTTCTTCTTCTTCGCCTTCTTCGCCTTCTTCTTCTTCCTGTTCTGCTCCTCCTTCTTCTCCGCCTTCTTCTGCTCCTCCTTCTTCTCTGTCTTCTCCTTCTTCTTCTTCTTCTTCTTCTTCTTCTTTTTCTTCTTCTTCGCCTTCTTCTTCTTCTTCTTCTTCTTCTTCGCCTTCTTCTTCGCCTTCTTCTTCTTCCTGTTCTGCTCCTCCTTCTTCTCCGCCTTCTTCTTCTTCTTCTGCTCCTCCTTCTTCTCTGCCTTCTTCTTCTTCTTCCTGTTCTGCTCCTCCTTCTTCTCCGCCTTCTTCTTCTTCTGCTCCTCTTTCTTCTCCGCCTTCTTCTTCTTCTTCTTCTTCTTCTTCTTCTTCTTCTTCTTCTTCTTCTCCGCCTTCTTCTTCTTCCTGTTCTGCTCCTCCTTCTTTTCCGCCTTCTTCTTCTTCTTCTTCTGCTCCTCCTTCTTCTCCGCCTTCTTCTTGTTGTTGTTGTTCTTCTTCTTGTTCTTGTTCTTGTTCTTCTTCTTCTTCTTCTTCTTCTTCTTCTTCTTCTTCTTCTTCTTCTTCTTCTTCTTCTTCTTCGCCTTCTTCTTCGCCTTCTTCTTCTTCCTGTTCTGCTCCTCCTTCTTCTCCGCCTTCTTCTTCTTCTTCTGCTCCTCCTTCTTCTCTGCCTTCTTCTTCTTCTTCTTCTGCTCCTCCTTCTTCTCCTCCTCTTCCTCCTCCGGAGAGCTGAGTTCGAATCCGTTACATTCACTTACGTGCTAAAACCCTTGAGAAAGTTATGAATCCTCGTCTTCTCTTCCCAGCCCGGGTACTATAGCCATAGCTTGCAACTGGTCTAGAGGAGAAAGAAATGGCAACCTACTGCGGGAAAAATCTGCCTCGTCAGTCATGTATCGAAAGACACATGATCGCCTAAGCATGTATTGCGCATAACACATAACTGACTGACTGACATTCCAGTCGAATCCATTTCATTTACTTACGTGCTAATAACCTGGGGAAACGTATGATACTTCTTCTCCCGCCAGCGATTGGTAAATAGCAGGACAGACCGGGTTCTATAGCCTTGGATGGCAACTTGTCTAGCGTAGAAATAATGGGTAACCTACAGCAGGAAAAAATACGCCTCGTCAGTCATGTATCGAAAGATACACGATCACCTAAGCGTGTATCACGCATGGCACATAACTGATTGAATGACTTTCCAGTCGAATCCATTAAATTCACTTACGTGCTAATACCCTTGGGAAAGGTATGAATCCTCTTCTCCCTCCAGCTATGGGTAAATAGCAGGACAGACCGGATTCTATCGCCTTGGGTGGCAAGTGATCTATCGCAGAAATAAATGGAAACTTATTGCGGGAAAAAATCGGCCTCTTTAATCATGTATCGAAAGATACATGATCGCCTAAGCGTGTATCACGCATGTCACATAACTAACTAAAACTACTATTATATAAACGTGGATTATTGCCCCCCCTGTTAGTATTACGAGGTTTCACACTTTATACCACCCGTCCTTCATCAGGTGTATGTCAATCTGGGTAACTTATAGGCAATTCGGAAACTGAAATCTATATGTAAACTACGGGTAAATATAGAGGTAGCGAAGAAGCTCTGATTAAGTTACTTCTATAGAAATTATGAAGAATAACATATTTTTCTTTGCTTCATTTCCCCGATCAATTTGCTGGCAATAAACATCTGTATAGATGTCACTTTCATCTTCCAGTAGCTTGTCATGGACGAACTCTCTCATACTGTACAAGACCCCACGCCAAGACTTCTGTGGATGGAGTCTGGGTTTTGTTATCGGCACTGACTTCACATTTTGCAAAAAATAAATAAATAAATAAATAAAATAAAATAAAAATAAAAAAATAACGCGAAACTCATTTGTCATCATCTGTAATAATGCGGTGTTAAATGAAAGGTTGGCATTCCTGGTTAAAAGATTGTTTCACCAGCTTGAAGATTGTTTCTTAAGCGAAAACGTCTGATGACCCAAAAATTCCATTTTGAAATTTTTTACCAAAAAAAAAACAAAAAACTCTCAAATATACGATAATCGAAAATTACAAAGTCTCGGACATGATAGCGCCAGTGTCAAGCAATGCCCCATCTCTTTAGTGAGAGGAAGGCTTATCATGTTGAAACACCGGTTCTGGTAAGATAACAGAAGATCCTGTTAACATATCGGGTAAATTTGCCTGCGATGCATTTGCCTGCTATACCTTTATCAAACTGCTTATTCTGATGGATATATTGATCTTTGTACCAGGGACATTCAATAAATAAGTTGAATTTTTCGCTATAAGGAATTCTAATACAGATGCTTACTCTTTTTTCTTCTTTTTTTTTTGTTTTACTTCTTTTTCACATGGATTTAATTTCTTTTGCAGATTAAAAAAAAAAAACTTTGAGAGTTTTGGAGATTAATAAGGATGGCCGACCAAGAAGCATGCTCCAGGATTGAACAGCGGTCAGTTATCAAGATTTTGGTTGCTGAAGTGTGCAAACCAGTTGAAATTCATAGGAAAATTTCAACTGTGTATGGTGCCACATGTTTCAGCCCAAAAATGTCTACAAGTGGGCTAAATTGTTTAAAGAAGGACGGAGCAGTGTTGAGGATGAAGACAGGCCTGGGAGGCCGACAGAAGTGAGGTATCCTGAGGTGATCGAATCAGTCAATGATTGCATTCAGTCTGACAGAAGGGTGACAGTGGATGACATTGCAAGGACTTTGAGCTTATCTGTTGGGACAAACGAAAGGCTCATCAGTCAGAAGGAGTCATCTTGCATCATGACAACGCAAAGACTCACACAGCAGCCCAAACGGTGCAGGCCACCAACGAGCTGGGCTGGGAACTGCTCTCTCATCCCCCTTACAGCCCAGACGTTGCCCCTTCAGACTTTCACCTGTTTGGTCCCTTGAAAGCGTTCACGAGAGGCACGAAGTTTAAAAGTGACGATGAAGTCAAAAGTGTTGTGAGCGACTGGCTGAGACATCAGTCCAAAGATTTTTACGCTGAGGGAATACGGAAGCTTGTGCACAGATGGGAAAAGAGTGTGACAGTGCTGGGAGACTACGTTGAAAAATTAAAAAAAATTAAGCGTCTATCTGTATTAGAAGTTCTTATACCGAAAAATTCACCTTTGACCCTCGTATATTAATATCCCTGCATCACATCCTAAATGTGTTTTTCTGGGCAGATTCTTCGAATTCCACATGGTACAGTGGATGAAATCGTTGGTTGAGTAATCCAAAAAGTGACTTGACCCAAAGTGTTGTGAGTTCAATACCTGGCTAGAGCAGAGGGGACAAAATGTTGGAGAGTTGAGTTTCTAAAGGGAATTAACTGAAATTTACATATCCAAAACAAGGCATGGCACGTGGAAATAGAACAATATTCACCCGTGGATTAAATAAAGGGTTCGAGTCGGAATTTCGTCGTATATCAGCTGACGAAGGCCAGAGCTGAAACGTTATGGATATGATAATAAAGATGAGGACAACATCCGAACAATGTAAATAATATAAAAAAAAACACAAAAAAACATTTTTTTTTTTAATGAAAATCTTTGCTTTTTGCAGAAATAATTAATTTCTTAATACGATGGAAGCTAATTTCAGTGTGGGTTTGAGAATAATTTTTGGTTATTTACAAACAGTGAAATTAACGTCCCCCGGCCTAGAGCATCAAAAGTTTTATTAAAGAACATATCTGGGATCGAATCTGAATTCAAGAGAAAACAGTTACGCAGTTTTCATTTTTCTTCTTTTTTATCCTAATGTTCCCCCAGTATAAGGCTCAAGAGCCAATCAAGTCGCTCTTATCTGAGTATCACTGTCTACTAGGGCGGCTAGCCCATCCCTATATGAGACGCCACCTCGGGCACATTTGTGTTTGTTCAAGACCCACAGAGACCTCCCCCCGCCTGTGGTTTATATTGAGCGGATTTTTCCTTACACTTCAGAGATTTGTTTGATAGACTCTTTCAGCAATAATCCTTAGTACATCTTCAGTTGGTCTACATAAGCGAGCACCGGAATGCTTTTTCTGGTAGACGTCTCTACAATGTATGAGGCTTAACCAGTTCAGAGTTCATTTAAACCAAAAATTATTAAATATCGATTATCTCCAGCTATTTCAAATTTTAAATTAAGATATTTAATTTTAGAAGAAAAACCTGTTAAATAGAACAGTAATTAACTAATTACAATTATACTTCATCATATAATCGACATAAATATTTATATTTTTTATAGCTAGTTTCACTACTATTCTTTTCCCGTCTACATTAGTTGTTTAAACCTGCTCTTCTTTTCGATACTTAACCGGCCACGCTCGCCGTTTTTGTTTTTGTTTTGTTTTGTCTATAAGAAACTAGTTAAGCATTTTGAACTCAGTAACAAGGCATCTCAATGATACTAACTCATCCAAACATTCCGTTATAAATTGTGTTTTTCTCCAATATTCTATTATTATTTTTCATTCATCTTAAACCTCTTTATCCGTTACACATGATCAGTTATGCTTGATTTCATAGTCTGTGGCATTTTCAAATGAATTCTGGGGAAGAACGCATTATCTGGCGTGATCGAAAGTTTGAACAAGGTTCAAAACCACGTACTTGCCACTTCGTGAAAGCACAGCTATCAACGGCTCTCAAATTGTTCTATATACCACAATTTCACTCACAGGGCTTGGGTCAAACAATGAGATGGTTTCCAGGCACTTTCCTATGGGTTAACACCCTGATAATATCCAGACGTTCCCTTCCTGATGATTTTACCATTATGAGATTCGAAACCTGGCCGAAAAGCGAATTTTCTAACCACCCAGCTACGCGCGCGTGCTTCTCAAGGTAGTGGGTTACTGAATGAAGTGTGTGATATAAATCAATGATGGCGAAGTAAGAAAGGCAGACGATGAGAATAAGGAGAATAGATAGCCATTGACCCTTGACTGTGTGAGGTTAATATTCTGGTGTTTAGGGAATCGTACAATCAGAAGACTTTTCCACTAAGTTGCAGTATTTGGGAAAAAATATATCTTGTTTGACTTCCTTATTACAATTGGAAAACAGGGTAAATGATGATGATTCGATTCTTTGGACGGAGCACGACGGCTCTTAGCTGTTTTGGTCTGACGAAAATATTATAAGCACGTATATAGAATTATACTTTTTTCTGATCGTATATATATATATATATATATATATATATATATGTGTGTGTGTGTGTGTGTGTGTGTGTGTGTGTGTGTGTGTGTGTGTGTGTGTGTATCTTTTTCATTGTCCTTTATTGTGTTTTTTCTATGGATAATATTGCCATCGGCCATTTTCTGGCAAGGCGTTACAAATTTATTCTCACACTTATTTCTCAAGAACAGAACCAAATCGGATTTTGGGGAGACGAGATATTCAGTATATATTGGCTAGGAAAAAGCCGAAGGCATAATCTTGGAAGCATCCAACCCATAAATCATTTGCACCACAGAGAAAATAAGATTCTACAAGCAATTGCTATCGCACGCATTCCCGTCGTCCAGATGTAGCAGGTTTTGAAAGTACAAAAAATAATTTTAACATTAATCACAGTTTAACATTTCATTTTTAGAAAGGTTTTACAAGACTTCAGTATTATCAACGAGTTTCATTCATCCAGACTATCAGTTATCCAACTAAACCAATAATTAAAATATTTTACACGCACGTGCATATTAAGAATTACAAGATCTGACTACAGTTATAAATTTATACAATAACCAGTGATGACGTTGTCTCATTATAATCTCTAAATCACGCCTGGAAGTGTATGTATATAGAGAAATACACCTCTGCGCATGTATGTGTGTGTGTGTTTGTGTGTGTGCCTGTGTGTAGATCAATGTTTGCGTCTATGGGTATGTATGTATGTATAGAAATGTGTGTGAAGTTGTGCGTGGATGCTATGGTGTAATTAATGGATTGATATGCGTTTGACTATGTCTAGAAAACTGGAAGTTAAAATAGCTAACATTGAATGAAGATATTATGTCCATGTTCAAAGTTAATATTATTAAGTGTTGTTTTATTTTGTTTTTATTAATAAGGCTTCCATTATTTTTAGCCTGTTTTTGCATGTAAATGATGCTATTATATTAGTGTTGTCGACAAGTATGTTCCGAATAGTGTCCGGTAGGTCTTCATGAATATTTAAATGAGATCTAATTGAGCTATGGTCAGAAAGGTGTAGTGTGAGTTTGCGTGTCAAGCATGTTGTAGTGTGGCCTATATAATTATTTATGAATTTTTCATTGATCAGGAATACAATTCCTTAATGGGCAATTAAATTCGTAAATAATTTTAATTTTGTTCTAGGAGGTGACTTTTTTATAATAAATAATAAATCTATTTTTTTTTTGCTATTGTCAACTGGTGTTATACATTTTTTTTATAATGTTCTTAATTCTGCATTCATCATGTTTATAATTTTCGTTCATGGGATTCATATATATATATATATATATATATATATATATATATATATATATATATATATATATAGCGTGTAAACAGAAAATGTATTAAATGTTGGACGTAATCTATTTCATTAAGATATGTTTCGTGAGCAGAAATGATCGATCGCGAAAAATCGTAGGTGTGTGTTTATAAACAGTAATTTGGACTTTGCTAACCAGATGCCTCTTTTTGACTGAAGGGTTAACAGCATGTCATATCAAACCTATCTAATGAAAATCTGACGAATGCCTAAATATTAGGTTGACCAGAGTGTTCTGCCTCATTTAGGAAGCGAGAAGAAGACAATAGCATTTCATAGAGCAACACCATCATTTATTCTTCAAAATAAAGCCCATCATTCTCGGCGATCTTCTGCCAGTGATCAGCCAGCATCCGAATCTGTCCAAGTACCAGCACGCTGGCATTGAATAATAAAAAACTCGAACCAAGCTTCTTTCACTTCATCAAAAGTGTTGGATCGCTGGCCGCGCAGGAAGTGTGCCATAGTTACTCAGAGCAGCATCAGGATTGAATGGTGGATATGGCAGAATCTCAACACCGTTCATCTGTTTAAAGTTCAACCTAGCAGTGTGTGGCCTCGCATTATCTTGCTGAAACCAAGCCCAATCTCGACCGACCAAAGCAGGAGACTCGTTCTTTAATTTATTGTACACGCGGTTTAGCTGCCGATAATACAGTTTAGCGTTGATGGCGCGTGATATGGAACAAGGGGGAAATGCTTTACTCATTGGAAATTACACCAGACAGAGATCAAGATTTGTTGTTTTCTTTCCACTTCCTGGCCAACCTTGTATTTAAGATAATTTGGTCAAATTTCATTTAACCATTATATGTTGCTGGTTGGACCCTTTCCGCGTTATCAGACAAAGAATTTTTTGCAAGAACGCAATCTACATTCGTGAGATCAGACCTGATCGATGCTAATCGCTTGTAATTTCTATTTTTTATTTTATTTTTTATTTAATTTATTTATTATTATTTATTTATTTTTTATTTTATTTTTTATTTATTTATTTTTATTTATTTATTTATTTTTATTTATTTATTATTATTTGTTATTTTAATTTTTTTATTTTTTACTTATTTTATTTATTTATTTATTTTTATTTATTTATTATTATTATTTATATTTTATTTTATTTTTTATTTATTTTTATATTTATTTATTATTATTTTTATTTTTTTAATTTATTTATTTGTATTTATTTATTCTTATTTGTTTATTTATTATTATTTATTTTTCATTTTATTTATTTCGTTATCGAAATTCTTTGTTATTCTAATCAGGCCAGTACTTAGCAGTAAGTACTGTCAAGCATCCGTTCAGTATAATGTTCTGGGGATGCTTTTCTTTTCATGGAACTTGTTTCTTCAAACATATTGAAAAGACCCTCAGGAGCGAGCAGTACAAGAGAATTTTAGACTCCTGTCTGCTCCCGTCTGCTGAAAGGGTGCAAATCGACCCCACCAAGCTCATTTTTATGCAGGATAATGCTCCCTGTCACAAATCAAAATTGATGAAGGAATACTTTGATGAGAAGCAGGTGAGTGTTATGACATGGCCGCCCCAATCTCCTGACCTCAACCCCATAGAAAATGTATGGAGCATTATAAAGTGCAGTTGAGCAACAAAGAGGATTTGATTGTGAATTTCATATCCGAAGGGAATTCAATGCTTGGAGATGAGATTTGCCAGAACGCAATCAAGTCAATGCCAAAAAGGGTTGAAAAGTTTATTCAAAATAAAGGAGGACCCATAGATTATTAAATATTTCAAACTATATTACCTATTATAAATAAATTAAACCTCTATTATTCTTTATTTAAAGCTGTTCGGTTATGTTTCTATTGATTACTAGTTGCAGGAAATAAGCTAGTCACTTATTTTGCACAGAGTTTTGCCCTAAATCTCATTTATATCCAAAATTGTAATTATCAGTAGAATACCTTAGGGTGAGTAAACTTTTTTACTAGGTGTTCGAGAAGAGGTCTTTATATTAGTAAGATTAAAAATTAGTTTGACCCCAAAAACAATAGGCGGAAAATTTTTTAAGTAAAAAAAAAAACAGGTGAGTCACTTTTATCGAACAGCACTATATATGTATATTCATGAAATAAATCATCTCCTAATGGATTTTTAAGGATCGTCTGTTATCAACATTATATGTAGTCATTATATATATATATATATATATATATATATATGTGTGTGTGTGTGTGTGTGTGTGTGAGTATGTGTGTATATATATATATATATATATATATATATATGTATGTATGTAATCATTATATTGCTCTGTTACTTACGACTGACCTCAATTTCGGTTAATGTCCTCATTGAAATTATTCCTATTATGTATCAACTGATATTGTATATATATATATATATATATAAATATAGGTAACTATACTCGTGTCGAAAAACCTTCGAACTCTTGATTTAACAACAGCCAAATCAATCACGAAGGAAAAGAAGGTTTTAAAAAAAGAAAGAGCCAGGAACATGAAAGTCTGTCGAAAATAATCGCACAGATACAGTTTCAAGGCCCAAAGAAAAAACCCCGATACGAGCAAACAACTAACTAAAGAGCTCAATACAAGCGTAGAGCAAACCTAGTCAAAACTAATGAGCCAGACACACCTACCAAGGTTTCACTTAGGCAGATCGTCAGGGTCGGCTGACGATCTGCCTAAGTGAAACCTTGGTAGGTGTGTCTGGCTCATTAGGTTTGACTATATATATATATATATATATATATATATATATATATATATATATATAATAAAAAGACTTAAACACTAATATTCCATGGTCATAATTTATTCCATTGGAATCGCAAAAACGACCCAATTCATCAGACCTACAGATTCAAAATCAATGGAATAAATTATGACCATGGAATATTAGTGTTTAAGTCTTTTTATTATATCCTTACTCTGTCCTGGACATCGAGTTCTACCTGGATCATATCCTCTTGGAATTATTTTTATACATATATGTATGTGTATATATAATTGCATATGTATGTGTATATTCACCACTAATATTGTCTATATATCTATCTATCTATCTATCTATCTATATATATATATATATATATATATATATATATATATATATATATATATATAAACATATTATCGTGTGCCCTCATTGAAAATCAGCATTTGGGTCCTCTTTACCAGAAATTGAACGCCAAGTTTCACGCGCCAGAGGCAAACTTGTTATCATTTCAGTCAACGATATTCCCGTTCAAATATATCGGGTTAATATACAATATAGACTTCCTGGCGAGAGTAATGAGGATTTTGACCCGATTCCATATCACCGATACCTCACACCTCGCCGAATCTGCCATTTTTTTCTTGATATGTCCGCAGGGTTGGCGCCTCTCTAGTGCCTTCTGCCAGTTCGCCAATTCTGAAATCATATTTGTAGACATTTTATTAATAATACAGTGTGTAGATATGATCATTAATTGCAAAAGAGACAATACTGTTTCCACGGAGGAATGGTGTGTCTATGTTGCTTAAATTTTCAGATTTAACTGGAAATATTTTGAAACCAATGCGTGGGCGATCAAATCTATATTCTTTTTCGTTATTATCAATTATTATATAATAATAATTTCCCGTTTCTTTCTCTACTGTTCTGAATCCAGAATAGATATTCTCCTGCACTGGTTTCCAGCCAAGGCTAGGGTGATTTTTGACTCATAACTAATAGAGAAGAGATGGGTTCATGATTTTCACTATGGGATAGATCGAAAGTAAATGTAACAAACTGGGCCTGAATATAACCGATATGCTAGCCGTAAATTAAGATCATGACTCTCCCCAACATCCTATCCTTTCTCGCTCGTAAGTTTCATCTTTTCACAAAACTTCCTACACCCTATTCGTCCATAAATTTACTGAAGCACGTTACTCTTTGTTGCAAACTGTCCTTTTGAGTGTCAAAGTCTCCAATTCCACTTTTCTTATCATAGCCGACAGAAATTGGGGCAAAGAAATGTGGGTCTAGAAAAGGATTTTGAGAAGACCATGGGTGTAGCGTGAGATTAACGGATAGGTTTTCAGAAAAATAGAAACAGAAAAGAAACAAGTCCTCAGTATCAGAAAGAGGAGAGTTCAAATTTCTTAAGCATGTAATAAAGGCTTGGAAGATTTGACACTTATAGGGTCATGTCCGGTTCCTTCTAAAGTTTTTTTCATTCTTATTTACACTTTGTTGTTTTTATAACAACATTTCGGTCGTTATATCTCTTATTCCAGGTACAGTTTTGTCCTAAACTTTTCCGCTGAGATGAAGTGGAAAATACCTTGAATCACTTGCAAGGTCTGCAGTTAGGAAAGTTCTTTCACTGTCTCTTCCCTCGTCGAAATCTCTCTTAATCTTTGATTTGTCTACCGTTCATCCAGGCATCAAATATTGCTGCCACAGATTTTAGTCTTTCATCAGATTCTTATTAGATAGTTTCGCATATCGCCCGGTTCACACAACTCCTCGGTTTATCCATTGCTTTCTGTTTAGAGAGGAGACACGGTGAGGTAATGGATAGCGGCTCGGATTGAGGAATCGGAGGGCCAAGTTTGAATTCCAGTCGAATCCATTACATTCACTTACGTGCTAATACCCTTAGGTATGAATCTATATAGTCATCTATGGGTAAATAGATGGGGGCACTGATCTCCCGCAGAAAGAAATAGCAATCTACCGCGGGGAAAAATCTGCCTCTTCAGTCACATATCGAAAGATATATGATCGCCTAAGCGTGTATGATGCATGGCACTTAACTGCTGTTTAGAATTGGGCTTCATGTTTCGATACACACAGAACATATTGAAGCGCTCAGCCCAAATAACGTGTAAATGTGTAAAATTACTGACAGATTATCCGGTTCACACTCCTCCCCGGTCTTTTGAACAAGAGTAGAGATTTATCCCTTTTTCTGTCTAGGATTGGGTTTCATGTTTTGAAACAGACAGCACAAATTGAAGGACAAGGAAATGAAGAGCTTAACCCAACTAACGTGTTTTTTTTCTGTTTAGGATTGGGTTTCATTATTTACATTATTCGGACTATTGTCCTCATATTTGTCGCCATATTTATTACAAGGTTTCGGCCTTCTTCAGCTACCTCCACCAGCACACCCTTTAGGCACAAACTTTTTGTCAACGCCACGTCAAATGAAATTTCGAATATTATACTGAAAGGTATTAGTGCAAAAATAATTTTAATATTGTTTTGATTCCTATTCTAAATGCCAATGATTGAAATCCTTCAGTATCTATTGTCCTCATTTTTTGTCGCCATATATATTACAAATTTTCAGCCTTTCAGTATCTGTCTATATTTCTGAGATGAGGTATTATGTACACTATTTACATTATTCGGTCTATTGTCCTCATCGTTGTCGCCATATTTATTACAACGTTTCGGCCTTTCAATATCTGTCTATATTTCTGAGATGAGGTATTATGTACACTATTTACATTATTCGAACTATTGTCCTCATCTTTGTTGCCATATTTATTACAACGTTTCTGCCTCTCAGTATCTGTCTATATTTCTGAGGTGAGGTAGTATGCACACTATTTACATTATTCAGACTATTGTCCTCATCTTTGTTGCCATATGTATTACAACGTTTCTGCCTCTCAGTATCTGTCTATATTTCTGAGGTGAGGTAGTATGCACACTATTTACATTATTCAGACTATTGTCCTCATCTTTGTGGCCATATTTATCACAACGTTTTGGCCCTTCAGTATCTGACTCCATTTTTGAGATGAGGTATTATGTACATTATTTACATTATTCGGACTATTGTCCGCATATTTGTCGTCATATTTATCACAATGTTTCGGCCGTAGTACGCTCTGATCTTCGTCATGTGAAATGTCGAACTGAACCCTATATTTCACTCACTTGGGTAGACTGTTCTAGTCCCACGTGACATGTTTAATGGATATCAGTTTTCAGTTATCTCCTGTTAATTCCCCTCTCCAAGTTCTCCAGCGCCTCAGGTATTAACTCATAATCTTTTGGAAAATATGTTTAATGTAGTCTGAACGTAGAAATCCGACGTGGTAATTAATTTGTTCAATGAAACAGCACCAATGTCTAGTAGCAGCTATTCAGGAATTCTTAAGGTCTTCCATATCAGAGGCTGGCAGTGGATATTCGGAGAGAGTAGGAAAGCATAGTTCTGCAGATCTTTTCATCTGACAGGTTAGCCGTGGATATTCCGACAAGAAATAAAAACAAAATGGCCGCCTTTATACACATCGGATCGAATATTTCAAGTCTTGTGATTGGTGAACCATCTCTTGGTAAACTATAAAATGAGTCAGCTCATTTTGGTTGGCTCACTAGTAAACAGCGGTCTTTTTGTCCCCTATGTGTTTCTAGTACACGTTTTGTGCTATTGTTTTACCAAGCTAAAAAGTAAGTTGGACATTTTTTCAGTTATATTTCTTTTGTACAGTTTAAATGTTTGTTTTATTTCACGTTTTGTGGGGAATACCCTCTCGCTATGGCGGAGGTGACCCAAGAAAAAGAGCCTTTGGCCACCACTTCAACTGCAATCAGCACAACATCAACAACAGCACGCTGATGAAGAAGATGGAATCCAAGCGGATCAAGTGGAGGTTTTGACACAACTCGACCTAGGTATGGAGGTGGAGGTCGTGACTCCACCTCGTTCTTCATCCCTTAAAAGAGGAAGGGGTGAGGACGAAAGAGAAAGAAGAGGAAGTTTCTTACATTTCCAAAAAGGAAAGGAGAGCAGGCCGGAGTAAGTCTATGCAGTCCGTGCCTGTTTGACCTGTAAAAGAAAACAAGGAGATCGAAGAAGGTAAGGCGAGAAGTCTTCACTCTTCCCCGATTAAGGCTCCGTCTTCCCCATCTCCATTTTCCGAGCGGGGAGAAAAATTGTGTCGTGGACAGAGAGCGTCTTGAGAGGGACCTTTCCTCCCAGAGGAAGGCCCTCTTGAGGCCTCTTTTCAAGTGTACCTCTGTTGATGGCAATTCAACAGACGACCCAAGGAACTTTCCTGGCGCCCCCGGTGTTATTACATTAATTAGGAATACCGGGGGAAAGCTTAAAATCTGGGACTATTTGGACGAAGCAAAGGATGCTTTCCCAAAACTGTAGATGGTTCGAACGGAGACTCCAGACCATAAAAAATTGTCACAGTATTGTGCAGGGAGGGCCCCAGTTCTTCTCCATCCCTCGCTATACAGGGTGATAAAATTAACGTTCCCGACAGACTCTGGCGGTATTGTCACAGTAGGACGAATTACGTCCGATGTTGGTACTGGAAATCTGGGACAATCCGTCTGGGTCTTGTCACCCGTAGATTTCCGGCCAGTCTGTGTTGAAGGGAATTAGACTTAAATCATGTCTATTAAGCTAGCTAGTATGAATGTGAGGGGCCTGAAAGATCAGGATAAGGCTGCCCGTTTGCTTTGTGATCTCAGATCCTTCGGAGTGGATGTGACTGCGATCCAGGAGACACACTTTTTTTGCGAGACTGATGCTCACGTGCCGTCTAACGACTTTGTTGTCAATTCAGCATATGGGCACCAGCAGGCCAGAGGTGTTTCCTTGTTGGTTAAATGTTCCCTGGATGCGAAAGTAGACCTTGTTCATGTGGGCGCGGGGGACCTGTTGAGCAGTGGTACGTTTCGGGTCGTTGCGGTGTATGCGCCCAATGTCCAGAGGGAGCGTGTCGACTTTTCCCGTCAGTTAGGACCCCGCTTAGTCTTAATGGGGGACTGAAATGCCGTCCTGGACCCCAGCATAGATAGGGGGCGGGGGCTAGCGGGAAGGAATCGGGCGATCGTAGCTTGGTTGATCTGATCGAAGAGACCCAATTTGTTTGCAGTTCCGATGCGTGTGTGCTGGAGGACGACTTTGTCGTCTATTCAGCATATGGGGACCGGTTTGCCAGAGGAGTTTCTTTGTTGGTCAGACGTACTCTTGATGCGAAGGTGGACCTTGTGCATACCGATGCCGAGGGCCGGTTAATCGTGGCCGATATTGCCGTGAAAAGTGGTTTGTTTCGGGTAGTTGCGGTTTATGCGCCCATCGACCAGGAGGAGTAGGTTTCCTTTTTTCGTCAGTTGGGGCCGTTCCTAGTGGATTCAACGCGCCTAGTTTTAAACGGGTCTGGAATGCCATCCTGGATCCTGATCGACGATTATGGTCTCGTCGATAGATACCGGGTCGATCATCCCGGGGGGAAAATGTGGACGTGGGCTCTTAATTGGCTTTCTGACAAGGTGTTTAGCTACCTTGACAGAATGTTAGTTAGAAGAGCCGATGTAGATCTGTTAGATTGTCCTACGTTCCACTGGGTAGGCTACTCGAATCACAAACTTGTTTGTGCCCGGGTGGCGTTAGAACATAGGCCTAGAATGGCTGGTTACTGGAAGTTCAATCTGTCTTTACAGGACAGGCGGGACTTCCAGGAGCAGCTAACTAGCTTAGTGCAGCGGGAGCTAGTGGGGGCCGTTATCGGGAATAAGTGGTGAGAGAGACTTAAGGATAGGATTAGGTCCTTCACCAGTGATTTCAGCAAACGGCTCGCTCTAGATAGAGCTGAAAAGGTGAAGTCACTTAAGGCCAGCTTTTCCCGGGCGGTGGCTGGTGTATCCCGTAGAGATAGTCGTAGCTAGCGAGGCCCTGAAGCGTTCGAATAGCGAGCGCTACATGGGCCAGTTAATTAGAAATAAGCTAAGCAAGATGTCTTCCGAAGCTGTGAATATGGGCGCAGATCTGCGCAGGGAAGAAGTCCGTCGAGGTGCCGATCGTTACATTCGGCAAGTCAAGACCTCGGAGGGACGTACTCTTCGGGCCACTGACGACATGTGCGAGGCGTTTCGGCGGCATTTCGAGAGCCGCTTTACCAAGAGCCTGGTCTCCGTGAGGAGGAGTTTCGTAGCTATTTGGATGACTTTTCTTCGGCTTTCGCCGACTGAAGCGGCTAGCTGCGAGGGTGAGATTACGGAGGCGAAGTCTACGTGGCATTGAAGAAGGTCGGCAGAGGCAAGTCTCCAGGTCTGGATGGTTTGCCCTATGAATTGTAATTGAGGCTGGTTTCGGTCGGGGTCTATCCCCAACTGGATTTCCAGGGGTGTCATCACTCTGTTGAAAAAGGGCAAGGGTGTTAGGGGGAAACTAGATGATTATAGGCCCATAACTCTGCTAAAGACAGAGTTAAAGATTTTGGCCAAGATCCTGCAGGAGCGTTTGGAGTCAGTTGCCGAGTATCTGTTGCGAGCTGAGCAGACTTGTTCTGTGAAGGGCCGAACAATTCAGAGCAACCTGCATTTGATCCGCACGATCATAGAGGGTGTAAAAGACGACGAAGAAGCCGCCCTGATCAATTTGGATCAGTTCAAGTTATTTGATAGGGTTGACCATCGCTACCTAGCTACTGTCCTGCAGGCCGCTGGATTTGCACCCGACTTCTGTCGCTGGATTAGCCTTCTGTATCACTCCCCCAGTGCTGTGGTACAGGTGAAGGGAAAGTTGTCGGTCGCTTTTGTGCTGTCTAGGTCGGTTCGTCAGGGTTGTCCGCTGTCGCCTCTCCTTTATGCTTTGGCGTTGGAGCCTCTCCTTCGCCGGCTGAGGGACGAGACGTGCAGTCCGGCCCTACGCGGGATCGCCGTTCTTGGAGGGTCTCGAGCCAGGATTTCCGCGTACGCCGTATCTGCTTTCGTGTCGTCCCGCAGCGACATTGAGGCGGTACAGAAGGCGCTTGATCGGTACGAGAAGGTGACAGGAGGATAAACCGGGACGAGTCGTCCGGCTTGCGGTTAGGTGCCTGGAAGGGGGTCGATCTTCCGGGTCGCTTAGGTTGGACGAACGGTCCTGTCCGCATTCTTGGAGTGTGGTTTTGATCCGACCTCCAGCTGGATAAAAATTGGTCTGGTGTACGAGCAAAGATCGATTCTGCCGGTCAGATTTGGATTCGACGCAGGTTGTCCGTGAAGGGCAGGGCGGAGGTGTGTGCTACATATATTTTCCCTCTTGTCCTTTATCGATTGTCCGAACTTCCTCTCTGTGACGACAACAAGAAGGTGATCGAGCGATTGTTATCCTCCATTTTATGGAGGGGACGCATGAATCGGATCGACAGACGAGTCGGCACAAAACGTCCCTGTCATAGGGGGCTGGGAATGCCACACTTGAAGAGTCACATTCGTGCCTCTCGGTTGGCTTTCCTACGCCGCGCATTGACAGGAGGAGATCCGATATTTGCGGTGATTGTTAGCGACGCGTTCCCTTGCCTTACTATTAGTCGCCCCCATCTTGCGGGTTGAGCGCGCCGTAAACCCCGGGATCAGTCGGATTTCCATTGCGAGTGTCGGTCGGCCTTGCTGGCTGTTCCGCGGTCCAGTGAACTTTCACGGCCTAGGAAGGTCTTCTATCGGGAATTAGTGGAGGGGCCCGCGAAGGATCCCCTACGTGATACGCTCTGCTTGTCGGAGGAGGAGTTTCGCTCCTACTGATCTTGGGCGCCTACGGCGGATTACCTCAGTAACCCTTTGTTTTCGCTTACCTGGCGATTGGCGTGGAATCAGCTGCCTCTCACGACAAGGCTTTCATATGGGTCTTGGCGGATTTGCCAGACTGTGAACGGTGTAGACTTGGTTTAGAAGAAACGGCTTCGCACGCTTTCTACCATTGCCCCCGGGTCCGCTCCTTATGGGACCATGTCGGCGAGCTGACGGCTCGTCTCGCGCCCGAAGAACTTGTGTCCATTGATCGCGCATACGCGTGTGACAATGTGTCACCCCCGTATTCCGGGGTGAAAGGAATGGTGATTCTGACGCTGCTAGCCACGGCCCGAATGGTGATTTGGACGACGCGAAAGGAGGAAGTCTTGCGAGGCAACCGTCTTTCTCATCAGGATCTAATCCGATTCATTGAGCATCAGTTCAAGATGAAGATTAGAACTGATAGAAAACGATTGCATTCGACAGTCTTTAGCGAAAGGTGGGTGAAAGAGGCGAGCTTGGTTCGTTTGAACGGGGCTAGCCACGATTTTCTTTTCTAGGTCAACCTAGGTCACATCAGGGTGGTTTCCTGTGGTACCCTCCCTTTGGTTAGGTTAAACAAGCTTCAGTGTACCTAGTTAATGTGAGTAAGTGTTGTTCCCGGCCTGTTTACCGGCTATCTCTTTTGTTATGATCCAAGTCGAGATTCCCAACTTCCCCAGTTTGTTTTTGGCCACCTTTTACCTCGACTGGGTCAGCCTTTTATTTCCCCATATCTGTGTTATTTTTTTATCTCTTTCCCACTCCCTTAGTGAGAGTGCTTCTTGATTTTGTCCTCTGGGCAGAATACAGCGGCCTCTCTGTTTTGAGGGTTGGACGGGCCTCTACTAACATCAATTATGTTTAGTTTGTTTTTGTTAATTATTAGTTTGATTATTGGATTCATCCCCACCCCCTCTCATTCTTCATTATTAGAATTTTAAATATCATTTATTATAATCAAATTGTTATGGATTGTGGCGCGTTTTGTAGGTTCCCATTGTGAGGATGTGGTATTTTTGTGTATGGAGGATTGAATGGTGATGGACGAGTTCTTTTGGTGAATGTAGAAATTGTAATGTATGAATGGGTCGTGAATCTGATTAGCTAGGTACAAGATAGTTAGTGAAGACCAGCTCCTACCCATCCCCTTTTTCGGCCTTGTGCCACAATTCTGTATTTCACGGAATAAATATCCTAGTAAACAATGGTACACAAAAATTGTAACATCTTTGAGTCCTGTCACTGAGGACACATGACACAGTATATATATATATATATATATATATATATATATATATATATATATAATTCTGAGATGCGCTATTATGTACACTATTTATATTATTCAGACTTTTTCTCGCCATATTTATTACAACGATTCCGGCCTTCTTCAGGTGGTTGAAATGTCGAAATGAACCCCTTATTTCACTCAATGGGGGTGACTGTTCTAGTTCTACGTGCCATGTCTAATGGATATCTATTATCTCCTGTTAATTCTCCTCTCAAAGTTCTCCACCGCCTTAACCAGGTATTGAACTCACACTCTTTGGGTCCTGTCACTGGATCTAACTAAAGCCTTTATCTACTGTGCCATGTTTCCTTGAGGACATCTGTGTATGAATTTCTGGGTATTATAAACCTAATGTCTTCAGTAAGCATTTTTTACCATTTTTTGCAATATTTTGCTTTTATCATACATGTTTTACCAGAGCTAATATTGCAATTTTTGTTGTTATTATCGCTTTTCTCTGGCACTCCTTATTGTATTCATTTCTATGCTTGGTCGGCTCAGGAGATTTTTGTGGCCTAGCATATGTGCTGATTCCTGAAGTTTACGAATTTTTCAGTGATGTTTTTTTGTCTATGTTCTCAACCTGATCCCACAGATGGCGGAGATCTCCCTTCTCTCTCCATATGTGGTCATCCACACCTGATTTTTACACTTCCCCTCGTGTTACAGATTTCTCGTGTTCTTGAAGCCTTAACTTCAACTTAAAGGGTGCCGCCTGTCACCCCTTTATATTTCTTTCCGCAACTGCACGGGATAACGTACACACAGTCTTTAGTCATGTTCTCTTCTATGGGGGGGAGTCTTAATCAAGAGAGATATCTCCGAAGTGTCGTTCAGCTTTTGAAGGTTGTCCTGATGTTATATGTACAGGAGATCCTTTGTATTTTCTCTGATAATGCCTTCACATAAGACAGGCAGACTGTTTTCTGAGTGTTGTTGTCCTCCTCTGGTACCCGCGTATCCCCGTTTTTTTGGGCTGCTGCCATGTAACCAGGGTAGTTGTTACGTTGTAGGGTACTACTTATACTGACCAATTCTTTATCTAATGTCTCTGGGTCGTCACTTATGACTTTTGCTCGGTGTTGTAAGCAGCGGACGTTCCCATTCCTTCCGCTGTATGGGTGGTGGGGGTTGAAATTGAGGTACTGTCCGGTGAATGTTGGTTTAAGGTATACGGATGCCTTGACCCATGCCTTGTTCGAGATATTAGAACATCCAGGAATGGGAGTGTGCTGTTACTCTCTTTTTCTATTGTGAACTGTATCGAAGGTCTTATTGAGTTCACATGGTCCAGTAGAACCGGAACATCTTCCTGGTGTGGCCAGAGTATGAAAATCCTAGAAAAAAATTATTTGATACCTTATCTCAATGTTTTCAATGCGACGGTTGACTTTGGTGCTTACTTGCTAAGGCCCTTACTCTAGGTTCATTTGATAGCTTATCTCAATATTTTCAATGCGATGCTTGACTTTGGTGCTTACTGGCTAAGGCTCTTACTTCAGGTTCGTTTGATAGCTTATCTCAAAGTTTTCAATGCGATGCTTGACTCTGGTGCTTACTGGCGCTTTGTTTGTTTTTGATTTTGTCGACTGCATACGATAGTAGCTTCAGTTGGTCACCATCTGTGAGCAAAAGAGAGCCATGATGCAATTCACTCCGCCAGAAATTTGGGAACGGTATTCTGTACTGCTTGGCATTCGCACCGGATGCTCCAATACGAACATTTCATATTGTATTGGTATCAATCAGAGGAGAGTGCAGAGGATTCGGAAAAGTTGGATGAATCTAATGGTAATTACGAAGATCTTTGGTGTGATTACTAGTGATGGCAACGCTATACCTGCATTCATTTGCATTAATCTTCCCACAAGAGGCCTACATCAAGTGCCTTGAGGATGTAGTGCTACTCTGGAAAGACACAGGACTCTGCACCATACCATACATGTAGGAGAACCCAGGCATGTCTGTCACGAATTTCTGCGACCACACCCCCCTTAAATCTCCCCAAACTACAACACTCTGGATTACTATGTGTGTGGCGAATTTGAGCGAGAGACCAACAAAACCCCTAATATCCACGATGAACTGAAGGCAGGGTATCTTCCAGAAGAGCTGAAGGAGATTGTGAAATCGTCTGGAGGTTATGGTTAAAACCATAGCGTTTTTGTTTGATAAATTTACTCTTTGGTATTTCAAGATATTTTTGTGTAATTTTGAAAAATATATATCTCAAAATGAGTAAAGGTTCCGTTTTATTTTCATTTTTGCGTAATTTAGACGCCAATTTATTTTACTTTAACAACTGAATGTCACATGAGTACGTAAGAAAGAGAAATCTGAGAGAACTATCTGTATAGAAATACATTATTTGATATCATGGATTATAAAACCCTAAACGTATTATTTGATATCATAGATTATAAAACCCTAAACGGCTTGCCAAAAGTTGATTTCGGATAATTTCTCATGTTGCCTTAACAACTGAATACCACATTAATAAATAAGAGAGGCAAGTTGGAGAGTCCGGTAAATATAGAGATATTGTTTTATAATGTAGCACAATATTCTAATCGTAGACTTTTCTCAGAGTAGTCGACAGAAAACCCAGGGTCCGTAAAGAAAGAATTTTGAGTAAATGTCCCCAGAGATTCATTTCTGTGAGAAATATAGATTTGGTTTTAAAAAGAAAGATTGTGTCGTCATTCTGTAAGATCAGCAAGGCATATAATAATGCATAAGAATTCTGATTGAACTGGCGGTCTTCAGTCGGATATGCTAGCCAGCAAGCTATCACTTTGCGAAAGAGTTGTTGTTCCTGTGGTTGTTGTTGAAGTTGAGTTTAGTAGTAGCAGTGTAAAGGCAAAGAGAAACAGGCAGATCTTTCTGGGGGAAAAAGAAATGAAATAAAATGAAATATAAAAAAAGAGAATCGAATAAGAAAATAGAAATAAAACGATGGCTGAAGACGAAAATGAAGGCGATGAAAGCGAAAGTGAAAGTGAAAGTAGAAGGAGACGCGGATGTGAAAGTGAAAGTTGGAGTGAAAACGAGGCCAGAAAAATGGAGGGTGGGACATGAAAACAAATTATTAAGTTGGTGTCTCCTGGTCCCATCTCGTAATGAGCGCTGCGGGGAAGCGGACACTCCAGGAGAATGCATAATACAAAATCAATAGCAACGACTACCACAGGCTAAAAGTAGGGAAACTTGAATTGAATTAGGCGAAGGAAAGAAAAATAGGAAGAAAAAATCAAAATACGAATGAAAGAGTAGAAAAAGAATGAAAAAATAAAAATATATATATACATATATATATATGTAATAAAAAAAGAAGGAGAGACAAATACGAAGTAAGAGTGGGACAAGGAAATAAAAAAAAAACGCAAAGAAAGTAAAAAAATTTTCTAAAAAGAATGCGAAATGATATAAAGTGGAAATGTTTCTGTTCTCCTAGGCGGTTTGTTTGACGTGAACATTAGGAATTTGGGAGTAAGGTGAAATGTATGGGGGTGGTAGGGGGTTGTTGAAGGGGGGACAGGAGAAGAAGAAGTAGAAAGGGGTTAAAGAAAGAAGTAAAAAGAAAGAGTAAAAAAGAGAAAAATATAACAAGAAAAGAAATAAGGAAGAAAAATTAATATGAAAAGAGAATAAGCAAAAGAATTTTAGATGAATTGAAAAAAAGAACAAAATCAAAGAAATGAAAAACAAAAATGAATAAGAAATAAATAAAGACAGAACGAACAAAGAGAGAATATAACATATATGGATAACGGAAGAGAGATTATATATATATATATATATATATATATATATATATATATATATATATATATATATATATATGAATGAACATAAAGCTTGATGGAAGGATAGAAAACGATAGGTTATACACACAGATATATATATATATATATATGTATATATATATACATATATATATATATTTATATATATATATATACAACGAAAACATATATACATACTAAATACATAGATAGCGACGACAAATTATATATATGTATAGACACGCACACACACACACACACACACACACACACACATATATATATATATATATATATATATATATATATATATATATATACTGAGAGAGATAGGGACACACAGAGAGACTGAGTCAGAAGAGATAAATAGTATGTAAGAAAAACACGAGAAAAAAGCAAGTGATAAACAGCGTTAGAATGATATGGCCATTGATGGGTGCGCATGGAGATAGAAAGACCAAGAGAGGAAGCGAAAAATGAACAAACTGACATATATATATATATATATATATATATATATATATATATATATATATAGATAGATAGATAGATAGATAGATAGATAGTGTTACAAACAGGAAAATATAGAGCAGGGGTTAAAGGTAAATAGATAGTGACAGACAAATATATATATATATGTGTGTGTGTGTGTGTGCGCGTGCGCGCACGCGTGTGGGTGTGTGCGTGCGCGCGTGTGTGTGTGCGTGTGTGTGTGTGTGTGTGTGTGTACACATACAGAGAGAGAGAGAGAGAGGTGCACGAACGAACAGAGATAGATATTCTAAATTAAAGGCAGTCAAAGCCCAGAAGAAGAAGAAGAAGAAGAAGAAGATGATGATGATGATGATGATGATGATGATGATGAAGATGAGGAAGAAGAAATTTATGATGATGACGAAGTTGATGAAGAAGAAGAAGAAGAAGAAGATTATGATGATGATGATGATGATGAAGAAGAAGTAATTATGTTTTCGAATGCAGAAAACAGTAAGAAAAAGAAATTGAAGCTAAAAGAAGAAGAAGAAGAAGAAGAAGAAGAAGAAGAAGAAGAAGAAGAAGAAGAAGAAGAAAGAAGCTATCTTAAAAATGCGGAAAACAGTAAGAAGAAGAAATTACATTAAGCAAGAAGAAGAATGAGAAGAAGAAGAAGAAGAAGAAGTTGATATAATTCTCTAAAGAATTAGGTTCAGGTAGGAAAAAAACTGACTGAACCCGTAAAATAAAAAAAATATGAATCCGTGTGTAGAAATTCAAGTAATATATCTATGTAAACAATGTTCAAATATGTGAGCGGTTTTATTACTTCTGTAAAAACACATAAATCACGTGACTCTGTCTATCCCAAGTTACCAGGGATTGCTGATAAGTTCTCGATCCCTCAAAAGAAAAAAAGGAAACAAAAAAAGGAAAAAACAGAAAGAAATCAAATGGTGCTTGTTCATTTGGTCAGATTTTGGGAATTGGATGGATACTGACAATATGACTCTATAACTAGAATGACAACGAGAAATAAATATCACAGGAATAAATTCCTAGAAAACCAGAAAAAGAAATGACAATTGAAATGCCCTATGGAACATTATTCAAAAAATGACTAAAGGTTTCTTTCGTAAGTTTGGGGTTCGTAACTTTAGGGATATATGTAGATAAAAGTGAAAACAGAATCATGAATGGTTAAAAATAGGTACTATATGTCGGTTAGAGAAATAACGAAAAAGAGAGGAAGTGTTAGAAAGAGAAAAATAAAGAGGTAAATCATGGGAAACAAAGGGAGTGATAAAACACTGAAGGGGAGACAAGATATGTGCGGGAAGGGGAGGTCTCTAGAAAAATTGAGGCAGTGAAAGAGGGAGATTAAAAAAAGGTACAGGAAGAAATTCCTTTGGCATTTTTTGAAAATGAAAGTGGAAATGTAAAAATGTGAGGAAAATGAAAGTGAAAGTGAAAGTGAAAGTAGAAAATGCAGTTTGATGTCAAAATGCAGTGTTTTACCAAAGGCGGTAAATTTAGTCTACAGGATGCAAAAAACAAAAGAATTGAGGGAGCAGAAGTGGGTGTTTGTAGAAGGAACGGCGCAGGGTGGTAAAGCGCGAGGGAGGGAAGGTGAAAAAACAAAACAAATAAAAAACGGCGACGTAAGAAAGAAAGATGACAAGGTAGATGGATTGTGTAAAAGAAAACGAGTGGATTTAAAAAAGAAGAAATCAAAGAAAATGGGTGAAAGATAAAATAGCGGATAGGGAAAGACGGAAAGAGAAGTAAAGAGGTAAAAGAGAAAACCAGAAAGAAAGAAAGAAAAAAAAGAAGAAAGAACGACTTAAAAACAAAGAACGTAATGAACTAATGAATCAAAGAGAAATAAATAGATGCAGGAAAGAAGGACAGAAAGAAACAAATGTAGGTAGCAAAAGATAAAACTGAAAGAAAGAAAGAAAGAAAGAAAGAAAGAAAATTAATAAACCAAGAAAATATGAAAAAAGAAAGAAAGAATGAGGAAGGAAGGAGAGACAGGGACAACAACGAAAAAAGAAAAAAGAAAGGAAAGAAAATAGAAAATTCAACAAGAAAGAAAGAATGAAAGAAGGGAAGAGGGGAGAAGGAATGAAGAAGAAAGAAAGAAAGAAAGAAAGAAAAGAATAAGGACATTAAGAAAGAAAGTAAGTACGAAAGTAGAGATTTGTGTCAGAAAATAATAAATTAATTCGAAAGAAAGAAAGAAAGATGAATGCAAAAGTTGTGATAGAAAAGAAGAAAGAGAGAAAGGGAAATAAAATAATTAAAGAAAGAGAAATAGTAAACAAAGTATGACAAACTAAAGGTGTGACAGATAAGAAGAAAGAAAGGAAGGCAGAAAGAAAGAAAGAAAGAAAAAGTAAGAGATGCTGCAGAAATAAAGAAAGAAAGGCAAGACAGAAAAATGAATGAATGAAATACAATTAAGGGTAAAAGAAAAAGTAGGAAAATTGATAGAAGAAAAACAAAAAAAATGAAATGATTAGGTTCAAAAGAAAGAAAGAAAGAAAGAAAGAAAGAAAGAAAAAGAGCGGAGGTAAAAGTAAAAGATGTGTGTTAAAAGAAGAAACACAGAAGGAAGGAATTAAAGCAGATAAAGAAAGAGAAGTAAAGTAGAGAGGCCTAAAGAAAAAAGAAGGAAAATAAATAGGATAGAAAGAAAGAAAGTAAGTAAGAAACTAAGGGAAGGAAAATAAAAGATAATATTCAAAAGAAAGAATGAAAGAAAGAAAGAGAAGATAAGAAAGAAAGAAAGAAAGAAAGAAAGAAAGAAAGAAAAAGAAAGAAAGAGAAGTAAACCTGATCAGAACGAATGAAACGAAAGAGGCAAAATGAAAAATAAATAAATAAATAAAGACAGAAAGAAAGAAACGAAAAATCTAAGGTTAAAAATAAATAAATAAATTAAAGAAAGAAAGAAAGAAAGAAAGAGAAACAAAATTGATAGGACCGGGTGGAGCAGTGAAAGAAAATTGATAAAAAAATAATTTAAAAAACATGAAAAATTTTGATCAATGTAGAAATGAATGAAAATGATTGTAAAGAAAGTTATCAAACAGAATAAGTGTATATGAAATGAAGGGGAGAAACTAAGTGATCAGGCTGCAAGATAAATAAGGACTGAATAGGTGAAGGACGTTTTGACGTGAATTCCTGGAGAGCATTCTGCACTTGCAAACAATTATTATTTTCTATAGATATCACAATGGTGATCCATACTCATGATCTTGTGCCAAACTAGACAGAATTTCCGTATTCAGGAGGCAGCCATATAATAGGCATATTAACAAATATAAATCGACAAAGTTCTCTTAATAGCAGGAGAGAGAGAGAGAGAGAGAGAGAGAGAAAAAAACTGTGATATAATGTCACCATCTATATAAGAGTAGACATTGAAGTCAACACCCAGCCATGACAGTCGGTTACATGCTTAAACACAATCGCCAGGCCTAAACATAAAGCAGATTGTCTTACTTTTGATGTTTAGGCCCTTTTTCTCTCTTTCTTTCTTTAGGAGACTCTATAATTGCCTTTCTGTATTTGCTATCTACACTGTGTCATCTGCATATGTAAGTGTAGTTAAGATTCCGGCGAGAAGACACATCCTTGTCTTACGCCCCTTCCTATTTTTGTGCATTTATTATGTTCATTTAAAAGTAACAGAGGCTCTTATTATAATAAAAAATAACAACATTTAATAAAAGTAAACATGAAAACTGATCTTATATGAAAAATTAAGAATATATCTTCATCAAATTATATAACACTTACACATTAATATAGAAGTATTATGCAAAAGTAATCCTTGAAATTGCTAACAGTTATTATCGTGGATACTCGTATTTAAAGTAGATGTCACGTATTTATCTTTGCTTTGAACAGTGTGTATTGCGTCTATCGGCTTTCATGAAGAAAGTCAAATGATGTTGTCTCCTACAGAGCTGGCTGCATTTAGGTTTGACTCAGGCCCAAGAGCACAATTAAGGTTTTTACCTATATGGATGGTTTTCACACGTTTAAATACGTTTTTATTTTCATGGTGGAGTATACTTGTATTGTCAATTAATAGATTTTTAAAAAAATTTGAATGAGGACAAAAATGTTTCTTTAAATGTTGTGCAATAGACCTTGTATCCAAGATCTGTAAAAGAAGTCTGCTTGAGAATTTTTTTTTCGTAAAACCAACATACATATTGCCATTTTTGTCAGAGATACAAACTAACAAAGGACATTTAAGATGATATATATTGTTGGTCTTTTGCAAAACTGGTTGAGGGGAAAGAATAGTGATTGCTATGATTGAGTTTGTTGTATTAAACTTAGCACACACACACACACACACACACACACATATATATATATATATATATATATATTCGATTATAGAAAATCGCACGGAAATCAGATTCAAGTCAAATATCTATTGGGTTCCTTACATACAATTATATGGAAATACTCTTGAGTAAGGTCTTAAGCCAAATCTTTTTCCGCACAGCTATGGGTTAATTAGTCGGAATTCTATTAGTAATTAGTTATTTTCTCGCAACACACAACATACAATCTAAATTTTTCTGGGTTTAGATAATCTGCAAAAGGTTAATAAGTTGTAAAAATAAATAAATAAACCAATTAATATATATATATATATATATATATATATATATATATATATATATGTGAAGAAATATAGTCTTAAGGTGTGCTATACATATGGGATAAAGTGCTCAATATCAGATAGAACATGTGTAAATATGAATGTGAACATAGAAGTCAGGCCTGACGATTGTGTCTAGCATGAAACAGACTGTCACCTCTAAGTGTTGACTTCTATGTTCACTGTTTTATATATATATATATATATATATATATATATATATATATATATATATATATATATATATGTATATATATATAGTACATAGATTAGAAATCCAAATTTACCTCATTCGAATAGATGTTTCAACCAGCAAGAAGACCTATGTTGGCATTGTCAACTCACCAGTATGAGGTAAATTTGGTTTTCCATTCTATGTAATTTATATACACTGTTATAATAAATATATTCCGGTCTTTTTGTGGATCAGTTTTAATAATTTATATTATTAGGATTCACTTGGTTTATATACCAACGGATTATTACCTATATATATATATATATATATATATATATATATATATATATATATATATATATATATATATATATATATATATATATATATATATATGTATATATATATGTATGTGTGTGTGTGTGTGTGTACAGGTGTGCAGAAAAATAGGAAAGAACACGTTAGGTAAATAATCCGGTGTCCTTTAGTATTTTTGTTTTTATTTTTAAAAAGACAGTGCTCCATACAGAAGTAGAGCTTATTTTATAATATTTAAAAAAAAAATATGATTCCTTCGACTAAGGAAACATATTTAAAAAAAAAATATTGTAATGTATTATCTCTCTCTCTCTCTCTCTCTCTCTCTCTCTCTCTCTCTCTCTCTATATATATATATATATATATATATATATATATATATATATATATATATTATTTGGATGGAGAAAATAAATGAACTTTATGAAGTTAATTTTGACACAAGTAGAATAAAAAATCAGAAAAAAACTATATTAAATGTTGGATAGATAGATCCTATCGTAATATATATATAAAAATACATACATACATACATATATATATATAAATATATATATATATATATATATATATATATATATATATATATATATGTTTGTATAAATTTATATATTGCATATGCGAGAGTATTTTATATATATATATATATATATATATATATATATGTATATATACATATATATATATATATATATATATATGTATATATATATATATATATATATATATATATATATATATATATATATATGTATATATATATATATATATATATATATATATATATATATATATATATATATATATATATATATATATATAATATTTATCCTGTAATAAACAATATTCTGCTGATGACAATATTGAAAGAAAAATATATGAATGTATCAATATGGTGAATTCTACTCGTCTTTCAATAATGACACAAAGATGTGTGCAAATAAAATGGATATTTTTGTAGTGATTTTATAACAAATTTATTTGATAATTTTAGAATGAATTATATTCGCTCTACTGTTTATTGAGTACAATTTTAAGAATAGTACTTTTTGGTTATTGAATTTTATTCCGTATACACCAATCCTATATTTGTATATATATATATATATATATATATAAATTCTGTTATATATAGTAAAAGATATATTTTGGAAATATATTTATCTCTCTCTCTCTTTCTCTCTCCATATATATATATACAAATATATAAACAAATATATATATATATATATATATATATATATATATATATATATATATATATATATATATATATATATATATATATATATATATATATATATTTATTTATATATGCGGGTGTGCAGGAAGAAAATTTTACAGTGTAAAGAATTTTGCCCTGGAAATTATTAAAATTTCCCCGAAAATAAGAAATATTTTGCCCTGAAAACGTAAAGTTTTTATCCCGCATGTTAAGCACGCACGCACGCACACGCACACACACACACACACACACACACGCACACACACACAAATATATATATATATATATGTGTGTGTGTGTTTGTGTTTGTGTGTGTCTGTGTAACTATGAACATAACATATATATAAAACTATATATAAACTAATATATTAATCTATTTATTTATCTATCTATCTATCTATATATATATTTTTATCTCTCTCACAGTCTCATATATATATATATATATATATATATATATATGTGTGTGTGTGCGTGCGTGTGCGTCTGTGTGTCTGTGTAACTATGTATATAACATATATATATAAAACTATATATAAGCTAATATATTAATCTATTTATTCATCTATCTATCTATCTATCAATATATATATATATTATCTCTCTCTCTCTCTCATATATATATATAGCGAGAGAGAGAAAGAGAGACATTTAAATCTGCGATTGTGTATTCGTATGAACTTTTGCGCATTTGCGTGCCTTTTTTTTCTGCCTGCATACATAAACTATGAAAAAATCTTGAAACCAAAATGGCCGTGAAAATATATTAGGGCTAAGAAAAACTGTTCGACAGAATCAGATATAAAATGGTAAAGAATTTTCAAAAGGAAGGAACTTTCATAAAAAAACATGAGAAGAAGAAGACGACAACCCCACCAGACAAAAAAAATAAAAAAATAGATAAGAACGGAAACGGTTGAAATAAGTCAGACTCGGCGGAGAAAACAGTAGCTTGCTTCTCGGCAAAAGGACGAGGCATTGAATAAATGAAGGAAGTTATAAAATACGTAGAGCTGAAGAATCTGCCCGGAGAAGAATGTACAGCGGCGGGCGGTGGCGGGGGTGGGTTAAAAAAGGTAAAAGAGAAAATATATACAAAAATTAAGAAATCGAGAGTCAGTGAAAATGGGGAGAGATTAAAATGAGAAAGATATGGGAGTAAGGCGTAAATATTAAAATGGAGGAGAGTAAGGAAGTCTGTACAAAGATGAAGAGAAATTGAAGAGAATGAAACGAGAAAATAATTAAAAAGAGGGGGTAAAAACGCAAGGAATAAGCAAGAGAGAAAGAGGGAGTGAGGATGAATAGGATGAGGGGGGATGGCTGTTAGAGACAAAATTTTCCACATAAGAATGAAAGAAAGAAAGCTATAAGTTGAAGGTGGAAAATAAGAGAGGAACGAGGGAGAATGCAAGTAAGATGTAAAGGGAAGAGAGGGGAAAAGGAGGTGCAAAGAAGAAAAGGAGAGTGGGGACGAGAAAATATGAAGAAAGCAATTACAAAGAAAGAAGCTTGCAGGCGAAAGAAAGAAAGAATAAAAAAAAAACAAGTAGGCAAATAAAAAAAAGAAGATCAGAGGCTAAAGAAAGAAAGAGAAAGAAAGAGAGAAAGAATGATGGGTAAAGCAGAAAATGAAAGAAAGGAAGTAAGAAGGGTAAAAAAGAACTAACGAAGGAACGATAAAAGAAAGAAAGAAAGAAAAAAGAAAGAAAGAAAAAATGATGGGTAAAGCAGAAAATGAAAGAAAGGAAGTAAGAAGGGTAACAAAGAACTAACGAAGGAACGATAAAAGAAAGAAAGAAAGAAAAAAGAAAGAAAGAAAGAAAGAAAAAATGATGGGTAAAGCAGAAAAAGAAAGAAAGAAATTAAGAAGGGTAAGAAATAACTAACGAAGGAACGAAAAAAGAAAGAAAGAAAAATGATGGGTAAAGCAGAAAAAGAAAGAAAGAAATTAAGAAGGGTAAGAAAGAACTAACGAAGGACCGAAAAAAGAAAGAAAGAAAGTAAGAAAGAAAGAAAGAAAGAAATAAAGAAAGAAAAAAGAAAGAAAGGAAAATGATGTGTAAAGCAGAAAAGGAAAGAAAGAAATTAAGAAAGGTAAGAAAGAACTAACGAAGGAACGAAAAAAGAAAGAAAGAAAGTAAGAAAGAAAGAAATAAAGAAATAAAGAAAGAAAAAAGAAAGAAAGGAAAATGATGTGTAAAGCAGAAAAGGAAAGAAAGAAATTAAGAAAGGTAAGAAAGAACTAACGAAGGAACGAAAAAAGAAAGAAAGAAAGTAAGAAAGAAAGAAAGAAAGAAAGAAAAAAGAAAGAAAGGAAAATGATGTGTAAAGCAGAAAAGGGAAGAAAGAAATTAAGAAAAGTAAGAAAGAACTAACGAAGGAACGAAAAAAGAAAGAAAGAAAGAAAGAAATAAAGAAAGAAAGAATGATGTGTAAAGCAGAAAATGAAAGAAAGAAATTAAGAAGGGTAAGAAAGAACTAATGAAGGAAAGAAAGAATGAAAGAAAGAAAGAATGAAAGAATAGAAGCATTGGGGCACAGGAAAGAAATAAATAAAACGGAAAGAAAGAAAAATAAGCTTGGATGCGCTAGAAAGAAAGAAAGAAAAAATGAAGAAAGAAAGAAAAGAGAAGGATTATTTGATAGAAAAATACGACATAAGTCTCACCCCAAACGTATGTATATGTATATTTATTGATATATATTTCGGAGCTCTTTTATGTTTACACCTTAAAGTAAATTTAGTAAATATTTACGTTTACCTGTGTATACACGCTAACGCGCGCAGACATTTGCTAATATCTCGTTATTTGATTTACCCACCTATATGCCTCTCTCTCTCTCCCTCTCTCTCTCTCTCTCTCTCTCTCTCCATATATATATATATATATATATATATATTGTGTGTGTGTATGTTTGTGTATCAGAGAAGCCGTATGTGTTTTGCTCTGTTATAGCACTTCAAGGACTTACCTCAGTTGTGAAGATTGGAGAGACAATGTTATAACGATCCGTGCATTCGATGCAGCAATAAGATTTGTTGACCGACACACGGTAAAAATTAGCTGGTTTGTGCCAAGGACATGACACGAATAACAAAAAAGGCACAACAGAACAAGTAACCAACAAACCATCGACAAAAATCAAGCCCAGCAGCAGCAGCAAATTAAAACAGAAATGCCCCTTGCTTACAAATGTCTGCAAAACAATATAATATCACTGTAAAATCAGTAGATAACAAAGAAAGATTATATACAGAAGGTCACTGGAAACATCATTTACACACACACACATACACACACACACACGCATATATATATATATATATATATATATATATATATATATATATATATATATATATATATACATTTTCAAACCCAGCCGACCTCTTGCTTTCTATTACGGATATTCTTCAGTAATTATATATATAATGAATAATATATATATATATATTACATTCAATATATATATATATATATATATATATATATATATTTCATTCCAAATATACATATATATAAATTTCATTCATTATATATATATATATATATATGTATATATATATATATATATATATATATATATATATATGTAATTACTTAGAATATCCGCAATAGAAAGCAAGAGGTCGACGCCTGAGCTGGGTTTGAAAATGTGATACGCTGGTTTTCGCTTAGTAAAGAAGAATTGAAAATCAAAGAATAGAAGCACATATCTGAGAAAGAAAGAAAGTGGGATAGAGATTATAAAGAATGGATTTAAGGATTATTTTACTTCGAATTTTAGATCGAATATCGATACCCTCCGGAATTAGTGCTTTGGAGGCTGACATATTTACTCACAAACAAAATGAAATATTTTTTGAAACTGAACTTCATTTTTCACAATTACAATATTGCATCCTATTTTCTCTATGACTCCGTCAAAAACACACACTCATATATATATATATATATATATATATATATATATATATATATATATATATATATATATATATATATATATATATACGCGATACGAGAACAGTACAACTCTTTCTAAACATATATGGGAATTTGAAAAGAAAGAACATCAAATGTATGATGTATGCATCTATATTCATATTTATCTAGCTCAGCTCAGACAATTCATATTTTTGTTTAAGCTTATCACCCCAAGCAAGGCTGGAAGCCACTAGCACGCAAGGGGTTACAGAAGGTTTGGAGGAAGAGCGGATAGGAGTGGTAAAGGAGAGGATGTGGAGAAAGATAGTGGATCGATCAAGGCAAGAGGGTTACAGAAGATTTGGAGCGAGAGCAGATAGGAATGAAAGGTGAAAGGATGTGGAGAAGGGAAGTGGATAGATCAAGGCAACTGGAGATGTCGATTGACGTTACACCTAAATAGTTGGAGATTGTATTTGTCAGGGAAACAGGAATAAGGAAGGGAGTTCCACAGGCGAGAGGTGCGAGACATGAAGCTATTGGAGTGTCAATCTGAGGACAGTGCAGAGGATTCGGATAGAATTGAATGAGTCTAATGGTGATTACGAAGGTATTTGGAGTGAGCATTAGTGATGACGACGTTATGCCTCAATTCATCTTGCCACTGTGCCCCAGATTCAGCACCGAGACCTACATCAAGAACTTGTCTCTGGGTCAAGAGGGTGGCTGCCGGAAGACCCTATGGCTGGCAACAGGACTCTGCACAATGTCACGCAAGCAGGTGAATCCAGGCTTGGTTTTCAGACTGCAATTCCCTTGATTATTATGTGTGGGGCGAAGCTGACCCCTAAGATGAACTGAAGATGAACAACACTGACCACCTAAAACAGGGACACTGTCCAGAAGAGATGCAGGAGATTCCGTAGTTGTCTGGTTAAAGCCAATGACTATTTTATTAGTTAAATTCACTCTTTAATATTTCAAGATATCTTTGTGTAATTATGGTAAATGTATCTGTGAAAATGAGATGTCAGTGTTATTTTCATTTTTGCGTCATTTAGATGGCAATTTATTCATCACACCCTATATATGTGTGTTTGTGTGTCTATGTGTGTGTGTTGTGTGTGTCTGTACATACATTACATACACACCCACCCAGGCATTTTTTTAAGCGTTTCACCCCAAGCAAGGCGGGAAGCCACTAGCACGCAAGGGGTTACAGAGTGTTGGAGCGAGAGCAAATAGGAGTGATAGAGGAAAGGATGAAGAGAAGGATAACGGATAGATCAATACGTCGATTGACATTACATTTGAATAGTTGGACATTATAGCTATCAGGGAAACAGGAAGAAAGGGAGGGAGTTCCACAGGCGAGAGGTACAAGACATGAAGCTATTGGAGTAGAAGAGACGGCTACATTTAACAGTTTCGACAGTGAAAAGGTGTGAGCGAGATGCCAGCCTAGTAGAACGCTTAAATTCATGAAGTCTGGGAATCAGCGAAAGCAGCTCTTCGGAGCAGTTACCGTGAAAGTATTTGTAAAAAAAAGACAGAGGTGGGGGGGGGGCGACGGCACGTCTGTGAGAGAGCGACTGCAGACGAGTTGTCAGATCAAGGCCAGTTACTTTGCATATCCGTCTCTGGATCTTATCAAGAACCTTGAGACAAACAGAAGGGTCAACGGACCATATATGGCAGCAATACTCCATGCAAGGGCGAATGGTTGATTTGTAGATTTGAAAGATCGACTCCGGCGAGATAAATTTCCTGGCGCGGAACAGGGAACCTCCTTGCGGTGGACGAAGTTATTGACTCAATGTGTTTGTTCCATCTCAGGTCATCAGTCCATGTGAGGCCGAGTAGTCGCAAAGAGGAGCTCTCGAGAAGTTGAGTGTCAGACATTCCAATGGGGGCGGGCAGGGATGGTTCTCTGTGATGAGTAATAGAGAGCAGTTTTGTTTTTGCGGCGTTAAAGTTAACCAGCCAATCCCTGCTCCAGTTTATAATCGATTGGAGGTCCTTTTCGAGACGAACGGCCAGATTAGTTTTGTCAATGACACTAGATTTGTTTTTGATGCAGGAGTAAATTGTAGTGTCGTCCGCATAGGTGCCTACTTGGGAATCAATGACGTCAGGAAGATCGTTGATGAAGATAAGGAGCAGAATAGGTCCTAGGATGTAGCCTTTGGGAACACCTGCGTTCGTGGGATAGGAGCTGGAGGAGAATCCGTTGAGAACGACCTTCAATACACGGTTTGACAGGATTGATTGTATAAAGTCAAACAATCCCCTGAAATTTCATAACCCTGATGCTATCAAACGCTTTGGAGATATCTGGAGCCACGACACGAGCTTCTCCGTTATAAATGAAAGGCTTAGTAAACAATTTCGGTGATGGCCATAATCACATCAGCTGTAGAACGGGCAAAGCGGAAACCATATTGCATGTCGGAGAGCAGATCATGGGATGTAAGGTGCTTACCCACTTTGGCATTCATTAAAGCTTCGAAGACTTTGCTGAAGAGGGGTAGGGGACTGACAGGACGTGTGGATACACTAGAAGAGTCGAACGTTGAATTGAATGAAAATTTCCGAGCAATGCATTCAGCCTTGTCGGCAGATGTCAGAACCTCGAACTGGTTGAACAAAGGAGGTATAGTGTGCTTGCTATTGTTAAGTACGCTCTTGCAGCCACGCCAATAATCCTTGGAGCCGAATTTGCGAGATGCAATATGTTCTTTCATTCGAGCAGCAAATAGTGACTTTGCTTCATTGAGGACACGCTTACACTCGTTACGGGCAGAGACATGTATTGCAGTCAGATATGTCGCTACGATATAGGTGGAAGAAGTGGTTCCTATGGGCAATGGCAGCTGGGCAAGCAGCGGAGAACCAAGGAGAGGAATGCTATTCGATCTTATGAAAGCCTCGATTCCAGCTTCAACACAGGAGGAGACCTCGTAAGCACATTCTTGAACGGGGAGCGTAAGGACAACATCCCAGGGGACATTGTGAAGGAGATCCCGGAACGAGTCCGATTCTGCTCGTTGATAGCAGAACGAGTTTCTACTTTTAGAAGGTTCTTTGCAGGGTGGACTTGAAGGACATGTTGACAGACACTACAGTGTGATCGGAGTTGCCAAGAGGGCAGAGCTGCGTAGCGCTACAGGATAGATCAAGAAGAGAAGCCTTACCATCCAGATTGTAGGGAAAACGTGGGGAAGTCAACTATTTGCGTGACAGATTGACAACTTGAAAAATTAAAGGTTTGTATACCTGCAAGGTCAGTAGTAGCGTTCTTAAGCCACTTGGTATGATGGGCGTTAAAATATCCAAACACGAATATGCGAGCAAACGGATGGAGAGAGATGATTGTTAAATATAACAGGCAATATCTATTATGTCTGATCATGAGCCGTTGTAAACTTCGTATGGTTGCTTTTATTTCGGGTGAAAATAAAGAGATGTTGATAGACACTACAGCGTGATCAGAGTTGCCAAGAGGGCAGAACTGCATGGCGCTACAGGACTCAGGGATAGAGGTAAAACATTAATGGAGAAGAGAAGTCTTACCAACCAGATTGTAGGGAAAACGTGTGGGGAAGTGGATTATCTGCGTGAGGGATTGTGAATTTGAAAAATTAAGGGTTTAACTCTTGAAGAATTAAGAGTTTGAAAAATTAAGGGTTTATGAAAAATTAAGGGTTTGGAAAATTAAGTGTTTCAAAAATTAAGGGTTTAACTCTTGAAAAATTAAGGGTTTGAAAAATTAAGGGTTTAACTCTTGAAAAATTAAGGGTTTATGAAACATTAATAGTTTGAAAAATTAAGGGTTTAACTCTTGAAAAATTAAGGGTTTATGTAAAATTAAGGGTTTGAAAAATTAAGGGTTTGAAAAATTAAGGGTTTAACTCTTGAAAAATTAAGGGTTTATGAAAAATTAAGGGTTTGAAAAATTAAGGGTTTGAAAAATTAAGGGTTTGAAAAATTAATGGTTTATGAAAAATTAATAGTTTGAAAAATCAAGCGTTGAACTCTTGAAAAATTAAGGGTTTATGAAAAATTAAGGGTTTGAAAAATTAAGGGATTGAAAAATTAAGGGTTTGAAAAATTAAGGGTTTAACTCATGAAAAATTATGGGTTTATGAAAAATTAAGAGCTTGAAAAATTAAGGGTTTAACTCTTGAAAAATTAAGGGTTTATGAAAAATTAAGGGTTTGAAAAATTAAGGGTTTAACTCTTGAAAAATTATGGGTTTATGAAAAATTAAGGGTTTGAAAAATTAAGGGTTTAACTCTTGAAAAATTAAGGGTTTATGAAAAATTAAGGGTTTGAAAAATTAAGGGTTTAACTCTTGAAAAATTAAGGGTTTATGAAAAATTAAGGGTTTGAAAAATTAAGGGTTTGAAAAATTAAGGGTTTGAAAAATTAATGGTTTGAAAAATTAAGGGTTTATGAAAAATTAATAGTTTGAAAAATCAAGCGTTGAACTCTTGAAAAATTAAGGGTTTATGAAAAATTAAGGGTTTGAAAAATTAAGGGTTTGAAAAATTAAGGGTTTAACTCATGAAAAATTAAGGGTTTAACTCATGAAAAATTAAGGGTTTATGAAAAATTAAGAGTTTGAAAAATTAAGGGTTTAACTCTTGAAAAATTAAGGGTTTATGAAAATTAAGGGTTTGAAAAATTAAGGGTTTGAAAAATTATGGTTTAACTCTTGAAAAATTAAGAGTTTATGAAAAATTAAGGGTTTGAAAAATTAAGGGTTTGAAAAATTAAGGGTTTAACTCTTGAAAAATTAAGGTTTTGTACATATATTGCGGCTCTTTTTTGTATGCTTGCACATACATGTACACATACAGAGGGCAGTAGACTTTCAATGCATTCTCTTTAAAGTGAATTATTTTCTCTTCTAACCAGACATTTTTTTTACAATAATGTTAATCTGGTAAAAGGCTAGAGAGGTTGTGACTTACAGATTAAATGGTATGTGGCACAGATTATGGGGATATGTGGAGACGATAACGGTTAACTCTGACCCCTGGACAGGATAAGATTTTAGTGATCGGGGAAGTATCCTCATAGCAGTCGGTTCCACAAAGCAGCAGTTCGCGTGAAGAAGCTACTCGAGGGGAATTTACATCTTACCAACAGAATATGAAGAGAATGAAGTTGGTTCGCTCCTATGTGCCTCGAATGGAGGGTCCTAGCCGGGTAGGTTAGAACTGATGGAACTAAGGAGTGTAGTTCGCCTGAATACTTTCTATGGAAAATAGTGATAAAGCAGCGAGAGGCTTGCGATTTTTGTCTGTGGGGAAAGGGGTTGCTGGTTGGAAGATAACACAGGGTATTTATGGGATGGTAACATTTAAATATGCAAAGTAAATACCGTATATACTCGTGTATACTGAGGGTTTTATTAACAGATTTTTTTTGCGCTACGGGATCTCACTAAAACAGGTGAATGTTTGAAGATTTTAAAAGTAATGCATTTTATGTGGCTTGTTGTACTATATGCACGTAAATTATTACCTGCAGGGGTTAAAATTCATGCAAAAAATATCATGAAGACATGAAGTCGACATACATACGGATATATATATATATACGGTATGTATGATTAAACAATCTTTCTTGTAATATACAGGATTCTCCTAAAATCTGGACACAAAACAAATCTCATTACCTATATTTTTTACCTCCACACATTAAACATGCATTTGTTAAAAGAAAACAAAAAAAATGACTACTTTTACAGGGGTCTGCTGAAGGAGAGGGTGTACTCAATGTAAATCACAGATGCAACACACTTGAAACGTAGAAAAAGTGAATCTTCTAAAATTGACGGTAATGTGCAGTTATTGCATCGGTGTAACCGAAGATAATGTCTGTAGATTTATGCATGTACCCATGATGTGTATGCGCGTATCTGTGTGCGTCGTTGCGTCTCTGTCCTTGGACAGAGTGCGCTAAGGAGCTTCTCTGTCAAAGGGCAGAGGGGTAACTGAGAAAATAATACTGAGAGGTGCCCAGCCCTGGGGAACAGCTGCCCGAGGCCTCGCCCTCCCATTGCACAAGAGGGAGGGATCGGTGCTCGCACCGAACGAGGCCAGCGCAACCGACAGTTGCGGGGGCTGTAGGCAATTTTTGTCTGAGTGCAAGCGCTCTGGTCCCCAATTTAAAACGACCTTGCGTCACATCTCATTCTCGTGAGGGAATGAGTAAAGACCATATCTGTGTGCGTCGTAATAGAATTTTACAGCTATGTATACGCGTCTATGTATGTATACTTGCTGGTAATAATATCCTTTTCTGTACTATGCGGTTGTATGTTAGTATTTACTAATTCCCCATCCAGAAGTTTTATGATCGATTCAAGATATGTGCCAAGTCAAAGTATGTTTAATATATATATATATATATATATATATATATATATATATATATATATATATGTAAGCAAATATGTGTTCCTGATCAAACCGGAGTCATGAATAATTACATCGGTTACACAACTACATGCTTATCAAGACGTCTTACGTTACACCTATCTGACCACTGCTCCATTAGAGCGCATTTAAACACGCACACAAATTTACCGGACTCCATTACAAACATACTAGTAGAAAACACAAATATATTAACTGCATACATCTGCAAAAAACGATTAAAAATAATGCAGGCTTTAATAATAAAAAAGAAAAAGCCAACTCTTAACAATATTAACTGCGAACAAAGCCACAATGTGCTAACCTTATTCGGAAATTAAAAACATCCCTGCAACACACTAAGACATACACATAACGCACACACTCAATTAAACTGAAAAATCGAATCATCCTTGATAATGGCTAAAGGTATAGCCGAAAGCACTCGGAAACATAAAATATTTGGACAGTTCTTACACACCCTTTGTCCTGTAAAGAAAGCTCTTGTTCGAACACAAGAAAAACTAAAGAAAAAGCTCAATCGTAGTACCTTGTCTGTCGTTTTTAATGAAACATATATATATATATATATATATATATATATATATATATATATATATATATATATATATATACAAGGTGTCCCTAAAATCTGGACACATGTGGTATCTTATTACCTATATGCTTTTTTACTTCCATAGATTAAGTATGGTTTTGTCGAAAGAAGAAAGAATTGACTTCTTTTGTGGGGGGTATGTTTAAGTGGTGGGTGTACTCAAAGATAATCACAGATGCAACACACTTGATTGAACGTAGAAAGAGTGAATATACTAAAATTGACGGTAATGTGGAGTTATTGCATCGGGGGAACTGGAGTAAATGTCTGTACATTTATGTCTGTACCCATGATGTGCGTGTGCCTATGTATGTGCGTCGATGTAGCATTTTACAACTATGTATACGCGTGTATGTATGTATACTTGTTGGTAATAATAGCCTTTTCTGTACTATGCGTTTGTATGTTAGTATTTTCAAATTCAAAGCCCATAATTTTTATGATGGATAAAGTATGTGCCAAGTCAAAGTAAGCTGAATATGTAGAGAGGTTGTCCCTAAAGTCTGGACTCATAGGAAATCTCATTATCTATATTTTTTTTACATCCATATTTTAAACCTGGTTTTGTCGAAAGAAGAAAGAACTGACTTCTTTTTCTGGGATATGTTTAAGGAGAAGGTCTACTCAAAGAAAATCACAGATGCAACACACTTGACTGAACGTATAAAGTGTGAAAGTGATGACATTGACGGCAATTTGCAGTTCTTTGCATCTAGTTCACGCATCAACCTTTGCATCACAAATGAAGATAATCATATTGATGATGTTATTTGTGATTAGTCAACCCCCATGACGTCAGGTTGTGAAATAAGGTCGGTTTAATGTGTGGATCCCGAGCAGGTACACCCGGGCTAGGAAAAAAATAACCGAGCCCCCGCAACCGTCGTTTGCTCTAGCCTCGGTGCGAGCATCGATCCCTGGTGCAATGATAGGGCGCGGCCTCGGGCAGCTTTTTCCGTGGGGCTGGGCACCTCTTAGTATAATTCTCCTCAGTTGCGACTATGTCCTTTGACGGAGCCGCACCTGAGCGTACTCTGCTTAAAGACGCAACTGACAGATGATAAATAAATATTTTTACAAACTACTCGAGAAAATAATTTACACACTTTGTTAAAATTCAAATTCAAGAAATGTTGAAAATTAAATTTCTTGAGAATCTGCAATTTTTACCTATGTGTATAGACTTAAGAGAGTTCCTGTAAAATAAAATGCGGCTTTGTATTTAGTGTTATTAATTTAAAAAAAAAAATCAAAGCTCGGAATATATGTTTTAGGCCCAAATTTTAGAGGTGACTTTTCGCGAAATACTTCATAGTGCTGATAATTGTATATATTCCAATAGATTATGACGCAAACAAAGTGCGAGTCGAGTTCGTGCTGATCTGACGCTTAACTCCACGAGAGAACTTTCTTGGTCTCACGTTTTACACTGACCTGAGGTGGAACGACTACCTTGAATCAATAGCTTCATCTGCCGCAAGGCAAGTTCGTTCTCTGTGTCGTGCCAGAAGATTTTTTCTCACCTGATCCATCCTTCAAATCTACAAATCTACCATTCGCCCTTGCATTGAATACTGTTGCCATATATGGTCTGGTGACCCCTCTGTTCATCTCGAGGTCATCGACAAACTCGGATATGCAATGTAATTGGTCCTGATCTGGCATCTCGTCTACAGTCAATTTCTCACAGACGTGTTGTTGATTCTCTCTGTCTTTTCTACATATATTTTCATGGCAACTCCTCTCACGAGCTTCTTTCACTGGATCCACAACTTCATTAATTTAAGCGTGCGACTAGATTGGTATCTCGGCCCCGCCCATTTACTGTCGAAACAGTTAGATGTAACCGCCTCTTCCAGTCCTACAACTTGTCTCGCACTTCCCGACAGTGGTACTCCCTTCTCCGTACTTTGCTTTACCGATGGCTATAATCTTCAAATATTCAAATATAATGTCAATCTGATGCCTTCATCCTTATCCCCGACCTTCTCTATAGCCTTTCCACAAACAGCCCTCTTTACTGTTGCTTTCACTCTCTCTAACCCCTTGCGTGCTAGTGGTACTCCCGCTTTGCTTGATCTAAAATCCTTAAAAATATGTATTTAGCGTTTTACTTGAATTTTTTCGTGTAACAAAGATGTTATATCTTAAAAACAACTCAGGAAGTCCACCGAGACTTGAACTCGTAACGAATGGCTTGTATAAACGAAGTGGTAGCGCCAATGGTTATGATCTGACTCGATATTTTCACAGATATTGGCTAGCAGCCTCACTGATAATCGGTAATAGTTTGAAAGTCACGTTCGTTCCTTGCTCTGGGTTTGAACAGAAAGGCACATAACCTTCCAAGGTTTCCCGCGAAAAAATCTGCACCGACACACGTACACATTTAAACAAAGGCACTCGTGGAAAATAAGAGGTTAATAAATGTAGTGTTGAATGAGCCTATCGACAATATTACAGCTCATTCTACGAATTAGGTTCGCCGAATATATACTGCTGGAATCTAGCAGTGAATTTTATTAGACTGAGATTACGTTCCATGTGCCGAGTTGATGGGTCTCATGATTAGAAATATTCATTTTCTATGAATATCCCCACCTCTGCGTCCGGAAGCCCGGGATAACTAAATGAAAAAGAGAGATAGAGTGAGAAAACTTTCAAAGTTCGCCACTACCAATTTTATTTTATTTGCAAACGAGCTTACAAAATCCGCAAAATCAAAACAAGAGGCTTCTAACAAAAATTACGCAAAATTCATAATCCTGCCCCCAACACTCTTTCTACGAAAATCACTGAGTTTAACTTACTAAACTCATTCAGTTAGTCATGTGCCATGCGTGATACTCGCTTAGCCGACCATGTATCTTTTGATACATGACTGACGAGGCAGATTTTTACCCGCAATACGTTGCCACTTCTTTCTGTGGTAGACCAGTTGCCATCCAAGGCTATATAATCCAGTCTGTCCTGCTATTTACCGATAGCTGGGTGGAGAGGAGAAGAAGAGGACTCATGGATTCGACTGGAATTCGAACTCG
This sequence comes from Acanthosepion esculentum, assembly GCA_964036315.1. Lineage (NCBI taxonomy): Eukaryota > Metazoa > Mollusca > Cephalopoda > Sepiida > Sepiidae > Acanthosepion > Acanthosepion esculentum. The sequence goes on from OZ038512.1 coordinate 5,581,481, forward strand.
GCTCTCCGATTCCTCAATCCGAGATTTTTTCCCGCAGTAGATTGCTGAGGGTTGGGGAGAAGAAGAGGTTTCATACCTTTCCCAAGGGTATTAGCACGTAAATGAATGTAATGGATTCGACTGGAAAGTCATTCAGTCAGTTATGTGCCATGCGTGATACACGCATAGACGATCATGTATCTTTTTTCCTGCAGTAGGTTGCAATTTTTTTTCTGTGGTGGACCAGTGGCCATCCACGGCTATAGAACGCGGTCTGTTCTGCTATTTACCCATTTCTGGGGGTGGGGAGAGAAGAAGATTCATACCTTTCCCAAGGGTATTAGCACGTAAGTGAATGTAATGGATTTGATTGGAAATTATGTGTTTCTTTTTCAAGAATAGGTTGCCATTCAAGTTGGTAGACCAGTTGCCATCCAAGTCTATAGAACCCGGTCTGTCCTGCTATTTACCCAAAGCTGGCAGTAGGTAGAGAAGAAAAGAATTCATACCATTCCCACGAATATTAGCACGTACGTGAATGTAATGCATTCGGCCGGATATCCAGTAAGTCTGTTATGTGCCATGCGTGATACACGCTTAGGCGATCATGTGTCTTTTGATATATGACTGACGAGGCAGATTTTTTTCCTGCAGTAGGTGGCCATTTCTTTCTGCGGCAGACCAGTTGCCATCCACGGCTACAGAATCCTACTGGGGAAGAAGACGAGCAGTCATACATTTCCCAAGGGTATTAGCAAGTAAGTGAATGTAATGGATTTGTCTTGAATTCGAACTCGGCTCTCCGATTCCTCAATTCCATTACTCCACCGTGCCTTGGTACAAATTAGTCATACTAGGATCATTACCACCAACTCCAAAACAATCGGAGATATAATTAGGAAGAAAAATAAACCGAACAGGAATTTATCAAATAAATTGCTTACAATGCAAAAAATGTTCATGAGACATCACGTGATCGAAAAGCTCGATTCTACGAACACAAGAGAGACTTGCGTTTGAATAAACTATCTAACTCTCTAGTTTTGCATCGAACCGATACTGGACATCTATTTCACTAATACAACCCTAATTAAAGAAAAAGAACATAAACTTTTAAGGAGAACATACATTCAAAACTTAATAACAACATATAACAACTATAAATACACGCTTAAAACATTACATTACATCACCAGCTTTCTTTGAATACATTCTTAAAGAAACTAACTTATATCTATCTAATACAAGGAATACATGCTTAAAGCAATCAGCAATTAATTAGAATGATGTTACACCTCTCTACATTGGCTGATCACACAAAGGTGAAGACATTAGAACTCCAACTAGAGAGACAAACATACACATATTACCATGCGATGCCTACTTAGACATACACGAATCTTCACAGGTGCTGAATTGAAATTGTCAATTGATAATCTCAATTCAAAACCTGAAGATTGTTGCGCATTCAGCTCAGAGTTGTGCTAACGATGAGAAAAAATGTGTATTTACTATTATTATTATTATATGCTAGCTCTGTTATATTACATCGAGCACTATATTATTAAGACCAGCACTCAATGTGCGATATTGTATATTTACACACACACACACACACACACACACATATATATATATATATATATATATATATATATATATATATATGTGTGTGTGTGTGTGTGTGTGTGTGAAGAAATATAGTCTTAAAGTGTGCTATATTTATGGGATAATGTGCTCAATATCAGAGATAGAGCGTGTGTAAATATAAAAGTGAACATAGAAGTCAACACTTAGAGGCGACAGTCTGTTTCATGCTAGATGCAATCGTCAGGCCACCGACGATTGCATCTAGCATGAAACAGACTGTCGCCTCCAAGTGTTGACTCCTATGTTCACTTTTATATATATATATCCCATATGACGGGTTGACCAAAGACTTGTGAGTGAAATTGTGTAGACTGAATTTGAAGGCTGTCTATAGCTGTGCTAGCACAAAGATGCAAGTCATAGTAGCCGAGGGATTGAACGCGCTGGCCTTGTTCAAATTGTTGATCATGCTAGATAAGAAACTTTAACTAAGGTCTGCTCAGCATAGTTACAGTATAAATCACAGGTGGGCTGTGTGGGTGTCGAGCAAACATAAATGTGCTTGAGCGAGCGTCTGCAATAGAGATTGGCTATGCATTTAATAGTGAAACCGACATTATTCCTTATGACATAAATGTTACGCTTTAAAAATAAAAATCCCTTAATTTCTTTGTATTTCAATATAATATCTTTCGACATTTGAGCGAGGATATAAGAAGTCATTAAAAAAGTCTCCGTGGTCGAGCAGGCGGGTCAGAGAATGGTTTCCTTAGAAAGCTGGGTACATCTTCGAATATTGCCGGAGGGTATATTTTCTTTATTGAATCCTGAATGCAAAAACCTGTAGATTGTATTCCTAAAATGGAAACAGACCAAGAACCACCCCACCAAAAAAAAAGAAAACAGTGCCTCTACTCTCACAAAAATATAACGTTTAAGCAATAATATATATATATATATATATATATATATATATATATATATATATATATATATATATATATATATAATTTTATTTATTTTAGGATATTACATCGAAATCATGTCAAAATGGCTACACAAGTGCAGGCGTGTTTCGATGCATATCAAATGCATCGATGCATATAAAATGCATCTATATCTATATCTATATCTATCTCTCTCTCTCTCTCTCTCTCTCTATATATATATATATATATATATATATATATATATATATATATATATACCCTTGGGAAACGTGTGAATCCTCTTCTTCTCCCTTCAGCTATGGGTAAATAGCAGGACTGACTCTGAATTCAAAACCCGAAGTGGAGCCCCGAAGGCGGATGGACGGCACTTTGTGCTACGTTCCGGCAACTCCTGAAGCCGCGTGGGTAGCAAACTGTATAGGTCTATCCTCTCCTTTGGACTCTGCTAGCAAGGCCGAGAGGGGAAAATAGACGTCTAGGCAGCCCTAGTTCTCCATATAGCCCGCCCAGCTACTCCATCGTCTCTCGAAACGTACGGATGCCGTATTATATATATATATATATATATATATATATATATATATATATATAGTCAAACCTAATGAGCCAGACACACCTACCAAGGTTTCACTTAGGCAGATCGTCAGGGTCGGCTTAGGCAGATCGTCAGCCGACCCTGACGATCTGCCTAAGTGAAACCTTGGTAGGTGTGTCTGGCTCATTAGGTTTGACTAGGTTTGCTCTACGCTTGTATTGAGCTCTTTAGTTAGTTGTTTACTCGTATCGGGGTTTTTTCTTTGGGCCTTGAACCTGTATCTGTGCGATTATTTTCGACAGACTTTCATGTTCCTGGCTCTTTCTTTTTTTAAAACCTTCTTTTCCTTCGTGATTGATTTGGCTGTTGTTAAATCAAGAGTTCGAAGGTTTTTCGACACGAGTATAGTTACCTATATTTATATATATATATATATATATGTATATAAATTTATTTTTTAAACGTTATTTTTAATGGATACTCATATTTGAGTAGATGGTATGTTTTTATTATTAAAGATTATGTTTATTTACATTTGTCGGCCAGAATATTCGCCTTCCAGAAGGCACATCGAAGAAGGAAACACGTCGGCTAAGATAAGTTTTCTTTTTGCCTTTATTCATATTGTTCATTTACAGATATACTTTGTCTGAAGTTTTTTCATATACATATATATATATATATATATATATATATATATATATAAATAATAATATAAACAAAAATTTTTTTTATTACTTTCATGATAATTAAAATGAAAAAAAAAAGGAAAAAAACGAGCTAGCTAACTGGTTTCGAACCTCGCTAAATCGAGATTAATAAATGTAAAATCATCAATAAACGACGAACAATATGTAGGGGGAAAATAATATATATATATATATATATATATATATATATGGATCCTAGTAATATTTACGAAAACTGAAGCACATAAAGAGCATAATGTATTTATTATAACAGACAAAATAAAATCGAAAATTACATCAAAATTCGTCATTCTCCTCCAATCCCGGGACACACTGTCTCTAGTCGAATCCATTACATTCACTTACGTGCTAATACCCTTGGAAAAGGTATGAATCCTCTTATTCTGCCCGACCCAGCTATAGGTATATAGCAAGACAGACCAGGTCCTATAGTCTTGGATGGCAACTGGTCTACCACAGAATGAAATCACAAGCTACTGCAGGAAAAAATCTGCCTCGTCAGTCATGTATCAAAAGATACATGATCGGATAAGCGTGCATCATGCATGGCACATAACTGACTGACACATACCAGGGTTGAATATGGCTGACGAATTTTTCGTAGGTTGAAATAGGCCTATTCCCCATATGAGGTAATTTTGGATTTTATTGTGTACTCTCTCTCTCTCTCTCTCTCTCTCTCTCTCTCTATATATATATATATATATATATATATATATATATATATATATATATATATATATATATATATAAATGATTTTTCCCTACATATTGTCCATCTTTTTATTGATGATTATACATTTATTAAGTTCGATTAAGTTCTGTTGAGCAGGATCGAAACCGGTTAACTAGCTCGTTTTTTTCTTTTATTTCCTTTTAATTATCATGAGTGGTAATAAAAATAAAATTTTCTATTTATGGCGGTACCACCAATAAAACCTTTAGTATATATATATATATATATATATATATATATATATATATATAGTGAGAAAGACAGTGAGTTGTGTGTGTGTGTGTGTGAGAGAGAGAGAGTGAGAGCCAATAAAACCTTTAGTGTATATATGTATGTATATATATATATATATATATATATATATATATAGTGATATATATATAGTGAGAGAGACAGTGAGTTGTGTGTATGTCTGTGTGAGAGAGAGATAGAGAGAGATAGAGAAAGAGAGAGAGATAGAGAGAGATAGATAGATAGATAGATAGATAGATAGAGAGAGATAGAGAAAGATAGATAGAGAATAGAGAGAGAGAGTGAGAGAGAGAGAGAGAGATTATTTGAAAGTTCTTTTGCTAAGCAGTCTTGCAAATATCAAAATATCCTCGTGGAGAAAACACCCTTTGGTAAAATCGTGATAAAATGTTGACACGTCATTAACCAGAAGCTAAGCGGCCTATGAAATCTCATAATGCCAAATTATTATGGTAACAATATCCGTGGCTAGATTAGAATATGGATCAACATTGTAATTTGGTCCCCTTTCGCCTTAAATAAATAATAATTGCTTGATAAATTTTGGCAGTTTTAAGTCCAAGGATATTCATTTTACCCAAGGAATATGGCTAAAGAAAAGTTGCTTGTGAAAAAAAAAAGTTAGGGAATACCAAAGAAAAATATAAATAAACTGGAGAAAAGTAATCATGTCTCTCCACAATCTTGTGATACTCTTAGGATAATGGTATTATTAGCCGTTTCCTTATAAGGAAACATTCAGCATTCATTGACCGTGCAGCCAATGCTATTTGAGTTACACTTTTCTTTAATACCTGGACATCGGGCTGGGATCAAAGTGTAGTATCTGTTCTCCTCATCTCTAATGGTAATGGTGATATTAGCCGTTCCCTTATAAGGAAACATTCGGCATTCATTGACCGAGCAGCCAGTGCTACGGTTGACATTTTAAAAATCTTTCTCTCAATTAATTTTTTAGGAAAATAATTTCCCACTGGGTCTCAGATTCAACATGGAGGCCTACATAATTACTTTGAGCAGGTCGTGCTCCCGAGTTTGAGATGGTGGCTGCAGGAAGACTTGCGTGGGTTGGTTTCTTTTACAGTATATCAATCTCAGTCGGTTATTTCAATGCCGACAAGAGTTATTTTTTTACAAATATGTATTGCTGTTATTAAAACCTTTTTTTCCACTTTCATTGTGTTTTCACCCTAGTTTGGGGATTAAGTATTTGCCCATAGCAGGTGCTACCACCCTGGGTCAGGTTTTACCTGGGAACACCAGCAATTAAGAAATGGTTCCACGCTTCTCAAAACCTCCTGATCAGAGGCCTTGCTGTTGGATATAGTTTATCGTCTCACCCAGAACGCTGCTGGAAGACCCTATATCTGGCAACAGGACTCTTCACCATGGCACACAATTAGGAGAGGCCAGTCACTGCTACCAGACAATTTCTGCGACCACATCAACCATTATAGTCTGTCTTAATACACTTTATCAGTATTAATGGGAGTTTCCTTCCTTGCCTTTTGTTTGGGGTCATGTGGAACGTCAGTATCCTGATTATGCCATCGATCTCTCTTTGCGATACATGTGCCAGCCATTTTAGTTGTTGCCGCTGTTGGAAGACCTCTGGTAGTATGGTTACTGTTGTTTGGCACTGTTCTTTGTTTGTGATTCTGTAGTGCCAAAACCCCGATGTTCGAAGAAGCATGGTCTATAATGAGCCCTACAAGCTTGAAGCCATTTTTAATTATCGATCGGTGAAAGAGGATGCATATAAGCGGCAATTTAGGTATTTCTGAACAGATTCTATGCCATGCATTGCATCCATATTAAAATTTCGATCCCACGAGACTATATGAAAATCTCGATCCCGCGAGACTATATGAAAATCTCGATCCCGCGAGACTGTATGAAACTCTCGATCCCGCGAGACTAAGAACATTTCACTGAGAAGAAAAGAAATTAAAAATATTGTTAGGTTTTTCAAAACTTATAAATTTAAGTACGCCCAGCAATATTCATCAGGTTAACTGAAAAATCTAGGTAAATTTTGAAGGATGGTAAATGACATATAGAAAATGGATTAAATCCGACAAATATTTTAATATATTTTCTGTTTATATGTTATTTTTATGGATCCAAATTATTTGAGTAAATGCTCTGTTTTTAATTAAACAGTATTAATTCCATTTGCTGGCCTGATTGTTCAGGAAATCTCGTAGAAAATACGCGTCCTCCGACAGGAAATCGAACCAGAAATTAATTATTGAGGAAGATTGTTGAAGGTGTGTGTTTATAAGCAGTAATTTGAACTTTGCTAAACTCGAAGTCTTCTGCGGCTAAATGGTTAACAGCACCCCAGGACAAAGGAAGAGATACAGGTTCGATTCCTGTCGCATATCTTCTGCCAGATTTTTCCAATATTCAGGCCGGTAAATATAATTAATACGATATTTCGATTACTGCTATGGTCAAACTACCTACCAAGTCTGAGGGAAGACGTAAGTGTTGTATTACTATGGCTACATTTCTTGATTTGTTTTTCTAACACCTATACCATCACTAGCGTTACATGGATAAAGTTCTTAGTGTGTGAATTGTAATTATCAAGACATTTTTTGTATTTCTCTTAAGCTGGGATTTCCAGGTATTCTTTCAATGTGTTGTTGTGTTCCTTTTTTATCATTCCAAGCGCACCTATTATAACTGGTACTATTCTTGTTTTCAATTTCCACATCTTTTTCTATTTCGTTTTCCAGGTATTTATGCTTCAATAGTTTTCAAATTCCTTCGTTGTTATGTTACAGTCCACTGGTCAGGCCATATCAATTAGTAGGAACTTTTTTCTATTCTTTTCGCATTTGACGGACTATTAACTTCAATCTTCCTGTCTGTAAAGATGGTTTAATCCCATAGAATTGTCATGTCTTCTGCTTGTGTAACCGGTGCTGGGTGATGTTCATACCAGTGCTTATTAACATCTTTGCACATTGTCCAATATAAATATTGCCGTCTCAATCGTGACGGTTTTTAATATTCATTTGGCGCAAGTACAGAACTTGGTGAAATTAGGTGGTCTATGGTTTCCTGATATTTGTCGTAGAACCTGCATTTTGGACCTACACTATTATGCATGAAATTTACCATAATTTCAAGGTGATGTACAGAAATTTTCTAAGTTATGTTTAACAGAATACGGTACAAGACTGCACGTATGGGACGCCCATTACGGGTCAAGATTACTCTAATAATAATTGTCAGGTTTTTATATCTATACATTCTCAAAGAGGCTCCATGATTTGGTTCACTCCAGACCTAAGGTGATAATTATATCTACGACCCATTCCTTAAGATGCTGGAAAAATGGTCGTTACAGTCAATTATTTGAGGAATTATCTCCCATTTTTACCATTTTTAGAAAAGTGAAAAACGGAATATTGCTGAGATATCTGTCGATGCTCAAGGGACATTTTCCAGTCTTGATCGTCTTTAAAATTGTTTATTCGTTTGAGGATGAATTATTCTCGACTCTGAAGCCTCTACACTCAGTGGATGTATTATTTGGCCCAAGGATTGAACGTACAATGGCTAGACAACCAAATTTATAATGGGCTAAGCTATTTTCCCGTGAGACAACCCTGAATAGAGAATTGGAGCTGAATCTCAGTCAATTAAAGTGTTGATTCATGAATTTGGTGACATTGAGTTCAGTCCCTTGGCCGGACAGTTTAAACTCAGTTTAAGCAAGGAATGTAATAACTGAACACTGCTAAAGCTGAAAAATGAGATATTTGTCTATATCTCTGAGATGAGGTATTATGATTACTTGCATTATTTAAATTATTCAAAATGTTATACTCATCTTCATTGCCATATTCACAACGTTTTGGCGTTGTACGCTCCAGCCTTAATGTCTATGGCTCTCTATATATCTGTCTAAATATCTGAGATGAGGTATTATGATTATTTATATTATTTACAATAATCGGACTGTTATCCTAATCTTCAATGCCATATTCACAACGTTTCGGCCTCTATATCTCTGAGATGAGGTATTCTGATTACTTGTATTATTTACCTTATTCGGACAGTTATCCTCATCTTTATTGCCATATTGAAAACATTTCGGCCGTTATACACTCCGGCCTTTATGTCTATGTCTCTCTATATATCTGTCTATATCTCTGAGATGAGGTATTATGATTACTTGCATTATTTACATTATTCGGTCTGTTAACCTCATCTTCCTTGCCATATTCACAACCTGTCAGCCGTTGTACTCTCCGGCCTTTGTGTCTATGTCTCTCGATATATCTTTCTATAACTCTGAGATGAGGTATTATGATTACTTGCATTAATTTACATTATTCGAACTCTTATCCTCATCTGCATTGTCATATTCACAACGTTTCGGCCGTTTTACGCTCCGGCTTTCTTCAGGGTTTTTTTAAGCTTTTCACCCCAGGCAAGGCTGGAAGCCACTAGCGCGCAAGGGGCTACAGAGGATTTGGAGCGAGAGCAGATAGGAGTGATAGAGGAAAGGATGTGGAGAAGGATAGTGGATAGATCAAGGCAACTGGAGATGTCGATTGACGTTACATTTGAATAGTTGCAGATTATAGTTGTCAGGGAAACAGGAATAAAGAAGGGAGTTCCACAGGCGTGAGGTGCGAGATATGAATCTATTGGAGTAGAAGAGACGTTTACATTTAACAGTTTCAACAGTGAAAGGGTGGGAACGGGATGTCAGCCTCGTAGGACGCTTGAATTCATGGAGCCTGGGAACCAGCGATAGCAGCTCATCGGAGCAGTTACCATGGAAGTATTTGTAAAAGTGACAGAGAGAGGCGACGGTGCGTCTGTGAGAGAGAGACTGCAGACGAGAAGGCAGATCAGGGCCAATTACATTGCATACCCGTGTCTGGATCTTATCAAGAACCCCGAGGCAAAGAGAAGGGGCTCATGATCATATATGGCTGCAATACTCCATGCAAGGGCGTAATTAGTATTTCGAAACGAACCCTTTATTCCGTCCACCTGGGTAAATTGTTCTAGTTCCACGTGCCATGCTTCTACCGGATGTCTCATTTCTTTCCCTTTTCCAATTGTTTCAGTTCAAAACTGCTGTAGCCTGGTATTGAACTCACAATTCTTTAAGTCTAGTCACTGGATCTAACTAACGTCTTTATCCATTGGACCATATGTGCTTGGAGAGCTGAGTTAAAGGGGAATAATTGAGACATCTGGAAGAGGCATGGGATGTGGAACTAGAATTAAATAAATGCCTTACTATAAGATCGGCAGAGCAAGACGGTGGATGTAGAGGCCTGAATCTTACAATGTTAACCATATTAGAACGGAACATTAGTCCGAATGTAAGTAATATGATTAATGATAACTCCTCATCCAGCAAGCTATAAGGTTTGTCCTCATTAGAGTCAAAATTTGTCAACGGCTATTAGTTCCATAAAGGCGGTTTCTGTTACTCTTACTGCTGCTGTAACTACAAATGCGCCTGTCAAGGCTATATTTTTCGATTTTTGCGACGACTGCTGCCGTCATTGCTTCTGAGGCAGACCCCACAATCTAATAATTTCATCGACATCAAGTATTATTTTACTACTTCTGTGTAGTTCTCCTCTTATTTCGACTCCATACCGACTGAAAATCCTACGCTAGATATTCCCCTTGCGGAAGCCCTGGGAAATAAAGAAAAAGAAAGAAGATTTGAGGTTCTCACGTTGCTGCTTGAAGCCTCATACGCGCGTCAGCTATGGCTGACGGTGATAACAAAAATATTTCGTAAATTATTTTGAATTCTGTGATTAAGCGTTTTTGTCATTCCATGCCTTTTTTAACAGCGTTCCCCACCCACGTCATTTTGCATTTATTAAAAGAATTCTCGATGGAAACGAAGAATTAAAAAAAAAACTTATTACTGCAGTGACCCTTCAGGATGTAGGTGATTATGTATCTCCACAGATTTTTATCTATGAATCTGTGCCCGATTTTGTATTCAGAATAGTCCATATTAACGGCGATCATGGCGCTCCACGGTTTCTTTTTTATTTTTTTTTCACTTCCACCAATACTGCCCTTTGCGAGATGATCCGCATTGGCCACACTGTCGTCAAAAATATTGCCAGAAATCGTGCGTAGAAAACTTTTATGGAAGACACCCAAGTATATGTGGCCCAAACCCGTATTTTGGTATCCAATTTGACACTTCTCTCCTTCCATAGATGAAGGACGACGCTTCCCAAATGCAGTTGTAGCTTTGGCGATCCGATTTTTTATTTCATCAAGTAATGAATTTGCATTTATCTTTCTTCCTATATATATATATATATATATATATATATATATATATATATTGGGCACCTCGAGGTGGTGTAATGGTTAGCAAGCTTGTCTCGCTAGAACAATTACGTCTGAGTAGTGAGTTCGATCCTCACTGGGTGCCCCTTACTTTCGGCCTTGTGCCACATCCAAGCGTAGCTTGGAAAATCACTATATATATATATATATATAAATATATATATATATATATATATATATATTATGAATTAACTATATAGATAAAATTGTCGGACTTTGTCCAATTCAAATATATATATATATATTTATATATATATATATATATATGTATATAAATTTTAAAACTCAACCGATAAACTAAGAACAAATTTACAATTTTATTTTAATCATTTAACTCTAAGAAAGGCGATAAAATCACTAAGAAGCAAAGGTATAATGAATGGGAATGAAACTAATGAAGTTTTATTTAGGAGAGAGAACAATAGAAAAAGGAATCCAAGGAGACAGAAGTTGACGATTGACTTGCATTATTTACCTCTATTTATTAGTACTCACACATTACAAGGCCCAAGAACCACTCAAGCAAGAGGATTAAGGAATGTGGTGTATGGGATAAAATATGAAATACGGTTAAGGATTGATTCTAAACTTGAAGAAGTCAAGAATAGAGTGACCATGGAAGCATCCAAACGGTATTGGAATTTCATTTTAACCATTTTTTGCCAACAGGAACTCGGCTCTCTGATTAACAATAGCGAGCTATCATCCATTATATCACCTTCACATAAAAGCTTACAACACCAGGTATAACCCAAGCATCTAGGTACTGACCAGGATCAACGTTGCTTAACTTTCGTGAACGTAGGGCAACCGGTAAATAATGTGGCCGTAAACCTCGTATGATATTAGGGCCACTCCTGCTGATTTTTCTGATAAGCTACCTGTTTAATAACACCGGGACGAAATCTATAGCCACAACGATAATAATGACAATTCTAATGCATTAGACGTTTGTAGAGATATATTCTAGAATCTCGTTGCATCCCCTTTTAGTGCCATGTCTGGATTATCTCCCTTTTCTCTCTTCAGTTTTTTCCCTTCACGCACGTAGAAAACGAATGGGGTAGTGTGCGTAGACCGAACGAATTAAACAACCGATACGTTTACAGTGCAAGTAACGCCATCCCCCGTTAAGTGAATGCACCAGAAGTCGATGCAGCTGTAGCAGCAGGATGCACTATTGTAGGAGTAATAATAAAAGCTGTCGTCGTTAGAGCAGTAACAGTAATCGTAATATTTGCTGTAATACTGGTGACCAGATAAAAAGTGGGGTTATTACAATAACGATGTAGCAGCTGTAATAATAGTTAATTAACATTGCCGCTTCGAAGCCTCGTTATCAAACACTAAACACAGGATTTAATTAATTGTTAAATTAATTTATGATTCTAATGTTAAAACGGGCATATGTTTACGTTTTTTTTTTGTTGTTTTTTTTTTAATCAGACTTTTAAAAAACTTTTATGCAAAAACAACTATATTTTTGGCTCTAGTTTAAAGCTAGTACTACGTCTGCCTTTTTAGCTCTAGTTTTAAAGACCTAGTTCTAAAATTTTGCCTATTGACCTAAACCGGAATAAGCTCCTTTTTTTAAAATCTATTCTGAAACCGGACCTGGGTCTACCTCTATTGTCTTTAGATTAAAATCGGACCTATAGTTATTATTTTGACTCTAGTGGAAGTCAGTCAGTTATGTGCCATACGATTATCTATCTTTCGATACATGACTGACGGGGCAAATTTTTTTTTCCCGCAGTAAGTTGCTATTTCTTTCTGCGGTAGACCAGTTGCCATCCAAGGCTATAGAACCCGGTCTGTCCTGCTATTTACCCATAGTTGGAAGGAGTAGAGGATTCATACCTTCCCCAAAGGCCAGTCAGTTATGTGCCCTACGTGATAGACGTTTAGGCGATCATGTATCTTTTGATACATGACTGACAAGGCAGATTTTTTTCCCGCAGTAGGTTGCCATTTCTTAGTTTCCAAGCAAGGCTATAGAATCCTCTTCATACCTTTCCCAAGGGCCTTAGCACGTATGTGATCGGACCGTTTCATCTCTATTCTTTAATCGGACTAAATTCATTTTTACCCTATTCATAAAACAGAACTAGTTATACCATTTTTTATTCTCTATATAAACCGGGCATAGGTCTAAGTTTTTATTTATAAACCGTAAAACTGTTTCATCATCTCAAACCTTCTTACGTTGGACAACTGCCCCCCTTTTTGACCCGAGTGTAAACCGGACCTATATCTACACGACTGGTTTCCTACATCTGTTACAATATTTAGATATTATTGTTAAAATTCAAAGAAGTATCTGCAATGATATTGGTCGTGAGCTGGCATTTCGCTATCATTTCACTTTTCCACCAGCGTAACGTAACTTCTCTGTGTCTTTTCGATAAATATTTTCATCTTGATTGTTCTTATGAGCTTTCCTCTAGTTAGTATATATCATAGAGACAACGAGGTATTATGGTGGTTGTAGTAAGAAAGGTACGTATGAATGTGGTGTTTTGGTGTAGGGAATATTGTTCGTACGATTGGGTCAGTGTTTGCGGCTAGCTAAGTTATATTTAAGACAGAAGACCGTTCTTTCCCCAATCCCCAGTTCGGCCTTGTGCCACATTTCTGTAATTTATATAGAATAAATATCGCTTTCCTCTAAGGTAACTAGACTTTAGTAATGCAAGCACAGCACTAGATTGGGTCTCATCATTTACAGTTGAAATTGATAGATATATATATATATAAATGTATATATATATATAAAAGTGAACATAGAAGTCAACACTTAGAGGCGACAGTCTGTTTCATGCTAGATGCAATCGTCGGGCTACGACGATTGCATCTAGCATCTTAAAAGCGTGTGATTTTTTGACTTCTATGTTCACTTTTATATTTACACACGCTCTATCTCTGATATTGAGCACTTTATCCCATAAATATAGCACACTTTATTTCTTAATATATATATATATATATATATATATATGTATTTATATGTATGTATATATATATATATATATATATATATATATATATATATATATATATATATATATATATATATATATATATATATATATATATATATATATATATATATATGTATGTATATATATATATGTATGTATATATATATATGTATATATATGTATATATATTTTAAGACATTTTTATGTTTATACATTCTTTTTATAGATACAAATATTTAAGAAAATGCTATGTTTATGATAAACAGTATTAAACAAACATTTACGTATATAGGATACAGGTTCGATTCCTGTCGTACATTCAGGCCGGTAAATGTTATTTAATACTGTTTATTATAACCAGAGCATTTACTTAAATATTTGTATCTATAAAAAGAATGTATAAACCTAAAAATGTCTTTATATATATTATGATTTAACTATTTTTATTTCGGAAATGTGTTCAATGTTTATGGAACGCTTATGGATATAGCGATTTAGCAAATGTAAGCTTAGATATGGTATATGGTCGAAAATACGGAGCACCCCGCGAGGATCGAACTTACTTCTTATTCTTATTTATGTGTCGTGTCCCTTAAGGACGTAGGCGATTATGGCTCTCTACGATTTTCCTGTCATCCGTAGCTCTTTTTAAAAAAGTTTGTCTTTTTCTTATTTCTCCGAAACATTTTTCAGCTGTCGATTTAATCAAGCTCATTCTTCTTCTATATGACGTGTCCCTTCAGGACGTAGACGATCATAGCTCTTCACGATTTCCTGGCCTTCGTAGTTCTTACGAAATTTAGCCTTTGCGTTATCGCTCATAAATTTTATTCCACCATCCATTTAATCGACCTCACTAAGTAGGTTATGCATTGTTTTTCTCTGTACCTCTTACCTAAAATATGCCCTGTGTGTATCAGATTTTCCAAGTCCACTTTCCTTATTACGTGCCCTAGAAATTTCAACTGTCTCTTCCTGGTGTTAAGTATGCTTCGTTTTTGTTTCTAATTTTCTCTAAAACTTCGTCGTTGCTTACTTATTTGGTTCATGGTATCTTCAACATCCTTCAGTAGAACCATATTCCTGTTGCATCAAGTCTCTTCAAATATTCTGCTTAGCTTTTAGAAAGCATCTTTAGCCATCCCAATGCCTCTTGGGATCTCAGTATCAAACTTTCCGTCCTCTAAGATATAAGAAAAGTGATTGTCCATCATTCACTGCCATATCGGAAGACAGATATCACATAAGTGTTCAGTACACATTTCTTTGTTTCTAAAGAAATTTCCTGTTGCTTAATACACTGCATAGCTTTTAGAAAGCATCTTTGGCCATCCATTTGCGCCTTCGAATCTCAGTGTCACACTTTTCGTCCTCTAAGATGTAAAAATATGATTGTCCAGCATTCACTGCCATACAGGAGGACAGATATCACTTAACAGTTCAGTAATCTTTCTTTGTTTCTAACGAAGTTTTTCTGTCTCTTAATACTCTGCTTAGCTTTTAGAAAGCATCTTTGGCTATCGAAATGCGCTTTCGGGTTTGAGTTTTTAACTTTGCGTCCACTTTTAAAACACTATCCAGATATTTAAAGTTTTTTGTACTTGTTTTATTTTGGTATTTCCGATTTGTAATTTGTATCTTGGACTCATCCTTTTGCTAACGACCAGGCATTCTGTCAAAAATTTAATACTTTCTTCATATTTTCCCCGCTTTTCCATCACTACTTACTGTAGGAGTTTTTGTAGTTTTCCCAGCAGAATTTAAGCCACATCAAAGTTCTCATAACGTTTATAGCAACCAAATTCTTTTTACACTAACTACAATAACATCAATCGTCCTGGGCATGACGATAAACTACATCTGCGTCCTGGGTATGACGATAAACTACATCCGCGTCCTGGGTATGACGATAAACCACATCCGCGTCCTGGGTATGACGATAAACTTCCTCCACGTCCTGGGTATGAATATAAACTACATCTGCGTCCTGTATATGACGATAAACTATATCCGCGTCCTGGGTATGACGATAAACCACATCTGCGTCCTGGCTATGACGATAACCTACATCCGCGTCCTAGGTATGACGATAAATCACATCCGCGTCCTGGGTATGATGATAAAATACATCCGCGTCCTGGGTATGACTATAAACTACATCCGCGTCCTGGGTATAACGACAAAACAATATCCGCGTCCTGGGTATGACGACAAAATAGATCCGCGTCCTGGGTATGACGATAAACGAGATCCGCGTCCTGGGTATGACGATAAACGAGATCCGCGTCCTGGGTATGACGATAAACGAGATCCGCGTCCTGGGTATGACGATAAACGAGATCCGCGTCCTGGGTATGACGATAAACCACATCTGCGTCCTGGGTATAACGACAAAACAATATCCGCGTCCTGGGTATGACGACAAAATACATCCGCGTCTTGGGTATGACGATAAACGACATCTGCGTCCTGGGTATGACGATAAACAACATCTGCGTCCTGGGTATGACGATAAACCACATCTGCGTCCTGGGTATGACGATAAACCACATCCGCGTCCTGAGTATGACGATAAACTACATTGTCGTCCTGGGTATGACGATAAACGACATCCGCATCCTGGGTATGACGATAAACTACATCCGCGTCCTGGGTATGATGATAAACCATATCCGCGTTCTGGGTATGATGATAAACGACATCCGCGTCCTGGGTATGACGATAAACTACATCTGCGTCCTGGGTATAACGATAAACCACATCTGCGTCCTGGGTATGACGATAAACCACATCCGCGTCCTGGGTATGGCGATAAACTACATCTGCGTCCTGGGTATGACGATAAACCACATCCGCGTCCTGGGTATGGCGATAAACTACATCCGCGTCCTGGGTAAGACGAAAAACTACACCCGCGTCCTGGGTATGACGATAAACTACATCTGCGTCCTGGGTATGACGATAAACTACATCCGCGTCCTGGGTATGACGATAAACTAAATCCTCGTCCTGGGTATGACAATAAACCACATTCGCATCCTGGGTATGACGATAAACTACATCTGCGTCCTAGGTATGACGATAAACTACATCCGCGTCCTGGGTATGACGATAAACCACATCCGCGTCCTGGGTATGACGATAAACCACATCCGCGTCCTGGGTATGACGATAAACCACATCTGCGTCCTGGGTATGACGATAAACCACATCCGCGTCCTGGGTATGGCGATAAACTACATCTGCGTCCTGGGTATGACGATAAACCACATCCGCGTCCTGGGTATGGCGATAAACTACATCCGCGTCCTGGGTAAGACGAAAAACTACATCCGCGTCCTTGGTATGACGATAAACTACATCTGCGTCCTGGGTATGACGATAAACTACATCCGCGTCCTGGGTATGACGATAAACTAAATCCTCGTCCTGGGTATGACAATAAACCACATTCGCATCCTGGGTATGACGATAAACTACATCTGCGTCCTAGGTATGACGATAAACTACATCCGCGTCCTGGGTATGACGATAAACTACATCCGCGTCCTGGGTAAGACGATAAACTACATCTGCGTCCTGGGTATGACGATAAACTACATCCGCGTCCTGGGTATGACGATAAACTACATCCGCGTCCTGGGTAAGACGATAAACTACATCCGCGTCCTGGGTATGACGATAAACTACATCCGCGTCCTGGGTATGACGAAAAACCACCTCCGCGTCCTGGGTATGACGATAAACTACATCCGCGTCCTGGGTGGGACTATAAACTACATCCGCGTCCTGGTAATACGCTAAACTACATCCGACAGCAAGGCCTCTGATCAGGAGTTTTTGAGGAGCATTGAAGCACCTCTTAATTGCTGGAGTTCCCAGCTCCACCCTGACCCTGGATGGTAGCAGCTGTTAGGGTCCTAGCTATGGGCAGATAGTTAAACCCCCAAACTTGCGTCAATACGCGTCAAGTGTAAAATAGGTTTTAGTACCAGAAATACTTCGTCAAAAAATCATTACCAGCAATACATTATTGCCAGCAATGCATTTTGAAAAAAAATTATTACCAGGTATACATTTTTGAAAAAAGTACCAGCTATACATTTTTTGGAAAAATATATTACTAGCGATATATTTTGAAGAAAAATTATTACCAGCAATGTTTTGTTTTTTTTTTAATTTTACAATCAATAAAAATTGTCGGCATTAAATAACTGACTGAGGTTGATATGCCGTAAAACAAACCTAACCAAACCAAATCAAACCAAACCAAACACATCACGACTCCAAAGCCTAATAATGCATAAGTTAAAATGACGTTATATTTGTACTTAACTGTAAATTTTAGCATGAATTACTGTATTGACGGTAAATAAAAAGCGCTTTTTTTTTTTTACTAAAAACATCTTTTAAAATTCCCCTGCGTCTTATATGCCATATGTGGGTTTAAAATTCGCGATAGTCGGTCGAAATTAGCTACTTGGCAACTCCTATTAGCTTAGACGTTAGAGTAACTTTCATATACCTATTGTCATTATTTAAAAGGTTATTATGCAGATTTAAAGTGTTATTGATAATATTGATTATATTAATTTCATCACGTTTAATATTAGTACTTTGTTTCACTAAAATTATATGCAATACATTCAAATTATATATTTGAAAAATATATTTGTTTTATTAATATTTTTCTTGGGATGAATTCGAGTTGCATTGGTATAAATACAATCAGAATTTGTATAACCTAATCATTCCAATGAGACGGTTGCAAGACGTACAGATAATAAAAAGGAAAAGTTTTGATTGAATTTTAATTGTAATTGTAATAATTCACTGATTTTTATTTTGTTTTCTAAACTTTTTATATAATAAAGTTTTTTCCAGGCCTGTGTTCTTTTTTCCTATTTTTTTTCTTCGTTTAATTTTAATCATGGATTGTTTAACCAAAATAATACCTCATAAATATAACCTAGGCTGTACCATTTACTACTAATTTTACTAATTTTACTAATCACTAAATTTTTCTTGAGTTGCGCTGCTGAAATTGAGGTGCGTCTTATAGACCCGTGCGTCGTATATAGCGTCAAATATGGTAATTCTTCCAGTTTGTCTTCCAATAGTTAATCGAAGAACTGTTCGATTTCTTTAATTTCTTGGATTAGGTGACCCAAGAAGGAATGTTGTTGGAAGCGTATAAACTGTTAGTCCGTTGAAGACAAGTACGGAAAATTCACAGCATGTGGAACATTTTCGTATAGTGTCTCTCCGAATTTTGAATGCATCGTATTTATAAAAAGAGCTCGGTCGCTGCCTTGTAGCAAGTTACCTATTGATTCCCTTGTGAAGAAAAAAAAGTCAATTTTTTTATTCAAAAGAGTCAATAACCTGTACCTTTGTATGAAACCGAGGTAACGCGAACAGGGTAACGATTTTTTTCGTTTGAGATATTCTTTTGAGATTAACTGCAGGTGAAATTTCTGGCTTGATCAAGAAAACGTTAAAATACTCCTCCGAACATTCTAGTATATATATATATATATATATATATATATATATATATATATATATATATATATTTGCTTCCACAGAAAATAACGCGGTTGAAAAATGACATACACTGAATAGACACAATACTGTCGAAATGTGCCACCATGCATTGGGAATGTGCAGCGTGAGCCAGGTAATTGAAAACAGATTACAATATTAAAATAAAATAACAAAGATGCCCAATTTAGAAAAAAATGTGCACTGGCTGAAATTCGATAAGTAGGCATTGTTATTTAATAAAACGATATTTCATTTTCAAGGGTTTTCGCCATGCGGACTGGGGAGAAACGATATGACCAGATCAGGATTTTCTTTCTTGCTTATTTTCCTGTAAACGTGGACTACTTTCAACGAGTCCTTGATATCATGGAGTCGCTTGTTGGTCTCTCTTTCGATCGATGGGATTCAAATCAGAAGGGTTGTTTTTGTTTCTTGCTCGTTTCCTTTCTTTCTCTTTGCAAACCCTTATTTCGTTCTTTTCTCTCTCTTGGTCTTCTTTCTTTTTATTCATTTGCTTCCATTTTCTTCCATTTCTTTTTTACATAGGGTCTTTTTCTCTCTTTCCATTATTTCTTTTTTCTTTTAGTACACTCAGTTTTCCGTTTCATTCTTTTTATACATTGCAACATAAGCTCGATTTTTTATATCTTAAGTTCAATCTGCATTTTTCATTCTCCCATTCCTGTTTTTCATTTAACGTACTACGATCTTTCTTTCTTTCTTTCTTTCAATCTTTCTTTCTTTCTTTCTTTCTTTCTTTCTTTCCCTTTCAGATTTTTTCACCTACATTCTGCTCCCTCCCTCCCGACCTTTCTTTCTTTCTTTCTTTCTTTCTTTCTTTCTTTCTTTCTTTCTTTCTTCTCAGTCTTTTTCCTCATACATTCCGCTCCTTCCAGACCTTTCTTTCTTTCTGAACACTGACTTTCTACGTGTTTGTTTGTTTGTTTGTTTCTTTCTTTCTTTCTTTGTTTCTTTCATTTTTTTCTTTCTTAACACTCTGACTTTCCACTTCTTTCTTTCTTTCTTTCTTTTCGATCTTTCTTTCTTTCTCAGACTTTTTCCATCTACATTCCGCTCCCTTCCGACCTTTCTTCCTTTCTTTCTTTCTTTCTTTCTTTCTTTCTTTTTTTTCAATCTTTCTTTCTTTCTCAGACTTTTTCATCTACATTGCGCTCCCTCCCGTCCTTCCTTCCTTTCTTTCTTTCTTTCTTTCTTTCTTTCTTTCTTTCTTTCTTTCTTTCTTTCTTTCTTTCTTTCTTTCTTTCTTCTCAGTCTTTTTCCTCATACATTCCGCTCCTTCCAGACCTTTCTTTCTTTCTGAACACTGACTTTCTACTTCTTTCTTTCTTTCTTTTTTAACACTCAGACTTTTCACTTCTTTCTTTCTTTCTTTCTTTCTTTCTTTCTTTCTTTCTTTCTTTCTTTCTTTCTTTCTTTCTCTGACTTTTCAATGTTTAAAATTGCCTTCTCTCTGATTGCATTCTCAAGTCCTCTGCTCTCAAAGTCGATGTCTCAGCTTGAAGTGTCTTGTCCGCAAACAGAGGCGGGCAATATCAAAAGCCCAGTTGTCCTATCCCGTCATACCTTTTAAGAGTACTCGTCCATTCATTGTCGTCCGAGTAAACATGTCGAAGGATATAGTTGTGTACATGTAAGTATAATTAACTGGTACAAAAATACAAAAAAAAAGCAATATTAGATGACCATGTTAACTTGTATGTATATATATATGTGTGGCAACGGAATCATATTTTTAATAAAAAATAATTATAATACATACATACATACATACAAACATATATATATATATACATGAAGAAATATAGTCTTAAGCTGTGCTATATATATGGGATAAAGTGCTCAGATATATATATATATATATATATATATATATATATATATATGAAGAAATATAGTCTTAAGATGTGCTATATATATGGGATAAAGTGATCAGAGATTGAGCGTGTGTAAATATAAAAGTGAACATAGAAGTCAACACTTAGAGGCGACAGTCTGTTTCATGCTCGACGCAATAGTCAGGCATGACGATTGCGCCTAGAATGAAACAGACTGTCGCCTCTAAGAGTTGACTTCAATGTTCACTTTTATGTTCATATATATATATATATATATATATATATATATATATATATATATATATATATATATATATATATATAACAATTTCTATTATGTCTGATCATTAGCCGTTATAAATTTCGTATGGTCGCTTTAATTTTGGGTGAAAATAAGGACAAAAATTGTCCAACATTTGGATATTTTTCTTATAATTGTTCATATATCCTAACTAATCTGAAGATGGCTCATGTGAACCGGAAGCTTAGTTCAAGGAACAGCTTAATAAAAAAATATCCAAATAATTTTTATCGTTCAATATATATATATATATATATATATATATATATATATATATATATATATATATGAGATGAGAAATAAAAAAAAAATAAAAATAAAAAATAAAATAAATGAATACAAGCCATATAAGTTAACCCAATTTTAAATTTAATTTTTTAATCTAGCAGATTTTATTTAGCTTCTTTTTCTTTTTCTTTCCAACAAATTTATTAGCAGATAACAGAAGTTCTGCAAGGAATGATGAAATGTTGTAAGGGTATTGTTTCTCCCTTTGATCAAATGAACCTTTTTAATGTAAAAATTCTGGTCAATCTTGGGGCAACCAATGCATGCCTTGTAAAATTTTATAACTACTATTTTATATTGAAGTGGGCATTTATTCTTAAAATTAAGGTGGCAAAAGCTTCTGCTATTGTGTTGTTTTTTTTTTGTATAATGAAGTGTTGATGGTTTATTTTGTATTTTACGGCAAATCAACCTCAATGGGTTATTTAATGCCAACAATGTTTTTATTGATGCTAATATTTTGTTTTGTCAAAAATAATAATTTTTTCTTCAAAAAAGTATTGCTGGCAATATTTTTTTCCTTCAAAAATGTATAGCTGGTAATATTTTTTTCAAAAAATTTATTGCTGGTGATATTTTTCTAAAAACGAATTGTTGGTAATATTTTTCTTCAAAAACGTATTGTTGGTAATAGTTTTTTTTCTTCAAAAATGTATTGCTGATAATAATTTTCTTTTTACAAAGTATTCCAGGTATTAAAACCCATTTTTAACTCAGTTTTGGGATTAACTATTTGCACATAGCTGGGACCCTAACAGGTGTTACCACCCTGGGTCAGGGTGAACCTGGGGACCAATTAAGAAGTGGTTCCACGCTCCTCAAAACCTCTTGGTCAGAGGCCTTGCTGCTGGAAGTAGGTTAACGTCTTACCCAGAACGTGAAGTGTTGAATATTTTATTAATATATATTTTTTCATAAGTAAAGTTAACGACAGGTTTTTCGAATGTGTTTATCGATTTCTTGTTCATCGTTAAAAATAAAATATCGTCTACATAGTGGACATATATTTTGGGTTTACCTCAATCACTGCTAGTTTTATTATATATATATATATATATATATATATATATATATATATATATATATATATATATATATATGCATATATATATATATATATATTATAAATTTACTATATATATATGTGTGTGTGTGTGCGTGTGTGTGTGTGTGTGTGTGTGTGTGTGTGTGTGTGTGTGTGTAAATTTGTTGTAGCATACATACGGACGATAATAGGTATGTCCCCATTCACATAAATACAGAAGTAAATACTGTATATTTGTCTGCAGTTGGAGAATCGTCTATTCAGCTATATATATATATATATATATATATATATATATATATATATATATATATATATATATATATATATATATATATATACATATATATATATATATATATATATATATATATATATATATTTGTTGTAGTATACCTAGGGATACCTATGGGTATGACCATATTCACATAAATAGAGTAGTAAATACTGTATGTTGGTCTGAAGTTGTAGATTCGTCTCCAGCTGTGCTGGTCAAACTCTCTGTGTCTGGACAGAGAAAATCTCCAGACAAACCTATGTCGAAGGACAGAGTCGCGTCAAGGGAAACAGCTACCCGACATCGTTTTATACGAGATCTACGAGGAAATTTTGGTCGAGCCTACGGGCTCGTATACACTACATTAAATTCGCGTGAGGCGGTTGGTAGCTAACCTACAGTTGGAGATTCATTGTGGAATTCACTTGACTCATTTGTAGCAGTTGACTAACTCTTCTACGCGCCGCTGGTGAATCTTATATGTCTTGTTCTTGTCCTATGTTCATTACCAACCTTCGTTCGATTATTCTACTCAGTAACCTTCCTTAGTATACAACAATATTATATTATTTTTATTATAAGAGATTATAATAAAATGATTTTATTATAGTCTCTTATATTAAAAATATTATAATAATATTTTGGTCTACATTGTATTGAGCACTTAAAAAAGATTTTTATTTGTTCTTTGTATATATATATATATATATATATATATATATATATATATATATATATATATATATATATATATATTTCTCTTATTTGTATATATATCTTTCTCTTATATATATATATATATATATATATATATATATATATATATATATATATATATATATACATATATATATATATATATATATATAATGTATATGTGTAGGTGCGTGCGTTTGTGTCTGTGTGTGTATTAAAAGTTAAAAGCGTGTGATTTTTTTATAACTGTTATGGGATTTATTTTTTTTATAACTGTTATGGGATTTATAACTGTTATTATAACTGTTATAGACTGTTCCGTACCTGATAAATACTGCGCCTCAAGAGGAAGCAGCAGACCCAGAGTCAGTATCAGTCACCCAGTGACTGGAACAGTCGTTTAGACTGTTCTTTGCTGTCGAACTCTCTGCCTCGGCGGAGAGGAACTCGGACGAGGTCTTTGCCGCAGGGCAAAGTTTCGTCCGGGGAGGTAGACAGTCCCTGAACCCGTTTATACGGGTTCTAAATGGGCATATTTTTGGCCGAGCCTACGGGCTCGGAGAACCCACATTAAGCCGGCCTTGAGCCACATGCAACCCACGTGGGATGGTTGTTAAATATCGACACAGAGTCAGTGAGTGAGTCAGGCAGTCGGCCAGTGAGAGTCAGTCAGAGACAGAGTCGCGTCAGACGATTACTGTAAGACACTGGAATAGTGATACTGGTCGAGACAACATAGTTCTCTCTAACCTAACCTGATTTTTATTACTAACATTTCTACTTCTTTTGTACATACTCTGTTTGTAAAATATCTGTGTTATTCCATACCTGTATTCGACTTATTCTTCATTGGTTCTACCTTGGACCATCACCGTGGCACAAGGAACCTGGACCATAACAATAAGTTAATGTTTTGATCCAAGAGCCCCTCATAATAGAGTTTACCAAATGAGGAAACTGTATGAACGAAAGGGCAGTTTATGAGGTTATGTAGAATAGGTAACTGCTGTTGATATACGATTTGAAGTAGTTGAGATTGTAACGAACAAAGAAGCATCCCCTCGGGTGTCTGTTCCATAAAGTGGCGGCTATTGGAAACAAGCTGCCCGAACTTTCTCTTTACCAAGAAAATATCAATGGAATAAGGATGACAGCACATGAGTGTACATGGCATAGTGTGTCATATTTGCGACGGTGGAATCAAGGAATGTTCCCCGCTAGAATATTTGTCATGGAAATACGATAATGAGAGGTTTGCAATACTTTTCTGTGGCAATGATGTCGTAATGTGGAAAAGCATTTTTTTTTGCGAGTAGGTCCATGCTATCTACATCACTTAGAAGGCTGGAAATAGAAGATTGGGCAGCGCCAGCTGTGATACGACACTAAAATAAGGTCTATTTAACAGCTAAACCCATGCAGGTTTATGTTAGTGGCCGGAATCCCACATAATCAATATCGGCCTTCCTCAGGGACCTATCTTTGATCCGACCCTCTTTCTAGCCTATATTAGTGATGAGGACATACTCCGATCCTTAGTGAGAGAGAACGGTTTTGTAGGCACCCCCCCCCAAAGATTTAGAAGATCAGAACCTAGTCACTTAACTCTACTCTGACCTATACCAGGTGGCTCAATGGGAGAAAAGTCTGGCTTTTCTCAAGGAAGCTCCTTTCCTTGAACGTCTTTTGGGACTGACATTCTCGCTACACCTTTTATTTCAATCATTTCATCCCAAACAAGAAAATAAAACCACTAAGACGCAAAACACTACTGCCTTGAGACTTTGAGAGTAAACACTGAAAATGAATCCAGAGCCGGAGTCCCTAAAACAGTCCTGGCAACACCTGCGATACTGTCACTATTATGTGCGCCTGTACAGCCATAACAACTACCACAAGCAGCTGTAGCATTTTGAGAGGTGTTACCCATTAACTTTTAGAGCTTGTCGACATCTCTGACTCTGACCAGAGAAGAAGAAAACAGACGAGGCTATGATCTTCGGCATGGCCTCGTCTGGAGAGTTAGACAGCAAACCGACCACGTATATACGGCGTTTAGGGTGCATTTTTTCTCCGAGCCTACCAACTCAGAACAATTCACGTTAATAAAACGGCCTTGTACCACATCCTGCCTTGTTGAGGGGTCTCGGGTATATACCACTCTATAACTTCTTGCGCGTAGGTCCATGCTATCTACAAATCGACAGATGTCACACATGTACAACTAAATAATTAATTATATAATAATAATAATAATAATAATAATAATAATAATAATAATAATAATAAATTCCGCTAATCAAGGAAATATTCCAACAGAAAATGCCATTAAAGGAACAGGGAACAAGACGATATGAAAAGCGTTGTGTGTTCTATTGACAAAAAATAATATTCCAAAAGGACCTCAAGAATTTTTACAAGAAAATTGGAAATGCCGTTATAGAAATCAAAAAGCTATCATCTATTGAAGAAGTGCAAAATATAGGAATAAAATTTGGAGCAACTCAAATGAATCCCAATGCAATGTGCATCAAAGAAAAAAGAATGAAGAATAAACTGGTGCGAGAATGGAAAAGTATAAGCAAAGTTGTCAGGTAAGGTCTAAAAATATTGCCAAAAGTGAAATCACACAATATTCAACTTTTGGCACTATCATCTGTCATCAGTCCTTATAACTCAAACATTATTAATACTAATTCATAGTCCCAATGGAATTCCAAAATAGATCACTGAAGGTATTACATATCTCTTATCAAAAAATATACAATACATTATAGGTCAATAATATGTCTATCCACAAATTATAAATTGATCACGTCTGTCCCGACGAAATGTACTTACTCTACGGCCTAAGGACCATTGTTTGGACCCGGCTTTACAGGATACAAAGCAGGAAACATAGCATGCACAAATAATAATAATAATAATAATAATAATAATAATAATAATAATAATTTAATAGAATCATTGAAGGGATTACTTGTAGCAAATGCCTGAAACACATAAAAATATCCTCACAAGTACAGCCCACACCTTACAAAGGGCTTTATCTTTGTAACATATGTGTGATCTTAGGTATGTTTTTTGGTAGTGGTGGTGGTGGTAGGGGAGTCTGTCAAAAATGCTCAGTGAAAAATATCATGATACCATATTTGACCCTAGGTCTCTGGTTGGGACCCGGAAAGAAATGAGTTTACACCAGAAACCAAAGGAATAATAATAATAATAATAATAATAATAATAATAATAATAATAATAATATCAACATAAAGAGGAGTGAGAAAATGGAAGCGTGGAAGAAGAATATATAATAAAACTATGGGAAGCAGACGAAGGCGTTAGACAACAGGAATAACATGAGTAAAAGGGCTGACGCTAAGAGGAAGAAGGCAATATAATCAGAGAAGGAGCCATTGGACAAATTGTCGTTTGAGTTTTTTTTATATTCATGAATTGTGTTTTAATTTTGTGTTCATTGTCGACTCCATGAGGCGAAAGGAAGGGCGGTGGACGTCGGTGAAGTGATGAAGGCCTGTTGATATAAGAACCGGCCATTAATAAGATGAATATGATGCAACACGCGATGAAGTTAAAACAGAAAGACAGATAGAAAGACAGACAAAATGAAAGAAAGAATAAGACAAAAGAACAAGAAATAAAAAATGAGAAATCAGGTCAAACAGAAAGAAAGAGAAAATGAAAGAATGAAAGTAAGAAAGAAAGCAGGTCAACTAGGAACAAAGAAAGGAACAAAAAAGACGGCAGATTAAATAGAAAGAAAGAAATCAAGAAAGAAAGTAAGCAAGAAAGAAAGAACGAAAGAAAGAAAGAAAGAAACATAGAAAGAAAGAAAGAAACAGAAAGAAAGAAAGAAAGGATGTAGGTATGCCAAAAAGAAATAAAGAAAGAACGAAAGAAAGTAAGAAAAGATAAGAAAAAAGAAAAAGAAATAAAAAAGAAAGCCAGCAGATTAATCTGAAAGAAAGAAAGGAGGTAGGTCAAAAATAAATAAATAAAGAAAGACGGCAAGTTAAACTGAAAGAAGAAAGAAAGAAAGAAAGAAAGACCGCAAGTTAAACTGAAAGAAAGTACGAAAAACACATAGGGCAACAGAAAGAAGGAAAGAAAGACAGAAAGAAAAAAAGAAAGCAAAAAGAAAGAAAGAAAATTGTAGGTAGGTCACAGAAAAAGAAAGACAGAAAGAAAGAAAGTCAGACGGCAGGTTAAACTGAAAAGAAAGAAAAGAGAGAGCTGAAACAGAAAGAAAGAAACGAACGCACACATTCATACACGCGCATTTACACGAAAAAATTGTAATAATGAAAAATCGAGAAATATAATCAGTGAATTGCTGATAGCCGCTGACGAGTGGACGGAGTGACTCTCAGAGGATCTGGCTACAACATTCTGGAGTCGAGACACTGACGTAACATCAATCAACTAAGTGACAAATCTTTTAATGGTATTAATTCTCTCTCTCTCTCTCTCTCACAATGACTCTCTTAATCACTCTCTCTCAATATTCTATTTAGCCTAATATATATATATATATATATATATATATATATATATATATATATATATATATATATATATAAAGTCAGATAGTGAGAGAAAAATAGATAATAAATGAACTGAGATAGAAATAAACTGATATTTATATATATACATATATATATATACACACATATATATATATATATATATATGTGTGTGTGTGTGTGTGTGTGTGTGTGTGTGTGTGTGTGTGTGTATAAATATAAAAGTGAACATAGAAGTCAACACTTAGAATCGAAAGTCTGTTTCATGCTTGATGCAATCGTCAGGTGACCTGACGATTGCATCTAGCATGAAACAGACTGTCGCCTCTAAGTGTTGACTTCTATGTTCACTTTTATATTTACACACGCTCTTCTATCTCTGATATTGAGCACTTTATCCCATAAATATAGCACACTTTAAGACTATATTTCTTCATATATATGCATATATCAATAAAAAGAAAGAACAGAAAGATATATAATCCGGTCTTCTTATTGATATTTTTTATTTTTTTATTTTTACAAAACAGTGCTCAATGTAAATTTACAGAGCATAAATATTATAAATTAACTGATTTAAAACACGAACACAATTTCCCTCCTCATTTACTTCATCTGAATGTCCTTGTATTTATTTACATTTAATAATGCCAACGGATATCTCTGAAAAAGTGTTGGCCGAAAGGTTACTTTAGGTAAGACATCCTTTTTGTTCAAGGCTATATATCAGTTCTTTGGCTACAAATCTCTCTTTATATATATATATATATATATATATATATATATATATATATATATATATATATATATATATATATATTTATATATATATATATATATATTTATATATATATATATATATATATATATATAATGGAATTGATCAACGATTTAGTATATTTTCTGTTTATACGTTATTTTTATAGATATAATTTATTTACGTAAATACTCTGCTTTAGATTAAACAGTATTAATTGCATTTACCGGCCTGAATGTTCGAGAAATTTCTTGGAAATATGCGTTCACCGACAGGAAACCCTTATTTGATCTGATGTGCTATACCATTGAGCAACAGGGAAGCGTCTAGTTCGCAAAGTCTGAATTACAGTTTATAAACACACAATCTTCGACGATTTTTAACGTTTGACATTAGGGGGAAAGAGATGCATTGACAGATAAAAAAATGCACGAATTGAGATAGATAGATAGATAGATAGATAGATAGATAGATAGAATGGTAGAATGATAGATAGATAGATAGATAGATAAATAATGAACTGAGATAAATAGATTAATATTTTTCTATGTGTCTGTGTGCGTATGTTAATATACGTATATGAGTCTATTAATACTTATGTGTAGATAAAAGAATCATATGCATGTAATATTCTTTTCGTTGTTCCTGCTTGTTTTAATAAGCTCGTATGTACGGAAGAATAGCAGAGAACAAAAAACTAAACACCCAACGGACAATCGTAGAATTATGCCCTATTGTTAATCCCCTTTCCTTCGTGGTGAGATTTTTTTATACATACGTTTCCACGTTTTTTCCCAATCTTCATATATTTCTTTCATTTTTTCTTTAATTAATCCAAGAATAATTTCGAAAATAATAAAGCCGAATAAACAATGTTCTTTCAGCGTTCACTTCAAGCGTTTTTCTTTTCTTCTCCTTTTTAATTTCTTTACCGTTCCTTCCTCAAGTTTTCGGATTTCTCTTTTGAGCGAAGCATTTTTTGCTCTGCACATTTTCCTCTGCCATTTTTATTGTTCTATCGTCTTTATTTTTTTTTTCTCTCCGTTTTTATGTCCGTGTCTCGTCACTCAGCCTTTCTTTCCCAATTCTTCTGTAAGGGTTTCATCACTTGTACAAAGATGTCTGTATTCACTGGTCGTATAGACTAACAATTTCTTCGTGGTTGACACGAACACTCAAGTACCCGCCATTCGTCTAAAAATCAAGCACTCCCCTCATTATTATACCGTTTTTCATTCCGGTATTCGTCTGCATTATTATGATTTATTCTCCAACCTTTACTTCTGCGAGGATGCCCCAGCACTCTACATACGATTGACTCAGCTGAAATATTCTTAAGTATTATGTCTTTTGCACTATTTTGCCTTTTCCTCCAATATTCTCCATAATCTTCTAGCAGACACGAGTAATAACGATGCCAAAATGGTTTCACTTTTGCGAGATCTCTCTTCCTTATTCTACCATTTTTTTTGCAATGCTATCATCCAGAGGATTTCGATTGTTCTTCAAGTCCTCTTCTCGTTATTCTTTCAGCAGATTTTAGTAATGTTTTCCTCTGAGCGCTTCCGTTTCTTTGTCCAGAACCCTCCTCAGTATCCATGATGATTTTAGTAATGTTGTCACCAGGTGGGTTTCTCTGTCAGTTTTCGTCCAGCACTCTCCTCTGTATTTTTAATTATGTTATCGTCTGTACGTTTTCGGTTCTTCGTTAATAATAATAATAATAATAATAATAATAATAATAATAATAATATATATATATATATATATATATATATATATATATATATATATATATATATATATATATATATATATATATATATAGGGAGGGAGAGAGAGAGAGAGAGAAAGCGTGGGTTTGTAAACAGTGACTATTATGGCTAATAATGCAAGACTCTTCAGTAAATCGAATCGAGTTCTCTCAGTTACTGTGTGTTTATCTAAAAATAAATACGCTTAAATTCACCTCCATCCCTGCCGTGCGCCAACAGCTTAGTGGTAGAATCCCCGACTGACGCCAATTCGATCCTAGCTAGAGGCAACCGGACGCCTAGCCACACTGATGAGCTGTGATACATTGAAACAGTCTGTCTGTGGTGAATATATATATATATATATATATATATATATATATATATATATATATATATATAGAAAGAGCCAGCACTGGTGAATCGCAAAGGTGTGCTTTTCCTCCATGACAACGTCAGGCCGCATGTCGCGCGAGTGGTCAGGGTTACCATACAGCAACTTGGGTGGGAGACTTTACACCATCCACCCGACCTTGCGCCATCCGATTACCACCTCTTCCAATGAAGCAGACTTGCGCAAAGCCGTCACGGACTTCTTTGCGTCAACAACCCACCCACCACCCCGAGTTCTACCGCAAGGGCATTGAAAAGCTGGAGACACGTTGGCAGAAGGTGCTGGATGACGATGGCGATTACTTCGAAGACTAAATATAAGTTACACATACTGTGAATTGTTTTCTTTTTTCCTTTAAAAACGGACAGAACTTTTTTGGTTATCTTGTGTGTGTGTATATATATATATATATATATATATATATATATATATATATATATATATATATATATATATATATATATATATATATAATAAAATAAAAATGGTAATCCGTATGGAATTTCCAAGATAATAAAGACCCAAGGAGTGCTGTATGTCGGAGAAATTCAAGAGATAAAGATATCGTATTGAGGGAGAAAGAAAAAGGGAAGGAAACATTCAAATTTATGAACATGTACTTGTGGCGTATGGGGGGGATGCGGAAAAAGACCCGTGAATTTATTCTCAGTGGACTTTAAGGATTGAGGTGACCTGATTTAATATGACAATGCTGCAATGTTGCATTTTTAGAGATTGAATGAAAATCTTGTTAAGTCTATTTCAGTTAAGAGACACTGTCTGTATTACTTACTGGCTAAGAATCTGACGCATACATTATTCCATTTAATAAACTTTTATAAATTTATCATAAGAATAGTGTCTAGTTATGGACATTTTAATTTAACCTGGTGTAATTTTTCCCGTTTATATTTGATCTGCAGGTTTGAAAGATTGAAGGCTATTTTTATAGCTTTCATGAAATAAAGATTATTACTTATAGCATTTTAAGTGTTTAATAATTTTTTTATTAATTAATTTATTATTATCATTATTATTATTTATAATAATAATATATATATTTTTAAGACATTTTTTTATGTTTATACGTTCTTTTTACAAATAGTCAGGTAATTGCTCTGTTTATAATAAACAGTATGAACAACATTTACCGGCCTGAATGTCCGAGAAATCTTCATAGAAAATATGCATCCTCCGACAGGAATCGAACCTGTATCCTATACTGAACCGTCAGGTAGTCTGACGTGCTTTTACCGATTGAGCCACAGAGGAGCGTTTCGGCCAGCATGGTCGATTTTACTGTTTTTAAAATACAAGAACGTATAAACAAAACTTAATTGTCGGACTTTATCCATTTCATAATATATATATATATATATATATATATATATATATATATATATATATATATATATATATATATATATATATATATATATATTAGAATTGGACATAGTCCGACAATTTATTTAAAGACATTTATATATATTATGTTTAACGTTCTTTTTATGGATACAAGTATTTAAGCAAAAAGTATTTCTCGGACATTCAGGCCGGTAAATGTTATTTAATACTGTTTATTATAAAAAATAGAGCATTTGCTTAAATACTTGTATCTATAAAAAGAACGTTAAACATAATATATATAAATGTCTTTAAATATATATATATATATATATATATATATATATATATATATATGTGTGTGTAAAGGTGTGTCAATTAGCTGATAGATACTTTCAGCATCCCGACTTTAGAGCTTCGTAGGCAAATCTGTCTGTCCACTCTTCAGGCGGTTGAAGAAAGGACGGATAGGTTATCTTACGAATCTCTAGAATCGGTATGGTGAAGGTAACATCAGTCAGCTAAGTGTCAAACCATTTACTCATATTAATTCTATAAATGTTCTGTCTTTGATATCGAGCAGTTTATTGTAAAGACTGTTTGCCTTAAATGTCTTTTCTCTCAGACTTCCACTGACTGTCAAAATCTTTGGTTTCATACTATCATTGACATCGCTATTATAGATAGATAGATAGATAGATAGATATATAGATAGATAGATAGATAGATAGATAGATAGATATTATTCATACATAGCGTAAAGAACATTCTTGGATTGAGTAATAATCATATCTAGGGTTTATTATATTCGACAGATAAGCCGTCAATTGAAATGGTGGAAAGTGCGGGGGTTCTGAATGTTTTTGTTTATCGTCCAACAGCCGACGCTCTTAACAAAACATTCCTCTTAGAACACAAGAAACAGAATTATTTCTTTTCTTTTCTTTTAAGAAAGCAATGCACTTTCCTGGGAAAAGACGATAGGCATGAAACCAGGGCAGTTAACGAAGGAAAGTGAAACATTTATTAAAATAAGAGACATGCGAAAGAATTAGAGATAACGAAGAAAAGAAAAAAAATATTATGGAAGAAAAACGAATGAAAAGAAGGGTGAAATTTAAATAATTAAATAAAGAAAGAAAATGCAAGAAAGGAAGGAAGGAAAGAAAATAAATAATAAAGAATAATAGAAAAATGAATACATGAAGGAGAGGAATAAGGAATGAAAATTAAATAAACAAAGAAAGAAACAATAAAAGAATGCAAATTTTAAAATCAAAAGAAATCGAGACGGGAAGATGCGAAAATAAATAATAAAAGAAAGAGAAAAAGAAACTATACGAAAGAAAGATGGATAGAAAAAAAAAAGAAATTAAATATAATAAAAAAGGAAAAAATAAATAAAAAAGAAAGAAAGGAAAAGAAAGAAAGAAAGGAAAAGGAAAAAAAGAAGGAAAAGAAAACAGAGAGAAAGACTAAATGAATGAAAGGAAGAAGTAAAGGAACTTAAATTAAAAGAAAGAATAAATGAAGGATAAAATGGAAAGAAAGAAATCAGACAATAAAGACAGAAATAAGAAGAAAGGAAGAAAAATAAGCAATAAACATGAAAAAAGAAAGAAAGAAAGAAAGAAAGAAAGATTAAAAGGTTTATGACAACAAAATTTATAGAAATGTAGCAAAAACGATATGAAGAGATGAAGAAGTAAATGCGATGAAATAAATAAATAAATAAATAAGAAAGAAGGATGAATGAATAAATGCATGGGAGAGAAAAAAGAAGGAAAGGAAAACAGAGAAGAATGAAAGTAAGAAATCCGAAAAAAGAAGAAAGAAAGAAAGAGAAGCATGGAAAGAGAAGAAAGATCAAAATAATAATTGAATGAATGACAAAGAAAGAAATATATAGTAAAAGAAAGAAAGGATAATATCGAAAAGAAAGAAAAAGATTCAAAGAAACAAAAAAGAGAAAGAAAGAAAAACAGAAAGAAAGAAGTAAAATATAAAAAAAGGAGAAATAAGTAAAAGTAACTTAAAGAAATATAAAGAAGACAAGAAAGTAGCGGTGCTTACATCAATGAGAATATGGCATTTTTCCAGGCTGAGGTCGAAATATTAGGGGGTGGATATTGAAGGAAAATTAAGAAAGAAAGAAAGAAAGAAAGAAAGAGAGAAAGAAAAAGAAAGAAAGGAAGGAAGGAAGGAAGTAAGGAAGGAAGAGAGAAAAATAAAGAGATACAAAAGAAGAGACGGAATGAAGAAAGAAAGAAAGAAAGAAAGAGAGAGAGAAAGAAAAAGAAAGAAAGGAAGGAAGGAAGGAAGAGACAAAAAATAAAGAAATACAAAAGAAAAGACGAAATGAAGAAAGAAAGAAAGAAAGAAAGAAAGAGAGAGAGAAAGAAAAAGACGGATATTAAGAAAAAAGAAGGAAAGAAAGGAAAAGACGGAAGAAAGAAAAGAGAAATAGAAAGAAATAGAAAGAAAGGAAAAGACGAAAGAAAGAAAGAAAGAAAGGAAAAACGGAATGAAGAACGAAATAGGGTAAGGAAAAGACGGAATGAGGAAAGAACGAGAGAAAGAGAGAAATAAAACAAAGAAACAAAGAAAGAAAGAAATAGAAAGAAAGAAAGAAAGAACGTAATGAAGAAAGAAATGGAAAAAGGAAAAGGCGGAATGAAGAACGAAAGAAAGGAAGAAAAAGAAAGAAAGAAAGAAAGAATGATAAAGACGGATTGAAGAAGGAAGTAAATAAAGAAAGAAAGAACGAAAGGAAGAAAGAACGAAAAATAAAGAAAAGACTGTATAATGAAACCATAAAAATAGTGGATTAAACGAAAAACGAAAAAACAAAACAAAACGAAAGAGATTCAGAAAGAAAGAGAGGAAGAAACTATAGAAAATAAATGTATAAACTTCAGAGATCAAAGAATTAAAAAAAAATAGAAATTACTTTTCAATTTAAATTACATCAGATTCCGAAAAAAATATATTTATTTTTTTGTAGAGGGCCCTTGTCCCTGACCGATAACACATTAAGCGAGATAGCTGACATCTTTGGTTTTTATTTTCATGTTTTTCCTCATCTTTTGCAAGCCGTTGGGTGCCTTGCTTTGTTTTTATTTAAAACCGTTTTTGTTGTTTGCAAGCCTCATTTATTTACATACTGTTAATTCAGCTAACCTTTTTTTTTGTTCTTTTCAAAAACCGTGTTAAGAAAATAATGAGCCTTTTGTCGACTTTGTATTTTTATTTCCGATTTTCAATTCGCTTTCTTCATTCCTCAACTTCGGATTTCTTCTTGGTATTCTTTTATTGATTGGCTTCAATATGCACTTAGCAGTATACAGACATTAGCGCAGACAGACACAGGCGAACAGGCGGAAACGCACGCACCCCCTTACACAGGGTGCGATGGATAAATTGTCGTCTAAATGACGCCAAAATGAAAATAACACGAGTATCTCATTTTAACAGATATATTTACCAACATTGCTAAAAGACTTCTTGAAATGCTAAAGCGTAAATGTCTTCAATGAAATCACTATTGGTTTCAACCACGGCCTCCAGACGACTTCGAAATCTGCATCTCTTTTTAACGGTCTCCTTTTTTAATCTAAAGGATGTTATCTATGGCTCTCCACAGTTTCCAGTCCCTTGTACAGTGTGCGATCGATAAATTGTCTCCTTGTTTAATCTAGTGGATGCTTATGTATGGCTCTCTCCATTTTCCATATATATATATATATATATATATATATATATATATATATATATATATATATGTATGGGGCATAAAGACATATATATATATATATATATATATATATATATATATATATATGTATGGGGCATAACGATATATATATATATATATGTGGGACATAACGATATATATATATATATATATATGGGGCATAACGATATATATATATATATATATATATATATATATATATATATATATATATATATGTATATGGGGCATAACGATATATATCTGTATCGTTATGCCACATATATATATATATATATATATATATATATATATATATATATATATATATAGATATCGTTATGTCCCACATATATATATATATATCGTTATGTCCCACATATATATATATATATATATATATATATATATATATATATATATATATATATATATATATATATATATATATATATATGGGGCATAAGGATATACCAGGTCATCTCATAAGTTGTGTCCGAATTTTGAATAAAGAAAACAAGTGACCAAATGTTACATTTAATTACAGATTCAATCAACAATGTATTTTCCCTGATTATCTATGATTCCTTCCATCTATTAACAAGCTTACTAATTCCAGTAATGTAAAATTATTTTGGCTTTGATTCGAAGAACTCACAAATGTCAGTGTTAACTTCTTCCTGTGTTACAAAAGCTGTTTCTTCCAAATGATTATGCAAGCTACGAAACAAATGGTAATCTGAAGGAGCAAGTTCGGGAGAATAAGGTGAATGAGGAATTTTCTCCCAACCAAGTTCTTCGATCTTTTGTGACGTGATTCTTGCAGTGTGTGATCGCGCATTGTCCTGATGAAACATCACCCGTTTTCGATTCACTAGAGCAGGTCTTTTTTCCTCAAAGCTTGGTTCAAACGCTCTAATTGCCGACAGTATATTTGAACATTAATTGTTGCATTAGGTGGTAAGAATTCAAAGTGGATTATTCCTTGGCAATCCCACCAGATTGAAATAAGAACATTTGCCCATGAAGTTCCCTTCTCGGCTGTGGCTGGGGTCCTTCCACTTTACAAAGCCACTGTCTACGACGCTTAACATTTCGATAAAAGATCCATTTTTCGTCGCCAGTCACAAGTCTATCCAAAAAAGGTGAAACAAGTTGGTGAGAATGGAGAGAAGAGCAGATGTCAACTCGAGATTTGAGGTTGTTTTCAGACAATTCATGAGGCACCCATTTTCCAAGTTTAGGAATTTTTCCAAGTTGTTGAAGATGACGATGAACAGATGTATAGTTTGAACTGAGAACCACTGCCAATTTTTCAACTGATAAATCAGGATTTTCTTCAAGGGCTGCTTCAAGAAGCTTTTCATCAAACTCAACTGGACGTCCGGTTTGATCTTCATCTTCAAGGGTGAAATCTCCACATCTGAATTTTGCAAATCATCTTCTGCAAGTTCTTTCATTCACACATTACTCTCCATAAACTGAGTGAATGTTTCTAGCCGCTTCGGCTGCTGAGTTTCCTTTCTTGAACTCATAAAGCATTATGTGCCTCAAATGATTCTTGGGTACTTCCATGTTAGCAGGGGTTTAATCAAACAAAATTTAATTTTATTGTTTTCTGAAATAAAATGTTATCAGTTTAAATGCATCTAAACATAAAAATAATGTTCAGCTCCATTAGACATTGTAAAATACTCTTTAAATTTCGTTCATTTTAACAAAAAGTTAAAATTCGGACAGAACTTATGGGATGACCTAATATCTTAAGTAAGTTCCTTTCGTATTGTCTGATAAGCTTAATCACATTATCATTGAAAGACGAAAGGAAAACACCGTATTGACACATGTTTGAATCCAATCTAAGCTTTCGGCTTACATAAGCCATTATCAAAGTTGACAATTTCAATATATCAAACAACACACGGACGAAACAACAATGATAGTCAATCACTTGCTGCAGGAAAAATTTACAAGCAATGAAAAAACTCGTGTATACGAAACGCGGAAACGAAAATCGCGTCGCAGCTCGTGACGTCACACATGATCACGCGAGAGTGAAAACGAGAAATATTAAGTATGGGAAGCCGTTGGTATAAACCAATGGCTTCTGTTATAAATTATAGGCATTTAAGTATATTTGTGGAGATTTCATAGTTTATTTTGTTCAGGTTAGGTTTCAATTGTTTTATGTATATAGCTTCAAGAATTTTTAGTTTTTGTTTCTTGTTTTCATATTTAAGTATAGTTGTGTTTTCAACAAGGATTTTCCGGAATTGAGTACGCTGCTTTCAATGATAATGTGATTAAGCTTTTCAAACAATATGGAAGGAACTTACTTAAAATAAATAGACAAAACTTGTCTATATTATTTAATGAAACATGAATTAATGTGTTTATATATATATATATATATATATATATATATATATATATATATATATATATATATATATATATATATATATAAACCTATTGAGCACTTTACGTAGTTACTTTTACTCGTTTTGAAGTTTTTTTTCTTTGGACTCTGAACTTGGATTCTGGACGATTGTTTTCGCCTCAATTTCATGTTGTTAGTTTTTTCTTTTTTTTTATTCTTCATTTTTCCTTGGGCATTGGTTTGTTCAATTACAAGCCGAAATACCTAAGTTTTTTCCAAACGAGTACCAATATATATATATATATATGTATATATATATATATATATATATATATATATATATGTGTGTGTGTGTGTGTGTGTGTGTGTGTGTGTGTGTGTGTGTGTGTGTGTGTGTGTATATCTAAGACACTCTATAACCTCAGCGGTTGAAACCATGGTCACGGGTGCGTAAATGATTCCTAACTTTAGGAAGTTTTCAGAGAAATGTGAGAAAAAGGCATAATCAGAGAGAGTTTAAATTTCCGGTACACATAATAAAGAAAGATGTTTATTGAAATCAAACTTTAGTTCGACCTACAACAGATAGGATGTTGTGGAGAGCCATGATCTTCTGAAAGATACACTCCCCTTAAAGAATGCAGAAGAACGTTTTAAAAGAGTAAAATAAAGTAAAGGGGGAAATATTCTAATTTCTTTAGAGACGGCGGAGATTTTGAAAATGACTTCAAAATAGAGGGATGGTAAAATAAAAAATAAAATAAAATGAAAATAAATCAACAAAGTCGGAGAAAGTCATGGAAAGAATTTGTCTGAAACAAAACGAAATGTAAACATGTGAAATGAAAAAAAAAACGATAGGAAAAAGAAAAAAAAAATCAATAAATAAAAAAGGGAGATCAAAAAGTGTAAAAAAGAAGAAGACGGAAATTTAGGAAAAGAGAAGAGGGTAACATTTGCAAAATGTCAATAAATAAAGAGGGTCAAAGAAAGAATTGTCAGTGAGAGAGAAAAAAGAAAAAAAAAGAATGGAGAAAAAATCTATAAAAATACATGAAAAGAACTGCATGAAAAAAGAAGTGACCATGAAAGACAAAAAAAAAATGAAAGAAAAGAATGAATATCTAAAAAGGTGAAATCGAAAACGAAAAACAAAATATTTAGAAAGAAAGAAATAAAGAAAGAATTTAGAGAAAATAAGAAAGCGTAAACGAAAAACGAAATATCAAGAAAGAAAGAAAGAAACTAGAGAAAAGAAGAAAGTGTAAACAAAAAATTTAGAAAGAAAAAAGAAAGAAAGAAAGAATCTAGAGAAAAGAAAACGTAATCGAAAAACAAAATATTTAGAAAAAAAGAAAGAAAGAATCTAGAGAAGTGAAGAAAGCGTAAATTAAAAATTACGAAAGAAAGAAAGAAAGAATCTAGAGAAAAGAAGAAAGTGTAAACGAAAAATTTAGAAAGAAAAAAGAAAGAATCTGGAGAAAATAAGAAAGCGTAAACGAAAAATTTAGAAAGAAAAAAGAATGGAAGAAAGAATCTAGAGAAAAGAAGAAAGTGTAAACGAAAAACGAAATATTCAGAAAAAAAAAGAAAGAAAGAAAGAAAGAATCTAGAGAAAAGAAGAAAGGGTAAACAAAAAATTTAGAAAGAAAGAAAGAACCAGCGAACGAACGAAAGAAAGAAATATCTATGGAAAAAAGAAAGCGTAAATGAAAAACAAATATTTAGAAAGAAAATGAAACAAGAAAGAAAGAACCAAAGAAAGAAATAGAGAAAAGAAGAAAGCGTAAACAAAAAACGGGATAATTCGAAAAGAAATGAAAGAAATAAAGAAAGAAAGAAAGAAAGAAAGAAAGAGAGAAAGAATGAACGAAAGAAAAAAACTAAGGAAATGAACAAAACGTAAACAAAAAAACAAAATATTTAGAAAGAAGATAAAACAAAAAAGAAAGAAAGAATGAGAGTAAGAAAACAGAAACAAGAAAACAAAAAAGAAAAACCTGAAGATAGAAAGAAAGAAAGAAAGAACGAAAAATATAATAAAAGAAAGAAAATAAAATACATGAAGAGATATAAATAAATAAATGAATAAAGAGATAAATAAAGAAAAACAGAAAGAGAGAGAGAGAGAGAGAGATGGAGAAATGAAGAAAGAAAGACGGAAAGAAAGGGAAACGGAATATAAAACGTAGTAAAAAAGTATCTAATAAAAAAAACCAACATGAATAAAAAATAAGAATGAATTGAAAGAAAGAAAAAAATAAAGAAAGAAAGAAAAAAGGAAGAAAGAAAACGAAAAAAGAGGAAGGAAAATATAAGGACCTTAAACCACCCAAGGAGTGATCGTCCGCTTCTCTCTTTTGCTAACGCCATTTTAACCGGAAGATGAACGAATGACACCATTGTAAACAATGGCGTAGCTGGTGTTTCCGGTCGTGAATTTAAGCTAAAAACCAAAACCTTATAACATTTTTACTAGTCGTCATCTGTCGTTAATCAATGGGAAAAAGAGTATATAGCAGGGAACTGGTCGCAAATCGAGCACGGGAAACAATTTGGATAAACGAAACGAACAAAAAATCCTAACAAAATATACGTCCCTCTATAAAGCCCATGCCTATAAGCCTATACATCCTCGATTCTTATCAACATTCACGTTTAAAGATATTTACAGACATTAGATTAATGATGTATAAGGCTAAATAAAATGGAATGAAAGTACAAGCGTAAGTCAATAATTATCCGCACTCTTTCGCCATAACATATCTTTAGGTTTGTAAGAGAGTCTTCTGCTCATGCGTGCCTATAGCTGGTACTATTGTGGTCACGTAATCGAGATTTGAGTTTGATCACGCCAGTTTTTTTTCTGCTGTTACAGTGTAAACATAGCCGCTCCGCTAGCTGTGTGCACCAGGTTGGAACAAAGAGCTGTGATCTGAATCGACAGAGAACATGCTACGTGATCAATGAGAATTCGCCGGTTCACCATTACCATCTCTCGAGTTTGCTAAATCTTCTCATCAATGTTGGAGGTTGACGGACGTACTGCTCC
This sequence comes from Acanthosepion esculentum, assembly GCA_964036315.1. NCBI lineage: Eukaryota > Metazoa > Mollusca > Cephalopoda > Sepiida > Sepiidae > Acanthosepion > Acanthosepion esculentum. The sequence continues at coordinate 5,623,542 of OZ038512.1, forward strand.
TTCTTCGTGAGGACCTATCATCTTGCATATTCGTCTAAGGATTTTGTTAAGCACCGCGCGACTTACAGTGGAAGCACCAGACCGCATATGACATATATATTAGTGTAAGCCGCGTAGCGGGTCTTAGATGTGATAGTTAGAGTAAGGAATGTAATTCGTCTAAACATTTTCTATGGAAATAGCGATCGGTGAGAGAAAAGCTTGCGATGTTTCGTCTGTGGGAAACGGGTCATAAGGTGGAAAATAATTAATTGGCGACAAGGCAGCGTATGAGGGTTGGAATATATCAAGATTGGAATGTGAAAACACGACAGCCCCAGCTCAGATTTTGTCGCAGTACTCAATCTCCGGTCTGAGCTAGCTCTCATAGAGAGCAAGTGGGTTCCAGTACTTGCTGACGTGGTACAGAAATACACCAGTATTTTTAGTGGTGCATCGTTCAGAAAATCCACTGGCGTTTGCTTAAGTCCAAAGATGCTTTCAGAGCAAGGGTCCACCTTGAGAGATCACCCATTCAATGTGATAGAGCAAAATTCAGGGATTGCTCTGTGGTGATGAAATGTTACTAGTGTAAAGTAGGTGGAAGTGAACATCAGCAAATCAAAGGAGTAAATTACAAAAATCAACACGTCCCGCAAGGGCGCCGAGCAAGGGCGCCGCGCAAGGGCGCCGAGTAAGAGCGCCGCGCAAGAGTTCCGCGCAAGGGTGCCGTGCAAGGGTGCCCCGCAAGGGCGCCGAGCAAGGGCGCCGAGCAATAGCGCCGCGCAAGGGCGGCGCGCAAGGGTGCCGCGCAAGGGCGGCGCGCAAGGGGGCCGGGCAAGGGCGCCGAGAAGCCTTCCTGTTATCTATGCATTTTAAATTTATTTTTAAACCCCTATTTATTCCTTTTTTAATTTTAAATTAATATTTCATTTTTCATAAGGCCCCAAATTAATTTCATAAGTCTAATATTCACGTATAATTTTATAACACTTCTTCCCTTTAAGACAAAAACCTTCCACCCTCCACTGAACACTGACTCGTGCCTTTCATCTGACTGAGATTTTAGCCTTCACAGTTAAATTATATTTCAACCCCCCACTCCTAACGGTATAGACAGGAACTCAGTCTACACCGGGGTTGATAAGACAGATGACTGATATCTTCGTTTGCTGAAATAGGCTACTCCCCATATGTAGTAATTTTGGATTTTATTGATTATATATATATATATATATATATATATATATATATATATATATATATATATATATATATATAATTTTAATTAAAGTTAAATGAAGTTAATTAAAGAATATAAGAAATTTAGAAAGAAAGCAAAATGATGAAATGATGAAATATTTTAAAAGAAGGAAATAGTGAGAGAGAGATAGTTAAAAAAAGAAAGGAAATTAAGCGAATGAAGAAAGAGCACTAGAATGAAAAAAAAAGAAAGTAAAAAAAAACGAGAATGGCAGAGAGAAGTCGACAATAAAAGCGAAACTAATTAAAGAATGAAAGAAATTGAAAAAAAAATGGAGAATGAATGAAAAATATGGAATGGAAGCAAAATGTAAAATGACAACAAAGAGAGAAGAAATGAAATGCGAATGAAAGAAAATGGCAGAAAAAGAGAAAATGAAAAAAGAGATGTGAAAAAGAGCGAAGGAAAGAAAAGAGAATGAAAGAAAAATGGAAACAGACGATAAAAACAGAAAATGAAAAAAGAGATGTGAAAAAGAGCGAAGGAAAGAAAAGAGAATGAAAGAAAAATGGAAACAGACGATAAAAACAGAAAATGAAAAAAGTGATGTGAAAAAGAGCGAAGGAAAGAACAGAGAATGAAAGAAAAATGGAAACAGACGATAAAAACAGAAAATGAAAAAAGAGACAATGAGAAAAATAGAGAAGAAATGAATGAAAAAAAGTCAAAGAAAAATTGAAAGTGACATAAAAGAAAATTAAAATAGAGAAGGAGAAAAAGAGAGAAGGAAAGAAAAAGAACGAAAGAGAAGGAAGAATTACAGAAAAGCAGCTCATGATAAAAACAGCATAAGAAAAAAAGAGAATGAAGGAAAAGTCAATGAAAGAAATTGGAGAAATTTGAGAAAAAGTAAAAATGAAAAAAGAGGAAAGAAGGAAAAGAATGCAAGAAAATGGATTCATGACAGAAAAAGATTGAATGAAAGCCAAACAAAAAAGTGAATGAAAGAAAAAGATGGAATGATTGAAAACAAAGGAATGAAAAATAGTGAGAAGGAAAACATAAGAAAAAGAAAAATGAAAATAAAAATTGAAAGAGGAACAGCAACAAAAACAAATGAAAAATGAAAAAAGTAGAAAAAAAAAAACACAGACAAAAAAAACAAAAACAAAAAAAACAGAAAAAGCAGGGAATTTTTTTATATTTATCTTAAGTAAAACCCGATGAAGTTAAGACGAAATAGATATGGCGGTCAGTTTAAAAAAAACACGAAAAATGTTCGTGAAACAATAATAGCAAGAATAAAGAAAATGGAGGAAAAACAGAAAAGTAACTAAGACAATGTCTTTGACAGACACTCTGTCTAAGAACCAGACACACAGACAGACAGTGGAAGAAAAAGGAGAACAGACATGAATACGTAACAACATAGATGAAAATATGTGAGCAGCCCGTCGGGACGGATGATATATTATGTGGTTCGAGACGGGCAGCTAGACGGTTGGGTTTAGATGTTTCTTCTTCGTAGAAGCATGTGCATTCTGTGTAGACTATGTGTCACCGGCCACATGTGCAGGAGTGTCAGAGGGTGAAGGAAAGGGTGAAGGAGTAAATGACGAAAAGAAGAAAAAAGAAGCGTCGTCTGTATTGTGGGTAGGGTGATATACCGTAGTTTGCACACGAAGAGCAGAAGGGCACTCAATCCTGTCTTGCCATATGACTTTAAATAGCAATAAAATCTGCTGACGCCCGGGCGATGAGAAACAAGAAAGAAAGAAAAAAAAACGAAAGAAGCAAAAAGAAAGAAAGAAGAGAAAAGAAACAGAAATAAAGAGAGTAAGAGAGGTAAGAAAGGAAGGTAGAAATGACAAAAAAAAAGGGATAAAAAGAAACAAAGACAGGAGAGGAAAGTAAAAACAAGAAAGGAAAGAAACAAAATGAAAGAAAGAGGGGTAAGAGAGAGACTTAGAAATGAGAAAGAAAGAAAGAAAGAAATATAGTAGGTAAGAAAGGAAGGTACAAATGAAAAAGAAAGAAAGTCAGTAGGTAAGAGAGGGAGGTAGAAATGAGGAAGAAAGGAAGATAAAAACAAGGAAAAGATAAGAGAGGAAAGAATAAACAAGAAAGAAGAAAAAACAAAACGAGAGAAAGTAAGAAAGAAAGGGAAAGGTAGACAGGTAGAAACAATAAATAAATAAATAAAGAAAGAAAGAAAGAAAGAAAGAAGTGAGAAAAGAAAGAAGCAAAAAGAAAGAACGAAGCGAAGAGAAACAGGAATAAAGAAAGAAAGTAAGTAAGAGAGGAAGGTAAAAAAGAGGAAGAAAGAAATATAAAAATAAATAAAGATAAGAGACGAAAGTAGAAAGAAGAAAGAAGGAAAAACAAAAAGAAAGAGAGAAAGTAAGAAAGAAGGGAAAGATAGGGAGGCAGAAACGAGAACGAAAGAAAGAAAGAAAGACAGTATGTAAGAAATGGAGGAAGACATGAGGAAGAAAGAATGACAAAAAGAAAGAAAGCAAAGAAACCAAAAGAAAGAAAAGAAGAAGAGTAAGAACGAAAGAAACATGGCTAAAGTAGAAATAGAAAAGAAAGAAAAAATACAGAAGTGAAAGAAAGAACGAAAGAAAGAAAAAAGGGTGACTAAAATAGAAATAGATAAGAAAGAAAGAAATGAAGACGGAAAGAAAGAAAAAACGAAAGAAAGAAGGAAATAAAGAAGACAATAAAAAGAGTGGGTAAAGTAGAGAAGAAAGAAAGAAAGGAATAAGGGTAAAAAAGAAAAAGAAGGTAAGAAAGAAAGAAAAAAGAAGGATGAGTAAAGTAGAAATAGAAAGAAAGAAAGGAAGAAAGAAAGGAAGAAAGAAAGAAAGATTAGTAAAATAGAAATAGAAAAGAAAGAAAGAAATGAAGAGGGAAAGACAAAAAAACGAAAGAAAGAAAGAAAGGAACAAGGCAAGAAAGAAGAGTAGGTAAAGTAGAAATAGAGAAGAAAGAAAGGAAGAAAGAAAGATTAGTAAAATAGAAAAGAAAGAAAGAAAGAAAGAAAGGAAGAAAGGAAGGAAGGAAGGAAGAAAGAAAGAAAGAAAGCTAACAGGAATTTGGAGATGGAAAAACCAAGAAACAGAAGGATATTACGAAAGATATAAAGATATAAAACATAGAAAAGAAAAGAGAAAGAAACTAAGAGAAAGGGGGAGATCAGAGAAAGAAAGAAAGAAAAGGAAAGAGTCAAAATGAAAGAAACATTGGAGAAAAGAGAGGAAGAGAGAAAAAGAAAGTGCATAAATAAATAATGAATAAGACAGGGAAAATGAAAGAGAGAAAAGAACTAAGGTAAAAGAAAATGAAAATAAAAGAGAAAGAGTGAAAGGGAAAGAAAAATGAAAGAGAGGAAACGAGAGAAGGAGGAGAAATAGAGAAAAGGAAGAAAATAAAAGAGGTTAGAGAATGGAAGCGTGAAAGAAAAAAGAAGAAGAAAGAAAGCAGAAGAAAGAAAAGAAAAGAAGACATGTAAAAGGGAAAATCTAAATGGTTGGCAGACCTAATATTCAGTCCCGTCTCAAGTGTTTTATGCAAATCACATGAATCTCAATAACTCGAATAACTAAAAATTAACACAAGCCTCGTTTTGACGTCTAAATTAATCGTTTCAAATTTGACAAAAATTCTTCCAAGTACTTTCGAGTTGTTGAAGTTTATGGGATTTGCATAAAATCTTTCTACGGACTGCATATCTCGACTTTCAGGGGAAAATCCAAAGAAGGGTCTGTAATCGATCCTCGCATAGCATCTCGACTTCAGACACTTTCTCACCAATGTAGCCTCCTTCTGTCTTTTCTACAAATATTTTCGCGGCACTTTTCAGGAATTATCCTTCTTGGTACCTCGGCTCCATGACTTTAAGTCTGCTACTAAATATTTTACAGTTGAATTCTCTAGATTCTGCCGCCACATCTATTCTTATAGTTTAATATGCATTAAATTTGTACCGTAATCTAGAGTTTGAAACCATGTTTTCGTTTTTGCCTTGACAGAAATATTTGGCATATCTCTTCTTCTTTTATGTGCCGTGCCTCTTCAAGATGGAAGCGGTCATGGCTATCCACAATTTCCTGTCCTTCATAGCTCTTAATAAATGAAGTGACACGTTATAAGGAATTGAAGCGACATAGGCAGCAAACCGCCTGCACATGGACAGAAAATGAATCCATTAGATAAAAAAAAAACAGACAGAAGACAATGTTATCTATCTATTTATCTATCTGTGCCGAGTGATGATTGCTTAGGGGTAGAAACTCCGACGGACACCAAATCGGCCGGGTTTCGGTCCTGGCTTGAGGCATTCGGATGTCTAGTCGCACTGAGGTGCTGCGATACGACGAAACAGTACTGTCTGCTAATGACACACACACACACACACACACACACACACACACATATATATATATATATATATATATATATATATATATATATATATATATATATATATATATATATATATATATATATCAGCCTGTTCATCTAACTATCGATCCTACTTCTATCTGTTCATATATATATATGTATATATATATATATAGTTCATATATATATTACACTCTGTTAATCTATCTCAGTTTGTTCATCTATCTATCTATCTCACACACTCTCTCTCTCTCTGTCTCTGTCTCTCTCTCTATACATAGAAATCAACACTTAGGGGCGACAGTCTATTTCATGCTAGATGCAATCGTCAGGCCGTAGCATGAAACAGACTGTCGCCTCTGAGTGTTGACTTCTATGTTCACTTTTACATTTACACACGCTATCTCTGATATTGAGCACATTATCCCATAAATATAGCACACTTTAAGACTATATTTCTTCATATATATATCTATATATATATATATATATATATATATATATATATATATATATATATATATATAACAGCCTGTTCATCTATCTCAGTTTGTTCATCTATATCTCACTCCCGCTCTCTCTCTCTCTCTCTCTCTCTCTCTGCATATATATATATACAGAGTTGAAGTGGTATTTAGAAGGAACCGGCCACCTAATTCTAAAGCGGTCACCATATAATAGGAATAGATAGGTTCACCTATCGTCCGGTTCAGACGCCTCCCCGGTCTTCTGAAAAGAGGTGGCATATTATCCGGATTATCAGGACTGGTTTGGCGTTTCCTACAAAAGACTTTTCATTCTCTTTCATTCCCAGTACCCACTTGCATCTTAGTGGCATTATCGCCTTACTTGGGGGTGAATTGATTAATATATATATATATATATATATATATATATATATATATTTAGATAGATAGATAGATAGAGAGAGAGAGAGAGAGAGAGAGAGAGAGAATAGTGGTATATATGGATAGTCTGAGCTAGCTATAAATATGAACATACATACATATATATATGTGTGTGTGTGTATATTATATCTATCTTCGTCTATTCAAATATATATATAAATGCATATATATATATAACAGATATGAACAAACTGCATCTATATATATATATATATATATATATATATTTTACTAAGCGTAGCTTAGATGTTGAACAAGGCCGAAGCTATGGACACCCAGTTTGTAACTGTTTTAGCGAGACAAGCTTGCTAACCCTTACACCACGCCGAGGTAATATATATATATATATATATATATATATATATATATATATATATATATATATATATATATATATATATATATATATATATATATATATATATATATATATATATATATCTGAGATGAGGTATTATGTACAGTATTTACATTAGTCGGACTATTGTCCTCATCTTTGTCACCATATTTGTCACATGATACATGGTACAGTGGTTAGATCCAGTGACAGACCCAAAGAGTGTGAGTTCAATACCCGGTTCAGGCAGTGGAGAACTTTCAGAGGGAAAATTACCAAGATATAACTGATAACTGACATCCATCAAACATGGCTCGTGGAACTAGAACAGTCTACCCCAGTGATCGAAATAAAGGGTTCGGTTCGAAATTCCAACCACCTGAAGAAGGCCGGAGCGTACAACGGCCGAAACGTTGTGACAAATATGGCGACAAAGATGATGGCGACTAATGTAAATACTATATATATATATATATATATATATATATATATATATATATATATATATATATATATTCTATGCGCAGTACTTATGCATATATATGTAACAGTTTCTTCATCTCTTTTTATGTGTTCAATATAATGCAAATACTCGTACATTCTGTTTCACACTGTTCCTACAAGTATATATATATATATATATATATATATATATATATATATATATATATATATATATATATATATATATATATATATATGTGTGTGTGTGTGTGTGTGTGTATTTGCCTATTTTGATGACGTTGAGAATATTAAATGTTTTTACACGTTACTGAATCTTGCTGACCCTTAACCCTCTTAAAGCTTCATCAGTTGAAATAAACAAGTCAAGAACCATTCCAAGAAAAGACTTACTCTCGTCGACCAGCGTGACGGGTCATCGTTTGGCCTGAAATGACCACAGCTCACTTCACACATTCAATATATTCGAGAATTTACTTTTTCTCAAACTCTCTCTTTCTCTCTCCCTCTCTCTCGATTAATCTCGCGGTACACGCCCCCCCCCCGCTCCACATACACTCTCTTGTTTACACGATCAAAGTAGTGAAAAGCCTCTGGGGTCAACAACATTCTTGACAGTCCATCGTCCATACACAATGATGTCCAAAACCCCCCAGGCAATATCACTACTGAATTTATTTTTTCCTGTTACTCTACAAGACATCCCGTCATTTTTTTTTTTTGCAACCTCCAGGGTCAACCTTACGGACATAACTTTCTTTGCTCCAGGGAAGGAAATTTGTTGGGCTTTTATAATTTACCTTCGGGCCAAGCATTGTCCGGCCTCTAATCTCCCAACGTGATAAAAAATA
>OZ038512.1:5641689-5656106 GCA_964036315.1 Acanthosepion esculentum
ATTTACTTTTTTTCTCCCAGGCTTTTAATCTTTCTTTTTTTCTTTTATTTAACTTTTTTGTCTTTCTTTCTTTCTTTCTTTCTTTCTTTCTTTCTTTCTTTCTTTCTTTCTTTTCACTTTTACATTAACTTTCTCTTGCTTATTTTGAGTCATTTACTTTTTTCTCCCAGGCTTTTAATCTTTCTTTTTTTCTTTTATTTAACTTTTTTGTCTTTCTTTCTTTCTTTCTTTCCTTCTTTCTTTCTTTCTTTATTTATTTCTTTCTTTCTTTCTTTCTTTCTTTCTTTCTTTCTTTCTTTTCACTTTTACATTAACTTTCTCTTGCTTATTTTGAGTCATTTACTTTTTTCCTCCCGGGTAATTCATCTTTCTTTTTTTTTCTTTTATTTAACTTTTTTGTCTTTCTTTTCCTTTTCACTTTCATAACTTACATATCTTACCTTCTGCTGTGGTAATTAAATAAGCAAATCCCATCTCCCCTCATTCATCCATCACTCAATAAAATAAACGTTCTCACCGCTAATGCTGAATTGGTCAAATAAAGCATCATTAACTTCTACTTAGAGTTGTTTCGTTATTATATCTACTATTTCGCCATTTTCTCCTCTCTGTCTGTTCAATTTCTACCTTCTCCGCTTTACACTTCTTCTTTCTTTCTTTCTTTCTTTAAGCGTTCTCTCACTTACTTTTGGTTATACTGAGTCACTGACTTTTTCCCTCTCATGCTTTTCATTATTCTTTTCTTTCTTTTCTTTTCCGTTTAACTTTCATAACTTCCCTTCTCTATTTCTTTGCTTTTTTTCCTTTCTAGCCTTTCGTCATTTTTTTTTATCTGTCTCTTCCATTATTACCTTCATTTCTTATCCTTTTTCTTTCATTCTTTTCTGTCTTTCTATCTTTCTTTCATTCGCTTTTTCCTTAACTTACTCTGGGTTATTTTGTTTCACAGACTTTTTTCTTCTCAGGCTTTTCACCCTTTCTTTCTTTTATGTAACTTTCATTTTCTCTGTCTTTCTTTCTTTCTTTTCCTTTTAACTTTCATTTTCCTTTGTCTTTCTTTCTTTCTTTTCCTTTTAACTTTCATTTTTTTCTTTTCTTTTCCTTTTGAATTTCAATTTTTCTGTCTTTCTTTCTTTCTTCATTTTTTTTACCAATTAACTTTCATTTTTCTCTGTGATTCTTTCTTTCTTACTTTTTTAATTATTAGTTTTCATTTTTCTGTCTTTCTTTTTATATTTCTTGACATTTTCTACCTCTTGGTCTTTCGTTATGTTTCCATCTCTGCTTTACTCTCTTACCCATCTTTCTTTCTTTCTTTCTTTCTTTCTTTATTTCTTTCTTTCTTTCTTTCTTTCTTTCTTTTTTTCTTTATTTCTTTCTTTGTTTCTGTCTTTCGTTCTTTCTTTCTTTAGTTTGTTCGCTTGTTCTTTATTTCTCTTTCTGTCTTTTCTATTTCTTTTAGTATATCCTGTGTTGATTTTAATATATCACGTGTTGATTTTCTTCCTTACTACATTTTCCTACCTTCATCTTTCTTTCTTTTTTCTTCTTTCTTTCTTTCTTTCTTTCTTTTGCACATTCATTTTTCTCCTTAATTTCTCTTTATCTTTCTTTCGTTTCCTTCACTTGCTTTCTTATTTGACTTTCGTTTTCTTTTATTCATTGTTTAGTTCTCCACATTTTTATTTTATTTTTCTTTCTTTCTTTCTTCCTTTCTTTCTTTCGTTTGTTCGTTTGTTCTTTATTTCTCTTTCTGTCTTTTCTATTTCTTTTAGTATATCCCGTGTTGATTTTAATATATCACATGTTGATTTTCTTCCTTACTACATTTTCCTACCTTCATCTTTCTTTCTTTTTTTCTTCTTTCTTTCTTTCTTTCTTCCTTTCTTTCTTTTGCACGTTCATTTTTCTCCTTAAGTTCTTTTTATCTTTCTTTCGTTTCTCTCACTTGCTTTCTTATTTGACTTTCGTTTTCTTTTATTCATTGTTTAGTTCTCCACATTTTTATTTTATTTTACTTTCTTTCCTTTTCCTTTCTTTCTTTCTTTCTTTCTTTCGTTTATTCATTTGTTCTTTATTTCTCTTTCTGTCTTTTCTATTTCTTTTAGTATACCTGTGTTGATTTTAATATATCACATGTTGATTTTCTTCTTTACTTCATTTTCCTACCTTCATCATTCTCTCTTTCTTTCTTTCTTTCTTTCTTTCTGTCTTTCTGTCTTTGTTTCTTCCTTTCTTTCTTTTGCACGTTCATTTTTCTCCTTAAGTTCTTTTTATCTTTCTTTCGTTTCTTTCACTTGCTTTCTTATTTTACTTTCATTTTCTTTTATTCATTTTAGTTCTCCCCATTTTTATTTTATTTTAATTTCTTCCTTTCTTTCTTTCTTTCTTTCTTTCTTTCTTTCTTTCTTTCTTTCTTTCTTTCTTTCGTTCGTTCGTTTATTCGTTTGTTCTTTATTTCTCTTTCTGTCTTTTCCCTTTCTTTTAGTATATCCCGTGTTGATTTTAATATATCACATGTTGATTTTCTTCCTTACTACATTTTCCTACTTTCAGCATTCTTTCTTTCTTTCTTTCTTTCTTTCTTTCTTTCTTTCTTTCTTTCTTTCTTTCTTTCAACTCATTTTAATCGCTTTTGTTTTTGTATTTCTTTGTCTTATTTACATTTTTCTTTCATATTTAAAAAAACTATTCTACTAACAACTAATGGACATTTTTTATCTTTCTTTCTCTCCTTTTATCTAAATTTACGTTTTCTTTCCTTCTTTCATTCATTTATTGTGTGTTTCTTTCCTTTAATAACATCTTTGTAAAAAATATTACTAATTTTGCCTAGTCTCATCTTTCATCTTTTCTTTCTTTCTGCTTTATTCTGTTTTATTTTTTCCCGTTTTTTGTTTTCTCTTTTCTTTTGTTGTTGTTGTTTTGTTCTGTTTATTTCTGTTCTCTCTGTTCTTCCTTTCAGATTTATCCATGTAAACTTTCTTTGCTCGTAACCTTTGATTCGATGATGATAGATCAAATCTTCAGCCAGCCCTCTCTTCGTTAACACACGAATGGATAGCTCATAACACACGTAACCACTTCCGGTGGTTTCCATGAGCATCTGACATTCCCAACATGCATTTCTCATTTGCATATATGCACCTGCAAATCTAGGAACACTTATCTAAATATCTATATTTTTTTTTTCGACTTCTCAATGCGGAAATATTCCTTTCTGAAGACAAAGAACAACAAGAGACGCCATGCCCCCCTACCGAACTTGCATAACACTTACATTCGTATTTCACTTCCTTGTAAATGCACTTGCTGGTCTTTGACACAGTGGTGGTGCCAAACACTCACGTTTGAAAGTTCCTAAGGTTCCATTTCCATTTTAGATGTTAATTCTTTTACTTTTACGTTTAGCTTCTCTCCAGAATTAAGCTCTTGACAACATTCCATCTTTTGTAGAGCTAAGCAATGCCTGTACCTTTATTTTCCTCTACCAGTCTTTATTCTGGCGTTCATTTGTACACACACGTTATGCCAGATTCTCAAACCCCACTTTTCTCATTATTTCCTCGAGAAATTTAAGTCACGCCATTCTGCACGGGATGCACAGTGGAATAATGGATAGCGGCTCGGATTGAGGAGTTGGAGAGCCGAGTTCGAATTCCAGTCGAATCCATTACATTCACTTATATGCTAATACTCTTAGGAAAGGCATGAATCCTCTTCTTCTCCTCCCCACACCAGTTATGGGTAAATAGCAGGACAGACCGGGTTCTTGGATGGTAACTGGTCTACCGCAGAAAGAAATGGCAACCTACTGCGGAAAAAAACTGTCTCGTCACTCATGCATGGAAAGATACATGATCGCCTAAGCGTGTATCACACATGGCACATAACTGACTGACTAACTTTCCAGTCGAATCCATTGCATTCACTTACGTGCTAATACAGTTGGGAAAGGTATGAATCTTTTTCTTCTCCCTCCAGCTATAGGTAAATAACAGGACATACTGGGTTCTATAGCCTTGGATGGCAATTGATCTATCGCAGAAAGAAATGGCAACCTACTCGTCAATCATGTATCAAAAGATACATGATCGCCTAAGCGTGTATGACGCATGGGACATCGCTGACTGACTGACTTTCCAGTCGAATCCATTACATTCACTTACGTGCTAATCACCTTGGGAGAGGTATGAAACCTCTACTTCTCCCTCCAGCTATGGGTAAATAGTAGGAAAGACCAGGTTCTATAGTCTTGGATGGCATCTGGTCTACCACAGAAAGAAATGGCAACCTACTGCGGGAAAAAATCTGCCTTGTCAGTCATGTATCGAAAGATACATGGTAGTCTTAGCGTGTATCACGCATGGCACATAACTGACTGACATTCTGCTTCAATACATTTTTGTTTTCATTTCACTTAAAAGTGTTGTTTACATGCTCCGCCCATGATATTCTCAGTATCCTTCTGTAGAACCACATCGCTGTTGCGTAACGTCTTCTCTTCTTCTGCGTGGAAATTGTCCAGTATTCTTTTCAAAATAGAACGAATTTTATTAAATAAGAAACTACCATTCTTATTTTTATTTGCAACGGTAGTTTTCTGTTTTTTAATACATTAGTTTGTCCCGGTTGTGACCATAAACTACATCCGGTAGAAAGGCCTCTGATTGTGAGGTTTTGAGGAGCGTGGAACCACCTTTCATTTGCTGTTGTTCTCAGGTGCACCCTTACCCGGGTTAGCAACACCTGTTAGCATCCGGTTAATTGGCAAATGCTAAACGCCCAAACAAAAATCAACAGTACATTTTGTAGTAAAATTACCAACAATATATTTTATGATCTACAACAATATATCTAATTTAAAAATACCTTTACCCAGAAAATATAAAATTATGGACAAAATATCTGTCGTTGAAGAGATAAAATAACGTACAAAATATTTAGATTTCGCTATTAAATAACCCATAGTAGGTTTGATATACCATCGCGCAAAATCCAGCAAGCAACACGAATGAACTATTTCCATATAATATCCTACAATTTCTGAAAGAAATCAAAGTATATTCCAACATATATATATATTGGTAAATAGCAGGACAGACTGGGTTCTATAGCCTTGGATGACAACTGGTCTAGAAGAAGGACAACTCTGAATTCAAAACCTGCGGAGTGTCGTTTGGGGACCGTGTGGCACTTAGTGCAACAGGTCTCTGTATTCAGCCCTTCAAAAAGTGTGGATGGTCCTGCACGAAACCTTCACAACTATAATCAAATCACATGTGCTGTTGTCGGGCTGTCGGTTTCCTGGGAACTGATCTGCTTGACCCTCATACGTCGAATTCGACAGGAGAGTCGAGTAGATTATATATATATATATATATTTATATATATATATATATGAAGAAATATAGTCTTAAAGTGTGCTATATTTATGGGATAAAGTGCTCAATATCAGAGATAGAGCGTGTGTAAATATAAAAGTGAACATAGAAGTCAACACTTAGAGGCGACAGTCTGTTTCATGCTAGTGCAATCGTCAGGCAACTGACGATTGCACTAGCATGAAACAGACTGTCGCCTCTAAGTATTTATATATATATATATATATATATATATATATATATATATATATATATATATATATATGTATATATATATATATATATATATATATATATATATATATATATATATATATATATATATATATATATATATATATTGGTGCATAATTAACAGGCGTTTTTTTTAAATGATTATTCCGGAGCATATGATTATCGACACGCATTTTTATGACCTGAAAATAAAAGTTTTTTTTTAGTAAAAAACGTAAACAAAACAGCGACTTTTATTAACAAATAACACGACTACAGAAACGCCTGATAATTATGCACCAACCCAATAGATTTCATTAGAAAGGAGCAAAAAAGACATGGCAAGTTCCTCCGATTAAGCTATTTATTCAATTTTCCTTGTGTTTGTTTAAGTTTTTTTCCTTATCGAAATAAAACGAGTCAAAACTATCCGAATAGGTCTATAAAAAAGATAGAAAAGAAAGAATAGGGAAAAATAAATAAATATAGAATGAAGCAAATGGAAAGAAAGAAAGAAAGAAAGAAAGAAAGAAAGAAACACACAAACAAACAAACAAAAAGGAAAAATGAAAGATAAAGTTAAAGGAGAAAGAAAGAAAGAAAGAAAACGAGAAAAAGAAAGTAAAAGAACAATAAAGAAGATAGAAAAAAGGAAGAAAGAATATATAGAAAGAAGAAAATATGATGAAAAAGAAAAAAATAAGAAAGAAAGATAAACAAACAAAAAACAAATACAAAAAAGTTCGATAAAAAGATAGAAAAAGAGGGAAAATTAATAAAATATAAAATGAAGCAAATGGAAAGAATAAAGAAAGAAAGAAAGAACAAAACGAAATAAATAAGAAACAAAAGATTAAATTTTTAAAAATGGATTTTGAAGATTAAGGAAAAATATAACAAATGAATGAATTAACGAATGAATGAATGAATGAATGAACGAATGAATGAAATGTTTCAGTTAATATCAATGATGTTGTGTATATTTTATTTCGAAGTGAATATGTGGAGATTTTTATATCTAGACTAAATATACTGAACGCATTAATCATAAAAAAGAACATGCTGACGCTCAATAATATCAACAATGAACACAGTCACAATGTGCTGACCGTGTTTAAAAATAAAAAAATAATTCCCCTCAGTATATATATATATATATATATATATATATATATATATATATATATATATATATATATATATATATAAGAAAGAACAGTAAGATATAAAATCCGGTGTTCTTATAGATATTTTTATTTTTACACAATAGTGCTCAATGTAAATTTACAGAGCATTAATATTATAAATTAATTGATTTAAAATATGGGTTTGACTCCTACGTAATCAGTTAAAAAAATAAATGAAAAAAACATTGTTGATAATGAGATCAAGAGTAAGTGATAAAATGAGATAGATCGAGCGATAGGAACAGACTGATATATATATATATATATATATATATATATATATATATATATATATATATAGAGAGAGAGAGAGAGAGAGAGAGAGAGAGATAGAGAGAGAGAGAGATAGGGTAACAAGATAGGATTAATCGAGAGTGAGACAGAGAGATTTATAGAAGATAGATGCATAGATCAGATGAGAGGTAGTTAGATTGAGAGAGAAAGACAAAATGAGAGAGGTCGAGATTGATATCAACAGACTGATATAGATAGATAGATAGATAGATAGATAGATAGATAGATAGATAGAAATGAAGAAACTGATGTAGATATGAAACATAGATAAATAAAAAGGAGATAAATAATGAATAGACTGAGCTAGCTAGCTAGCTAGCTAGATAGGTAGGTAGATAAATAGATAAATACATAGATATGAAGAAACTGAGATAGATAGATAGATAGATAGATAGATAGGAACAGAGTGACATCAGATAGAAAGAAAGTTATGAACAGACTGAGATAGATAGATAGATAGATAGGAACAGAGTGATATCAGATAGATAGATAGATAGATAGATAGACAGGTAGATAGATAGATTGGTAGATATGAACAGTGAAAGATAGATCTGAAGAAACAGAGATATACATATAATGAAGTAATACACTGTGATAGAGAAAGACAAAAAGAAGTTTGAGAGAAATGTAACGTCATGCACAATAGTTCTTAAACTTTCTTTACCCATCCTGCACCTCAACGTCTATTTACAAAGCCACTCCGAATGTGTAGCGGCATTTCAGCCCCGAACCCACGGACTGTCAATCGTGAACTCGGTTGCATTTGCCATCGCGCCAAGAGCTACGGATACCCCATGAAGGTCGGCGAGCGTCTGACGCGCCGGCTGCATGCTCACATCCGATTTTCCGCAACGTGGTCGTCACCGGAAGTGACCGTGTTTTACATCCGCCATCCGCCTCATTTTGTTTTTGTTATTTTATTTCATTTTTTTTTTTTTGCGAGGCCATGTTGCGTGGCGCCTGAAAATGGTCGACCGCACGCGCCTTATTATCGCATTGAAGGAAAGAAACGCAAGACAGGCCCGAACATTGTCGATAGATCGATGGTTTGCAGTCATGATAACTACTTCCGGTGCGAGGGTCGGGTGCAGACATCACGTGATGCAACTAATGGTATTGCGCATTGAATGCATTTTGGTCAAATTAACCCGTTTGGCAATGAGCCATGACGGTGGAGGAGGCGTAACAAAGAAAAAGGAAAAAAAGTAACCCTCAAGTCTGAAAGAGAATGAAGTTGAAAGAAAGACCAAAATTATGGCGCAGATGTGATAAAATATTGAAAAAAATGATAAACAAATTTTTTCTTTATGTAGTTTTTCATTCCTATCTGTTTACCAGATTTTCCTTTTCTGTTACAAGGTGATGAAGTTCGATGCTAATAATTAAATAGAATGTAAGTAATGAAAATCCAACAAATAGAGAATATATATATATATATATATATATATATATATATATATATATATATATGGACAATATTAGTGGTGAATATACACATACATATGCAATTATATATACACATACATATATGTATAAAAATAATTCCAAGAGGATATGATCCAGGTAGAACTCGATGTCCAGGACAGAGTAAGGATATAATAAAAAGACTTAAACACTAATATTCCATGGTCATAATTTATTCCATTGGAATCGTAAGAACGATCCAATTCATCAGACCTACAGCAGGTCTGATGAATTGGATCTGAAATATATAAAAAAATATAAATACTTTCATAAAAAAACATTCAATTGTTTTTAATTTGCAACTTTTCAGTTGTTTTATACAGGTTCGATTCCTGTTAGAAGACGCATATTTTCTATGGAAATTTCTGCGGCATTCAGGTTGGTAAATGTAGTTAATACTTTTATTATAAACAGATTATATATATATATATATATATATATATATATATATATATATATATATATATATATATATATATATATATATATATATATATATATATATATATATATATATATATATATATATATATATATATATATATATATATATATATATATATATATATATATATATATATATATATATAAAAAATAAAATCTGTTTATAATAAAAGTATTAACTACATTTACCAACCTGAATGCCGTAGAAATTTCCATAGAAAATATGCGTCTTCTAACAGGAATCGAACCTGTATCCTTTACAGAACCGTCAGATAGCCTGACGTGACTTAACCGATTGGGCCACAGAGGCGCGTTCAGTTTGCACTGTCGATTTTACTGCCTTTAAATACAATTCTCCATGATTTTCTCTCATACATTCATGTCTGCTCAATGCGTATCCAAATGTAAACAAATGACGTCACACATTATGAAATGGACAAAGTCCGACAGTTATTTTTTAAGACATTTTTTTATGTTTATAAAAAAATGCCTTAAAAATAATAGTCGGACTTTGTTCATTTCATAATGTATGACATCATGTATATATATATATATATATATATATATATATATATATATATATATATATATATATATATATATATATATATATTATTGCACAGAAAAATAAAATATAAAGACAGTGAATATATACATGGTGCGATGGGTAAATTGTCGCCATTTTCTATTTTCAATTTAGCGCATGCGCATTGTTTGTTTTTGCTTTTTTTCAATTGTACAGTATAATAGGGTCAGTTTCACACCGTCTGTAAGAAAAAGAGTATCATGACTCCATTCATCTTCCTCACAAGGCCTTAGAATCAACACCGAGGCCTCTACATCAAGTGACTTGAGGAGGTAGTGCTGCCATGGGTCAAGAGGGTGGCTGCTGGAAGACTTATGTCTGAAACAGGTCTTTGCTCCATACCACACACGCAGGAGATCCCATTTATTGCTGTCAAACAATTTCTGCGAAGACATCATCCCTAACATCTAGCAATCTAAATCCCCAGACCGCAACCCCCTAAGGTTGCAGCTGAGCAAGAGAACAAGAAAATTCCTTTTAACACCAAAGATGAATTGAAGGCAAGGATTATGGCAGCATTCACCAAATTAAACAAGGAGACAGTTCATAGGAGTTGCAGAAGATTACGAAGTCTTCTGAAGGTCGTGGTTAAAGCCAATGGCGATTTTATTGAATAAATGTACTCTTTACTATTTCAAGATATTTTTGTGCAGTTTTAGTAAAGATATCTGTTAAAATGAGTTGTCAGTGTTATTTTCCTTTTTACTTAATTTATTTTTACTTGCAAACTATATATATATATATATATATATAAAGATAATATTAGTGATTAATACATAATAATAATAATAATAATAATAATAATAATAATAATAATAATAATAATGGACTCTCCCGTCGGTTTCGACGTATGAGGATCTGACAGACTAGTTGATTCAGTTATGAAATTTTGTGCGATAATCTTAAGTGACATTTAAGACCCCCTAGTGATTTACAAAGGAGGACACATATGGAACAAGTGTGAGGATTATGAGATCAGATCACTGTTGGATTGGCTGATATTAGCCATGGGCGTCCTACATTCCTGTAGCCCTGATCTAACTGGCTGTACATTAGGATCTTGGCTATCGTGTCATCAGACATTCCCAAAACATGACCAGTCCACCGTAACTGAGACTGTATAAGAAAAATCTCGATTCCTCCAATATTACACCTGTTAGACAGGTGTCCTATCTTGAAGGTTAACTCCACACATTGCACGCAGACAGCTTTTATGGAAAACATCTAGCTGGCGTATATGGTACCTGTATGGAGTCCAATACTCTGAGCCATACAAAAGGATGGCAAGTACAACAGCTCTATAAACCCCAATTTTCGTATCCAGTCGAATACACCGCTCATTCCACAAGCGATGGCTAAGTTTGCCGAAAGCACTGGTATCCTTAGCAATCCGATGCATGATTTCATCATCTAAAGTTCCACTGTAATTGACTTTGCTACCAGGATAGATGAAAGACTTTACATAGTTCAGGGTTTTGTCAAATTTGAAGACTGGTGGTTTTTTGTTTCTGACCACGCACTTGCTTCGGAGTAGGACAAGGTTGGTGCACAACTTCAGTTTTCTTTATGCTAAGTGTACGACCAAATGCGTTACATGCAGCAGAGAAACGATTTATTAGATGTTGGGCATCCTCAAAGGATGTCGCTACAAGAGCCGCATCATCAGCAAATCACGAATAATTTGCGTACGAAGGTGGGTCTTGGCTTTGAAGCGCTGATGATTGAAGAGACCACCAGTTGTTCGAAATTGAAACTTGACGCGACTCTCTGTGTCTGCAAATGCATATTTCAGCATCACCGAGAAGAAAAGGGCAAAAAGGACAGGGACCATGACACAAACTTGCGTGGTGCTATTTGTGACGTTAAAGGATTCCGACATCATACCATCAGACGATATTAGCTTGCATTCCTTCATGAAAGGAGATGAAGACCTTTAGCATGTTTTCAGGGATTCCGAGTTTCCTCGAGACTTGCCAAGGAGCCTCTTGATTCACAGTGTCAAAGGCCTTCGTCAAGTCCACAAACACCATTCACAACACCTGGTTTTTCTCGCGAACCTTCTCTGCAACTTGACGAAGGGAAAATATCATGTCAATGGTGCCACGACCCGACCGAAAACCACACTGCGATTCAGGATATATGTCGTCAACAAGGTGTATATTGATTCTGTTTAGTCTCACTAGGATTTTGCCTGCAATTGAAAGGAGTGATATCCGCTGATGATTATCACAGACACACCTGGATCCCTTGTTTTTGTAGAGGTGTTTGATAGAGGCGTCTTTATAATCCTGTGGGACACCGCGTGCCTTCAATATCTCCACGAAAAGGAGATGTAATTTTTTTTACCAACTTTTGACCACCATGCTTATACACTTCGGGTGGAATAGGATCCTTAGGAGAAGGAGATTTTCCAGATGAGATTTACTTGATGGAGCGAATTACTTCTTGATAAGTAGGTTCAAAAGACAACTTCCGAATTTCAGGATTTTGCTCAATTGATGTGATGGCTTCCTCATCCGTAACAGAAGTGTTGTTTAACAGTTTTGAAATCCGCTTTCCACCTATTTAAAATGTCTGACTTATCCGTCAAGAGAGTTTCACCATCTGCTGTGGAGATAGGAGCAACACCACTTTTCTGAGGACCGAAAATGCTCTTGAGGCCAGCATAGAAAGCCTTTAGATCCTTTCTATCTGATGATTCTTGGAGTTCAGTGGCCTTTTCAGACCACCAACGCTCTTTCATGGCTCTGAGAGCCCGTTGAACCTGACTTTTGCACTTCTTGTAAGCGATCTTCTTATCGGACGAGTTCTTGACCTCAATCCATGCTTTATGAGAAGAGTGCAATTGATCTATAAGCTGCTGAACTTCTGTATTATTGTCATCAAACCAGTCTTGATGTTTACAATGTAGCAGGCCGAGAACCTCCAAAGATGTAGAATATGTTGCATCACGCAGAGCCTTCCAAGATGATTCGATATCATTGGTAATATTTACAGAATCAAGTGCAGCATCAAGTTTGTCAGAGAGCTCAATTTTCGTTTCAGTCGATTTAAGAGGCAGTACGTTAATGCACTTGGGCAGTGTAGATTTTATAATCCTTCGCATTTGCAGATGCAGTGTAGCTTTACTTCGAAGTAGAGCGTGATATGACAGATAGCATGTTGTGTGGAATGAACGCGTTATCTTAAAATCTTTTATGTCCTGTTTTTTGGTGATGACATAGTCGATCAGATGCCAGTCTTTCGAACGAGGATGCATCCACGTGGTCTTATGACAGTTGGGTTGCAGGTAGAAGGTATTAGTAATACTAAGGTCAAATTCCTTGCAGATAGTGAGAAGGCGTAATCCATTAGAATTCACATGACCAATACCATGGCGACCTAAAACGCCCTTCCAAGTAATCATTGCCAACACGAGCATTGAAATCACCTGTAAGGACTAATTTATCCTTATGGTGGACTTTGGAAATGACATCCCGAAGAAGATTGTAAAAATCTTTTTTTCTTCATCTGAACAACCTAAGGTTGTCGCGTAGCAGCAAACCATCGTCACACGGGTGTTGCACACCAGATTGAGGGTTAATTCCATTTTGCGATCAGATACACCGTTAGGTAAGGAAGGCAGTGAGTTAGCAAGGTCTGACTTGATGGCAAAGCCAACACCAGACTGGCGTGGCTCTTTCTCAGTCTTACCAATCCATAAAAATATGTATCCGCCTTTTTTTTCTCTAAGCTGAGAATTACCAGCCAGACGTGTTTCACTAATGGCCGCTATGTCGATGTTATATTTCTTTAACTCGAGAGAAACAAGAGCTGTTTTACGCTCGGGTGCAGAATCTTTGTCCTGAAGAGTGCGAACATTCCAAGATCCAAAATAGAAATTCTTCGTATATTTATTCTGATATTCCTTGCTGTTTCGACTGCTTTATTGGATAACTAGACAGCTGCAGCGGACTGCCAAGTCACTGTATCAGCAAGCAATGCTTAGGGCTGCTTTGTCACCGATGGAGGACACGAACATCACAATTGCTCATGGGTTTGTGAAAGAAAGGCCATCACCCATCGGTCTGCCACTGTGTAGAGCTCCAGCTTTACCTGACCCCGTCGCCTTCACTCTATCGCCAGTGGACCTTGCAACTGAATCTGTGTGGATAAGAACGAATCAATGTAAACCACCAGAAAACCCACACAAGGGATTTGATTAAAGTGCTGAAGGCCTGTGCAGAACTATCCACAATTTTCGGAACTATTGATACACACAGTCGGTGCAAATAAATGCCACAGACGAAGCAGAAAATGTACCTCAGGCTTTTTGTGTAAGAATCTTCTATTTTCTAGACCAATCGTGTTCTATAACACTAACGCGCTTGGCCAGCCCTGGTAGACACTATTTGCCTATAGCTGGGACCCTAACAAGTGCTACCACGCCGGGTCAGGGTGGACTTGGGAACAATAGCAATTAAAAGGTGGTTGTATGCTCCTCAAATCCTCCAATCTCCCGATGAGAAACTTGCTGCCGGATATATATATATATATATATATATATATATATATATATATATATATATATATATATATGTATATATATATATATATATATATATATATATATATTTAGTTTAGGATAAACTAGGTAATCCGTATGGGTAACCCAAGGAGGATAAAATTCTGAGAGCTCAATGTAAATCAGAGCTAATAATTTAAATAAAAGCAGACGACTTTAAGGTTCCATGTAATAAATTATTTCAGACTGATGATCCGCGGTCATTTAAAAGGCCTGTGGTGAAATAATTTATTACATTGAACCATAAAGTGGTGTGTTTTTATTTAAATATAAATATATAT
>OZ038512.1:5656306-5696306 GCA_964036315.1 Acanthosepion esculentum
AAAATAAAATAATGAGCGAATTAATAAAGGAGAAGAGAAAGAAATAAAAAGAAAGAAAACGAAAGAAGGATTAAATATATGCAGAGGAAAATGAATGGAATAAAGAAGGAAGAAAAAATACCTGAATGAGTGAAAGAAAGAATGAGTGAATGAAAGAAAGAAAGAAAGAAAGAAAAAGGGGAAAGACAAATAGAAAATATACAAATACAAGAGGAAAAATGGAAAGGAATGAAAGAAAACAAAAAATAGAGGCAGACGAAAGGAAGACGGAAGAAGAAAACGAATAAAAGAGAAACGTAGAAATCAAAATCATAGAAAGAACATAATCGTAATAGGGAGATAGATATAAACAAACTTAGATATAAACAGCGTGATAAAGATAGAAGCAAACTTACATAGAAACGGACTAAGATAGATAGATAGATAGATGCAAACAGATATGACTGGCTTAGATAAATATGAACTAATTGAGATCGATAGATAGATACGATCAGATTAATATATATATATATATATATATGTATATATATACATATATATATATATATATATATATATATATATATATATATATATATATATATATATAAATATAGTTAGAACAAACTACAGCAATCAACACCAAAATTGAAAAAATAGCTTTAATTATCTTCCCAAACAAAAAAAAAAAACTATTAAATAAGCTGTATAAACAATTTTTACTACGTTAATAAAAACACCGATCAAAATAAAGAAAAAATATATAAATATATCAGATAGAAAATAAATAAAAATAAAAATAAAAACAAGCAAAATAATTTAACTCAAATAAATAAACAAATAAACGACTTCGGGTAAAATAACCGGCAAAATAGACTACCCACAATGCACCACTGACCCATATATATAAATAGCCGAGAAAAATAACAGCACTCGTGGCCTGACGATTGCACCTAGCATGAAACAGACTGTCGCCTCTAAGTGTTGACTTCTATGTTCACTTTTATATATATATATATATATATATATATATATATATATATATATATATATAGAGAGAGAGAGAGAGAGAGAGAGAGAGAGAGAGAGAGTTGAGTTGATGCGAGGTTGTGACCCTGGGTTTACCGCTTTTGCGATCATCAGTTTGTCTGACGATCGCAAATAGCGTGAAACACCGGGTCACAAAATATGTTAGATCTATCTAAGATATTGAGCGCTTTCCAATACGTACCGCGCATATAATATATAAATAATATATATAATATATTGCACACAGACACATCACACACACACGTACAAACACACACACATATATATATATATATATATATATATATATATATTTATATACATACCCTTTTCATATATATATATATATATATATATTTATATATATATATGGATAGATACGATCAGACTAAAATATATATATATATATAGATATATATAGATAGATAGATACGATCAGACTAATATATATATATATATATATATATATATATATATATATATATTGATAGATAGATAGATAGATAGATACGATCAGATTAATATATATATATATATTTATATATATATATATATATATATATATATATATATATATATAGATAGATAGATACGATCAGACTAATATATATATATTTATATATATATATATATATATAGATAGATAGAAACGATCAGACTAATTTATATATATATATATATATATATGTATAGATAGATACTATCAGACTAATATATATACATATATATAGATAGATAGATAGATAGATAGATACGATCAGACTAATATATATATATATATATATATATATATATATATATATATATAGATAGATAGAAACGATCAGACTAATATATATATATATATATATATATATATATATATATATATATATAGATAGATAGATAGATAGATAGATATATCGATCGATTTTAGTAGATTTTGAATGAAACCAAAAGACAATAACTGCTTGATATGCCGAGAATGTCAGTTAAAGTCAGAGAAGGACAAAAGAATGATGGAAGAAACAAACAAGCTAGCAAACATTGAAAGGAATAAAATAAAACAGTCTCATTCTTTGTTTCTTCATTCTACAAAAATCAAGCACTCGATATTGATTGTAAAAGATTGAACCAGCGGCTGGGGGAGGCGGGGAATGAATTATCTCCCTTTGTTACGTACGTACATTTTTTTTTTCTTTCTTTTTCATTTGTTAGTTCAATTCATTTTTTCTTTCTTTATTTACTTACCATTTTTTGTTTGTTTGTATTCTTTCCTCTCCGAGGTGTCAAAGCCCAAGAGGAACTCATTTAATACGAAAGGAGGACAGAGAGAAAATGGTGAAAATAAAAGAAAAAGGAATAATGAAAGAAAGAAGAGAGAACAACGAATAAAGCTTTAATGATACACTGATGAGTTAAAAATTTCTTTCCTACGACTACTACAGGGCAAGATTTAACCTTCCCATCCACCGCTTGCGTTGCCTTCGGTCAAACAACCTATTTTCCCGCCTATAACTCTTCGCATGATTGACTGACAAAGTTCAGCTTGATCTTAGACAAAGATTAGCGCCAGGTCACTGTGTTATAAGCAAGAGATAAAAGACATAGTATTTAATAAGAAGATTTTAACATTTTCGTTATTAATTTATCTTTCAGAATAATATTTAAATATCCAGAAAATACATGACACCTTCTACACTTTACTAGAGTCAGATCAAACGAAAAAGGCAGTATTGCTGCCATATCTGAGCTGGACTTGATCAATACTTACTATCCAGGCCTGACAGAGTTCAAAATCGTCTACACGGTCTACTGAGAGACTAATTATTTTCCACAATACAACCTCTTTCCCTGAGACAAATATATACAATCCCCTGGCTTTTCTATCACTAATTTCACGGCAAATGTTTTGACCAGCTACATTACTTATTTCCACCAGTTCAGACCTTTACAGCTACCTTAAAATTCTAAACTAGCTGCTGTTGTGGATACAAAAGAAAAATACGAACCACTCCCCTTGAACCATGAAAGCAACGATAATGGCTAGTATAATATATTAATATATATATTTAACATCGTATAATCTGGCAACTTTGAAACTTTTCTGAATCAGCTAGATATCATTGAATTCGGACTAGACGGAGCTGAGGAGTTGCTTGGACACGCACACGCACCAACACACACACTTACACTGTACTTTCTATATAAGATTAACAAAGAAATCCAAAATTTCCTCATATGGGGAATAGTCTATTTGGGCAGACGATGATGTCGGTCGTCTGTCTTATCAACCCCGGTGTGGAATGAGTTCACTTCAATAAAGTTAAATGAGTCAGGAAGTAGAATTTAACTGTGAAAGGTAACAAATACAATTTGCCGAAAACATCTACTACAGAATCTGTCTATATTTCTGAGATGAGGTATTATGTACATTATTTACATTATTCGGACTATTGTCCTCATCTTTGTTGCCATATTTATCACAACGTTTCGGCCTTTCAGTATCTGTCTATATTTCTGAGATGAGGTATTATGTACACTATTTACATTATTCGGACTATTGTCCTTATCTTTGTTGCCATATTTATTAGAACGTTTCGACCGTTGTACGCTCCGGCCTTCTTCAGGTCGTTAGAATGTCGAATTGAACCCTTTATTTCGATCGCTGGGGTAGACTGTTCTAGTTCCACTTGCCATGTTTAATGGATGTCAGTTATCAGTTATCTCCTGATAATTCCCTTCTCCAAGTTGTCCACTGCCTTAACCGGGTATTGAACTCACATTCTTAGAGTCCTGTCACTGGATCTAACTAACGCCTTTATCCACTGTGACATGTTTCCCAGACATATGTCCCAGTGGATATATGCAAGTTTCATTAAATATGACAGACAAGATGCTTTGATTAAGTTTCTTATGTAATTTTTCATGTCATCTTTGTTTTTCTTTTCAGTAGATAAATTATATAAAAACAGTCCAAATGTTTTTTCCGGAACCCTTTCAGTTATACGTTTAGTCATTTTCAAGGTTGGAAAAGACTTGGAGAGATTTTTTTTATATAATTTATCTATTTTATATATATATATATATATATATATATATATATATATATATATATATATATATAATTGAGTAATTCATTGAGTCTGAAAGAAACCTCAACAGAATGCAGAAAGCACTGGACGGCCGTTTCGTCCTATATTTGGGACTCATCAGCAGTGCCCATCCACAAACGAGAATTGAAACTCTGTTGAGTTTTTCAAGCAAACGTCATACCAACTGTTCCAATGGGCCTCGGTGACAAAGAGGTAGCAAATCAGACTCAATATAGCGCCGCTCGCTCACATAGTCCGTGGTGGAACGCAACTGAAATTGTCTGTAACCATAGGGCTGTGCCCCCTGGAGCCACGACTACTATCACTAAGCCGCTCAAACTGAAGCATTAGAAGCCGGATCAAGCAATGATATACATTCCTAACAATTTCTATCATGTATATATATATATATATATATATATATATATATATATATGTGTGTGTGTATGCATGTATATATATATATATATATGTGTGTGTGTGTGTGTGCGTGTGTGTTTCCTTCTCGTTCTTCGAGAGACTATAACTTGTCTTTTCTCTTTTTTTCGACTTTATCATCTGTCTTACTTTTTAATCTTTTTAGCGGAGACTATAGCTTATGTCATTCTTTCTTGCTCCCTTTTTTATTTTATTTTTTCACGGGAAAAGAGATTGTATATACGTAAATATTAAAAATTTTAATAACCCTCATTTCGACCACCTGATGAGATTCGATGATATGCATCGAAACATGAATGCTCTTATGTAGCACTTTTAATATGTGTTCGAATGTAATATTCTATAATAAAGTATATATATATATATATATATATATATATATATATGTATGTATGACGTGTGACGTCATTTGTTTACATTTGTATACACTTTGGGCAGATATGAAAATAACTGAGATATTCATGGAAGATTAAAGTTTAAAAGCAGTAAAATCGAATTTGCGAACCGAACGCTCCTCTGTGGCCGAAACGGTTAAGCCACGTCAGGCTATATGACGGTTCCGTATAGGATACAGGTTCGATTCTTGTAGTAGGAGGAAAATTTTCTATGAAAATTTCTCGGACATTCAGGCCGGTAAATGTTATCTAATACTGTTTATTATAAATAAAAAAAAAAACAGAGCATTTACTTAAATATTTGTATCTATAAAAAGAATGTATAAACATGAAAATGTCTTAGAATATATATATATATATATATGATGAAAATGTGGAAAAGACAAAGCAAAATCCGAATATGCGAGTTTACTGTTTTTATTTTGTTTTTGTTTTTGTTATTCTGTCGACGTCAGACGTTTCGGTCAAATAGACCTTCTTCAGGACATGGTTAATGGAGACATATTTATATTAGATTTAAGTTAGATGAAGAGACGATATATACTTTTAACTTAAATCTAATATAAATATGTCTCCATTAACCATGTCCTGAAGAAGGTCTATTTGACCGAAACGTCTGACGTCGACAGAATAACAAAAACAAAAACAAAATAAAAACAGTAAACTCACATATTCGGATTTTGCTTTGTCTTTTCCACATTTTCATCATACCGTCGAATCTACATCCACACATTTGCTTACATATATATATATATATATATATATATATATATATATATATATATATATATATATATATATATATACACACACACACAGGACATCCCTAAAGTCTGGACACACAGGCAAGGAAGCATATTTTCAAGAGATTAAATTTTCAACAACATTTTATTGAATTGGAATATTTCAACAAATAACATCTTCAATGTGCATTTGCAATGCAAAGGTTGATGCGCTTTGCCAGATTCATGTGAACTCGATGCAAATAACTGCATATTGCCATCAATTTGAGCACATTCACTCTTTATACGTTCAATCAAGTGTGTTGCATCTTTGATATTCTTTGAGTACACCCTCCACTTAAACATACCCCAGAAAAAGAAGTCAATTCTTTATTCTTAAGATAAAACCCTGATTAATCTGTGGAAGTCAAAAAATCATATAGGTAATGAGATATCCCATGTGTCCAGATTTTTGGGACAGACCTCTCTCTCTCTCTATATATATATATATTAAGTGCACTTTGGCTTCGAACATACCCTGAATCCGTCAGGGCACATCGAGGCGGTGTAACGCTTAGCAAGCTTGTCTCGCTAGAACAATTACGACTGAGTAGTGAGTTGGATCCTCACTGGGTGCCCCATACATTCGGCCTTGTGCCACATCTAAGCTACGCTTGGAAAATCACTACCCTGAATCTATCATAAAAATTCTGGGTGGGGAATTAGTAAATACTAAATTACAACTGCTTAGTACAAAAAAAGGCTATTTATTACGAGCAAATATACATACATACACGTGTATACTTAGTAGTAAAATGCTATTACAACGCATATACATACGCGCACACAACTCATGCGTACGTACATAAATTTACAGACATTTTCGCCAGTTCCACAGACCCTTCAATGGCTGAGTTTTCCAAGTCACAGTAATTGCCAATTTCCTTTATTTACCATTCCATGATTTCTACCGAGGTGGGTGGATATGCAAGTAATTTTCTCTTCTGCTACTTTTCTTTTAAATTCATGATGGATTTTGTGTCTAAATTAATAAAAGCCCGCTAGAATGTTTCTCTCGATCACTTAAATCGCAGGAGTTGATCCCAGATCTGCAATTTCTTTGTCCTTCCTGTTCGGTTAATAAGTTATTGTTAACTTTACCGTACTGTCGTCGCTCGCCTCAACCTTGGCTTTATTTGCCAAGATATAGGAATGTAGGCTCTAACATTTCGGAGAGAAATTTATGAGAATTTGAATGTCGTTTTTATGATTTGCTTCTGGTGTGGCTTCATAAAATGGAACAAGGCAATGATCTTCAAAATATTGAATTATAATGACTTCACAAAAAGGCAATTTTAAACAAATAAATAGCAAAAGAATAAAATGCTATTTTTATAAGAAAATAGAAAAAAACAAAACGTGATATTGTGATTTGTATTGTTTCCTTCTTTCTCGTTTTTATTTCTTTCTCAACATATTTCTTCTTTTCTTTTCCACATTTTATATTGCTTGTTTGCTTCTTTCTTTCTTTCTTTCTTTCTTTCTTTTTCTTCCAGAATTCAGACTTATTCTTTTATTCTCTTGATTGTTTTTTTAAACTTTATTTGTTTCTTTCTTTCTTACTTTATTTATTTTTCTTTCTTACACTCTCTTGTTTTTTGTTCTTTCT
Source organism: Acanthosepion esculentum (assembly GCA_964036315.1). Classification (NCBI taxonomy): domain Eukaryota; kingdom Metazoa; phylum Mollusca; class Cephalopoda; order Sepiida; family Sepiidae; genus Acanthosepion; species Acanthosepion esculentum. Next base: position 5,663,613 of record OZ038512.1, read on the forward strand.
TTCTCCCTCATATTCCAGACTTATTTCTTCTTTTATTCTCATTTTAGCTTGTTTCTTTCGTTCTTTCTTTCTTTCTTTCTTTCTTTCTTTCTTTCTTTCTTTCCTTCTTTCTTTCTTTCTTTCTTTCTTTCTTTTTTGTTCACAATCCAGTCATTTCTTCTTTCGTTCTCCCCATTTTATCTTTCTTTCTTTCTTTCTTTCTTTCTTTCTTTCTTTCTTTCTTTCTTTCTTTCTCGTTCACAATCCAGTCATTTCTTCTTTCATTCTCCCCATTTTATCTTTCTTTCTTTCTTTCTTTCTTTCTTTCTTTCTTTCTTTCTTTCTTTCTTTCTTTCTTGTTCATAATCCAGTCATTTCTTCTTTCATTCTTCCCATTTTATCTTTCTTTCTTTCTTTCTTTCTTTCTTTCTTTCTTTCTTTCTTTCTTTCTTTCTTTCTTTCTTTCTTTCTTTCTTGTTCACAATCCAGACATTACTTCTTTCATTCTCCCCATTTTATCTTTCTTTCTTTCTTTCTTTCTTTCTTTCTTTCTTTCTTTCTTTCTTTCTTTCTTTCTTTCTTTCTTTCTTTCTTTCTTGTTCACAATCCAGACATTTCTTCTTTCATTCTCCCCATTTTATCTTTCTTTCTTTCTTTCTTTCTTTCTTTCTTTCTTTCTTTCTTTCTTTCTTTCTTTCTTTCTTTCTTGTTCATAATCCAGTCATTTCTTCTTTCATTCTCCCCATTTTAGCTTGCTTCTTTTTTTCTTTTATAATATCTTTCTTTCTTTCTTTCTTTCTTTCTTTCTTTCTTTCTTTCTTTCTTTCTTTCTTAGAATCCAGACTTCTGGATATTTCAGAAGTGGTATGGCATGTGGAACTGGATAAGTCTACCCTGATGGATGAAATAAACCGTTCGGTTCGAAATTCCAATCACCTGAAGAAGGCCGGAGCGTACAACGGCCGAAACGTTGTGAATATGGCAATGAAGACGAGGATAAACGTTCGAATAATGTAAATAATGTAAAAGTATCCGTGAGTGTCTCCCGCTGTGTGCGTGTGTGAGAGAGTCCGCATATGTCTGTGCGTGTGCACACCTGTGTATGTGCGTGTGTGTGCGACTACATGTGTCTATGCTTGTGTATGCGCATGTGTGTGTATGTCCATCTGCGTGTGTGTATTGTACATGATTGTGCGTGTACGCGCGTGCGAGTGTGTTTGTGTATGTGCATGCGCACGCGCGTTTGTGTGCGCATGCGTGTAAATATGTCACTATTAAATTAGCTACATCGGAATGTTTTGGCATTGGGATGAGGCGCGGTAATGTTTCAGTGTTTAAAATCTATATTTATCTTGTTTTCATGGATTGTGTGGGCAAAAATCTACTTGAAAAGTGAACATTCTTCCGTCGTTATCTTTTGTGTCCTACGGCAGATTTTAGGGGATGAAGCAAAGGTCTGACAAAATTTCGGCGTTCTTGATAAGATCCAGAGACGGATATGCAACGTAATTGACCCTGATCTGGCATCTCGTCTGCAGTCGCCCTCTCACAGACAAGCCGTCGCCTCTCTCTGTCTTTTTTACAAATACTTTCACGGTAATTGCTCAGATGAGCCGCTTTCGCTGGTTCCCAGACTTCATGAATTCAAGCGTTCTACGAGGCTGGCATACCGCTCCCACCCCATCACAGTTGAAACTGTTAAATGTAGCCGTCTTTTCTACTCCAATAGCTTCATATCTCGCACCTCTCGCCTGTGGAACTCCCTTCCCTATTCGTATTTCCCTGACAACTATAATCTCCAACTATTCAAATGTAATGTCAATCGACATCTCCAGTTGACTTGATCTATTCACTTCCCTTCTCCACATCCTTTCCTCTAACACTCCTATCTGCTCTCGCTCCAAATCTTCTATAACCAATTGCCTGGATCTATCCACTTCCCTTCTCCACATCCTTTCCTCTATCACTCCTATCTGCTATCGTTCCAAATCTTCTGTAACCCCTTGCCTTGATCTATCCACTTCCCTTCTCCACATCCTTTCTTCTAACACTCCTATCTGCTCTCGCTCCAAATCTTCTGTCACCCCTTGCGTTCTAGTGGCTTCCCGCCTTGCTTGGGGTGAAATGCTTAAAACAAAATATGGGCACCGATGCTGCAGGTTTGGCATGGAATCCGTCGAAAGTTATCCACGTTGAATTGTGTGCGGGCTTGTCGTAAAAGGTAATCTTCGATTAGCAAAGTTTACAATGAAAATGACGATTCCGTGGAGTGCTGGGAACGATATCCACTCGTCTTGGATATCTTTCACACGAGCGCGTGTGTGCCCAAAGGCCCTAGCTTGAGTCTTACCCTGTTTCTGATCTTCATCAATGATCTTCGTAATATAATCAGTTCGCAAGTAGGCATTTATGCAGTTGGCACTATCATTTAATCCTCTCTTAATAGCAAATCCGTCAGAGCTGACAAAGTTAATCTACCCGTTGTTCTTAAAAAGGACCTCCAATCAGTGGTTAACTAGGGCAGGAAATGGCTTGTAAAATTTAATGCCTCCAAAATGAAACTGCTCTCTTTAACTAACATAGAGAATCTTCCCTGTCCGCCATCAGCATGGGCTAACTCGTGGAGAGCGTCTCACTACACCTTGTGGCCTCACGTTTTTAACGGATTTGAAATGGGATTGAATCAATAGCTGCATCTACTGCAAGGAAAGTTGGTTCATTATGCCGTGCCAGAAGGTTTTTCTCGTCATAATCCACCCTGCACGTGAACAAATCTACCATTCGGCCGTGCATTGAATACTGTTGCCGTATCAAGCCATCTTTTGCCCTAGTTATCGACGGTCCTGCCATTTTGACCACGTCGGGCTGATCAGCCTTGCTTTCGAGGCAGGAGTAAATGTTAGCGTCGTCAGCGGAGATGACAAGTTGAGAGCTGATGTCACCGAGAAGGTCGTTAATGAAAACTAAAAACAGCGTAGGACCAAGGATGGATCCCTGGGGGACACACTCGTTAGTACGAAAGAATTTAGACGTGTGTTCGTTCAAAATAAATTTCATTTCACGATTTGACAGGAAAGACTGTATCAGCTCAGAAATGTGACCGGAGAGGCCGTAATTTTTCAGCTGGCAGAGAAGATCTGAATGCCAGACCCTGTTAAAGGCTCTCGAGATGTCCAGTGCTAAAGTCCGTCATCGTTTTTATCTAGATCATGAAAGACCCTTTCCGCAAATAGCATTAATACTTCAGTAATAGACATTGAGAAAAGAAATCCATTTTGCTTGTCTGGGAAACGGCCCTTCCGACGAGAGATGAGAGATGATATATATATATATATATATATATATATATATATATATATATATATATATATATATATATATATATATATATTGTTATTGTGTGTATATATAGGCAGCAATTTTTCATTGATGCATATTTCATTAAGTATTATAGACAAGTTTTGTCTATTTATTTTAAGTAAGTTCCTTTCATATTGTCTGATAAGCTTAATAACATTATCATTGAAAGACGAAAGGAAATCACCATATTGATACATGTTTAAATCCAATCGAAGCTTTCGGCTTACATAAGCCATTATCAAAGATGAGAATTACTTTTCAATATATCAACCAATACACGGACGAAAAAATATATATATAAACGAGTTTGTCGTTGCTTTGAAATTTTTCACGCAACAAAAACAGACAATCATTATTATAATGAAAACGCCCACCATCCATCAGAGAACTGACATCATTGACCACCTAACGAGGGAGGGGACGAGGAATTAAACCAAAGAAAAAAAGGGGGACAGAAATACAAGGGGAACAATGAGCATACGTGCCCTTCGTTCTTTTTATGCCCCATGTCCTTTCAGGACGTAGGCGATCATAGCTCTCCACCTCTCTCTATCCCTTGCAGCTCTCAACAAGTTCATTCCCTCTGCTTCCTCCCCCAGGCCATGTTCTGTCATCCACTTGCTTAAGTTCACCAGGTATGTCACACGTTGTTTTCCCTTGTCTCTCTTTCCCTTTATTCGACCCGTGAATATTAACTTCTCCAGCCCCTCCTTCCTCATTATGTGTCCCAAAAACTACTGTTGCTTCTTCCTGATATTAAATATAAGCCTCCCCCTTGTTTGCGACCCCTCTAAGATCACATTGTTGCTCACATGTGAGCAACGATGTGATCTTAGCTAAGTTAATTGGCATGAGGCCCAACAGAAATCGTGGATTAAGGATCTTAACTATTAAAAATCTTATTTAAGGACAGATGTTCGCTGATATATTGGCATATCTATTCTCAGAACAGGATTAGCATGAACCCAATTGCGTAAATTCACATCAGTTCATGTAAACTCACACAAAGAAAAAAATCTAAAAATCTTATTCCAGGTTTTTTTACACTATTGCATCGTTCGGATTGTTGTCCTCATCGTTATTGCCATATTCACGACGTTTCGGTCGTTGTAGACTTCGGCCTTCCTCTGGATTTGTCTATATTTCTGGGATGAGGTATTGTAACTATTTACACTATTTACATCGTTCGGATTGTTGTCCTCATCTTTATTGCCATATTCACGACGTTTCGGTCGTTGTAGGTTCCGACATTCTGCAGGATTTGTCTATATTTCTGAAATGAGGTATTGTAACTATTTACATCGTTCGGATTGTTGTCATCATCCTTATTGCCATATTCACGACGTTTCGGTCGTTGTAGGTTCCGGCCTTCTCCAGGATTTGCTGATATTTCTGGGATGAGGTATTGTAACTATTTACACTATTTACATCGTTCGGACTGTTGTTCTCATGTTTATTGCCATATTCACGACGTTTCGGCCGTTGTACGCTCCGGCTTTCTTCAGGATCTGTCAATGTTTCTGAGATATTATAAATATTTACATTGTTTATATCATTCGGATTATGTCCTCATCTATATTGCGATATTCATAATATTTCGTCTGTTGTAACCTTCTTCAGATGATATGTTGGAATTTCGAATCGAACTCTTTATTTAGTGCTTGGGGGTAGAGTCTTCTAATTCCACGTGCCCTGCCGTTATTAGGATATCTCAGCTTTAATTAATTCCCTTTAGTAACTCAACTTCCCAAGATTTCTTTTCTCTCTTTTCTCTGGTCCAGTATTGAGCTGAAAATTCTTTTGGTCAAGTCATTTATCCACTGACCCATATTTACTTGGTGAAATTCCAATTATATATAATTTTGATGCCATATTTATGGATAAAAGGGAGAGAGTGTATGTAAATATATAAATGAACACTGAGGTCAACACCGCTCAATATCAATGTCCACATCTCTCTCTCTCTCTCTCTCTCTCTCTCTCTCTCTCTATATATATATATATATATATATATATATATATATATATATAATAAAACGGCTCAAACACTAAGATTCCATGGTTATAATTTATTACATTGGAATCGTAATCACGATCCAATTCATCACACCTAAAAATTCAAAAAGAAATCGGAAAATATAACTCTGGGTATAAAAAATAAAATTTAGTGAGAGTGTATGTGTGGGAGTGGGAAACAAGTGTGAGAGAGAAAATGTCTGAAAACTCTAGAGAGGGTGTAGCAGAAGGAAGAAGTAACAGAAAGTTCCTAAAGATGGAGGTGGGGGGGGTAAAATTTAACAGAGAGAAGTTTTAAAGAGAGGAGTTAAATCAGGGTTTAAATGAGTGAGATACAGATAAATATGAATTATTTTTCGATGCATAATTCGCTACCGAATCGCTGACCTAAAATTAAAAAACAAAAAAACAGACACCGGAAACGTGTGTATACATTTGTGGTGACACTACGCACAATAAAAAAGGATATGATCTAAACTTAAAATCCAGAAGATGACATATATATATATATATATATATATATATATATATATATATAGAGAGAGAGAGAGAGAGAGAGAGAGAGAGAGAAAAGATGGGGGGGAGTAAACTAAAAACGAAGGGCATTTATAAGATCTCATTCATACATTTTCCCCCGATATATATATATGTAATATTACATCATTAATGCATCCACGTTTCGATGCCTATCATTGCATCTCATCAGGCGTTGGTAAGTATATATATATATATATTTATATATATATATGAAGAGAGAGAGAAGAGACAGAGATTTTCGCATTACATTCGCACCAATAGATAGGTTACTTTGTCGAGTTTTGATCATTCAATTAAGCATATAACATGAGAGAGAGAGAGAGGGAGAGGGAAAGAGAGAGTCAATGGAGAGTCAAAATATACATAAGAATCCATTTGCATCTGTATGTGTCAATTGGATGTAGGCACCGAAAAGTTTTTTTTTATTTATTTTTTAATCTTGATTTCGCTTTCTCGTAACGGATGCATTAAATTTCAATTCAAAAACTTTTACCAGAAAAAAAATGAGTCCATTCGATTTCCTGAAAAAACAAACAAAAAAAAAAAACAAGAAAAAAAAGATTTTTTTTCTGGATAATTAAGCAAGTAATTAACCTCTTTTATTTTCATTTTATTCTGAATTTGTTTCATTTTAATTATTTTCTTTTTCAATTCAGAAACACAGCATAACAAGTGCACAAAAAGCGAAAAATGTGCTGATCTTACAACATATATATATATATATATATATATATATATATATATATATATAAAGCGAAAGTAAGAGATATAAGACAATGACAAACGCATGCTGACATGCATAAACACAGTGCAAACGGGAAAATATATTTTTTGCTTATATATCTTTTTTGTACTTAATGAACAATGGGGCACTTTTTGTGAAAATGTGCATTTCATTGTACACATTACCAGTTCCTGCAAAGATTTTGATTCATTCTATACATACTAATATTGCCTATATATATATATATATATATATATATATATATATATATATATATATATATATATATGGAGAGAGAGGATCAGACTGCGACAGGGTGATAAATATATTAATATGCTATACTCGGATAGATACATAGATAGATACAAAACGACAAGAAAATATGGAAAGAAAGCATTTTCTTTATGGCCAAGTCGGCAAGGCGTGTCAGGCTAAACGGTAGCTCCCTCTGCCCAGAGAGTTGTGGGTTCGATTACTGCTGGAGCACGCAGTTTTTTTTCTAATAATATTTCTCGAAGATTTAGGACGGTAGACAAAAATAATGAATATACTTTTTATAAATAAACGGAGCGTCTATTTAGATACGAATATCCACTAAAAATAATTTTGTTTTTTACCGTTTGGTGAGAGTAAAGGTTTACAAACATTTTCTATAATGTCCATTGTCTGGAGCGCTTTCGGCTGCTTCTGTAGCAGTTTTCAAGGGAGTTTTGTTTTAAGTGTTGTTACGTCCTCTTCGTGTTTTGGCTGTATACACACACACACATATATATATATATTTCATTAAAAAATATAGACAAGTTTTGTCTATTTATTTTGAGTAAGTTCCTTTCATATTGTCTGATAAGCTTAATAACTTTAAATCACCATATTGATATATGTTTAAATCCAATCTAAGCTTTCGGCTTACATAAGCCATTATCAAAGATGACAATTACATTTCAATATATAAAACAATACACGGACGAAACAATAATGATAGTCTGTTTTTGTTGCATGAAAAATTTCAAAGCAACGACAAACTAGTGTATACGAGACACCGAAGCGAAATACGAGTCGCAGCTCCTGACGTCACACATGATCACGCGAGAGTGAAAACGAGAAGTATTACGTGTGGGAGGCCGTTGGTATAAAGCAATGGCTTCTGTTATCAATTATAGGCATGTAATAATAATGTTATTAAGCTTATCAGGCAATATGAAAGGAATTACTTAAAATAAATAGACAAAACTTGTCTATATTATTTAATGAAACATGCATCAATGAAAAATTGCTGCCTAAATATACACAATATATATATATATATAATAAATTGGAACGGGTATTATTGATGACGTTAATTCACTACATGTATTGAAAAAACAATTTAGGAATTTGTTGGTTTTAGTATATTTTTACTCTCAGTTTCTTGTAATGTCCGAAACATTCGTCTTATTTTTAATTCCCGTTCTTCCACCCCTTTTCTTTTACCTTATTTTTTTCTTTTTCTCTCCTTTTTTTCCTACGCTTCTTTTTGAATATATTCATACTCTTTTACTTGTCAAATCGGGTGAAAAGAGGTCAACCCGTTCGCAATTTCTCAACAACTTTCTTCCTTTCCTTTTCCTATCTCACTTGCCCTCCCACATCTCTCCCATCTCCATATATATATTTTTTCTCTCTTTTTCGCTCTCTCTCTCTCTCCCTTCCTCCCTCTCTCTCTATATATATTTTTCCCTCTTTTTTTTCCCTTCTCTCATATTAAAACCTTATTTTAAAATCTAGATCTTTCCCTCCTATGTTTGAAAATATTTTTTCTTTTTTCGCCTGCGTCTGGATAAATTTTAAATTCATCAATTTTTGTAAAATTGTTTGGTCCGAAGAGACAACATTAATCTCGCGAAATAAATTATTAACATAGATTTATAAAGTCTCCGCTTTAATCATTATATATATATATATATATATATATATATATATATATATATATATATATATATATATATATATATATATATATATATATATATCACAGCTCCATTAGAACCCATTTAAACACACACACAAATTTGCCAGACTCCATTAGAAATATACTAGTAGAAAACACAAATATATTCCACCTGTAAAAAAAGGTTAAAAATAATGTAGGCTTTAATAATAAAAAAGAAAAAGCCTACCCTCAACAATATTAACTACGAACAAAGCCACAACGTGCTAACCGTATTTGGTAATTAAAACACCACTACTACACACTAAGACATATACATAATGCACACACTCAACTAAGCTGAAAAATCAAATCATCCTTGATAATGGCTAAAGATATAGCCGAAAGCGCTCGGAAAAATAAAACATTTGGACAGTTCTTACACACCCTTTGTCCAGCAAAGAAAGCTCTTGAAAAAAATTAAAAAAAACTTAACCGTAGTACCTTGTCTGTCGGGATTAATGAAACTTGCATAAAGAAGGATTGCTGCCTAAATATACAACTATATATATATATATATATATATATATATATATATATATATATATATATGTATATATATATATATATATATATATATATATATATATATATATATATATATATATGGGTGTGTGTGTGTTTACATTTTGCAATGCATATAAATGTAAAAGTGCTCAGTGTCATGATAAGGCTTTTATAGGTATTTAGTCAGTGTGGACGTAGTAATCAAAACTGTATGAGAACCCGGGTTTGAAGATAACATTACTATGCAGTCTTGATTCCTAGGTCATATCTCCCTTGTACGTACGAATAAAGACAAAAGGAAAACTTATCCAAGCCGACGCGTTTTGACTTCTGAGTGACTTTATTAGGGCACATACAGAGTTTTTATTAAGTATCAACAATTTTTGTAGAAAAGCAAAAATGTTATTTGTTTTTCAATATTTACATTTTAGGAACGCTCATCAGTATTCAGCAGGTTAGGTGAAAAGTCAGGTAAGCTATGGAGGACACGAAGTCATAAAATTGAATGTCTGATAAAGTGAGTGGTGTTTTTGATTTTTATGCAAATTAGAACTTAAATTATTTTAGTTTGGGATTAATTTAAATATTATATATATATATATATATATTGAATAAAATAAAATTTCCTTTTAATTTTTTTAACATTTTTATAGCCATGTATGTTGGATGCGAAAGGAGTAATTCTTTCAGGAATTGAGACAATGGAAAAAAAATGTGGGACCCATATTTATACCGTATACCGTAAACCGACATTCACTGGACAGTACCTCAATTTCAACTCCCACCATCCATACAGCGAAAAGAAAGGGATCCTCCGCTGCTTACAACACCGAGCATATGTCATAAGTGGCGATCCAGAGACATTAGATAAAGAATTGGTCAGTATAAGTAGTACCCTACAACGTAACAACTACCCTGGGTACATGGCAGTAGCCTCCAAAAGCTGGGATAAGCAGGTAAAAGAAGAGGACCCAGAAAACAGTATGCCTTCCTCAGGTGAAGAGGTCATCAGAGAAAATACAAAGGATCTGCGCTCCATATAACATCAGGACAACCTTCAAAAGCTGGACGACACTTCGCAGATATCTATCCCGAGTAAGACCCACCCCATAGAGGAGAACATGACTAAGGAGTGTCTACGCTATCCCGTGTAGTTGCGGAAAGAAATACAAAGCGGAGACAGTCTTCAAGAACACCAGAAAGTTGTAACACAAAGGGAAGTCGAAAAACCAGGCGTGGCTGACCACGTATGGTGAGAAAAGTGAGATCACCGCCCTCTGTGGGATCAGGTTGAGATCATAGACAAAGGACACTTTAGGAATCAGCACATATGCTAGGCCACAAAAATCTTCTGAGCCGAGCAAGCATAGAAATGAACACAATATGGGAAGCAGTAATAAGGAGAAAAGCAATAATAACAACAAAAATTGCAATATGAGCTCTGGTAAAAACATTCAATGATAACAGCAAAAATTGCAATATGAGCACTGGTAAAAATAGTTTGCTGAAGACGTTATGTTTATAATACCCAGAAATTCATACACAGATGTCCTCAAGGACACATGGCACAGTGGATAAAGGCGTTGGTTAGATCCGGTGACAAGACCCAAAGAGTGTGAGTTCAATAGCCGGTTAAGGCTGTGGAGCACTTGGAGAGGGGAATTAACAGGAGATAACTGACATACATTAAACGTGGAACTAGAACAGTCTACCCTAATCTAGTGAGCGAAATAAGGTTCGACATTCCAACTACATGAAGAAGGACGAACCGTACAACGGCCGAAACGTTGTAATAAATATGGCAACAAAGATGAGGACAATAGTCCGAATAATGTAAATAGTACGCATATTTATATTTTAATAAGAATCGATAGCGGCACTTCCGACATTATTTCTTATGGCAATCTTTTGATCAAGATAACTAATACATTTTATAAATTTTTGTGTAAAATTTCTCTTTTGTGTTCATACAAATGCTTTTTTAAAAATTTCTTCAAGTTTCACCAATATATTGTAAAGAGCAGTTCTGACAGTATATTTTAAATATGCCTGCATCAGAATTATTACTATAATGAATGTTTTGGCTTCTGATCGTATCCATAACAGTTTGGGATGTGGTGGTAAATATTTTGATATTTTTAAGATTGGAGAAATTGGTTTGCATAGTCGATATATATTTTTGAAACGATTTTTCTACATTATTTCTTATTATAAAAGTTATTTTTAGTAGGTACCAGTGTTTGAGATTTCATTTGATTAAACAGTGCAATCGGCATACACTGATAATTCCTGCTAAAGAAAGATTGTCCAACTTCGATTCCCGACTGAGGCAGAATTATTTCTTTTATTTTCTTTTAATTTTTTCTTTTTGCTCTTTCTCAGAAACCCTGTTCGACTCGCTAGGTAAGTTATGAGTGGCTTTCGTTTAACCCTCTTACTTTCAAACTGTCCTCTGCGTGTCATATTTTCCAAAGCGTCTTTCCTCATTTCAACTGCCTCTTCCTGCTGTCCCTTTTGTTGCTATTGTCTCTCGAACTTCGTCGTTGCTCACATTTTCTGAACCAGATTTCTGCTTCTTCCAGTCTGTTCTTCATCTTTGAGTAGAATATGCCGCATCTCCCGCCACAGAAGAAAACTGATACCATATAGCAGTTCATTTTTCTTTGTTTTTAACGATATTTGCTCTGGGTGCGGTCCGAGTCCTGATCATATTCGGTCGGTCGCCCATCGAAGAAGTCTGTTGTTCATATAGACCCGAAACTTCTAGTGACATGGAAACAATAACACTGACGACGCACCTAGATTCGGCACTTAAAGGTGTAATTTTAGATGTTTCTTAATACTTTGCTCAACTTTTGGAAGGCAACTTTCGCTATCCCAAATGCGCCTTGGGATTTCCGTGTTGCACTTTCTGTCCTCTGTTAATACGATTCTCGGATATCTAAATTGTTGTCCCTGTTCGATTTAGGTCTCCCCAGTCTGAAATTGGAATAATTATTTTCCTACGAAAGTATTTGTCGAACCTCACATAGGGACACTGATCAAATTCCATTGAATAAATTATAAAAGAAAGCAGATGGAACATCAAGCTTTGAATTAAGGTTTATTCAATACGATTTGACCACTAACCATATGTGAAGTTAGACCATTACTTTTATAGTCAAGAAGTTCAAGGGTGAGACAACTATGATTTCCTTCTCCATAATAATAATGATATCAGTGGAAGCTGATGTAAAAAATATCATATAATCTGTTGTTAATTGGGGCAGGTAATGGCTTGTTAATATTAACGCCCCCAAAACGAAACTACTCTCGTTTAATCAGCTGAGAGAGCCATTTTTACCTTCCATCAGCATGGCTGCTGCTAACCTCCCGGAGAGTGACTCGTTACGTCCCCTGAGACAAACCTTTTCCGCTGACAAGAAGTGGAAATGTTACATTGAATCAATTGCTGCAAGGTAACTTGGTTCTCTGAGTCGAGCTAGACAATCTTTCTCGCCATAAATCAACCTTACATATTTATCTGGTCTGGTGCTCCTGCTATATATTTAGAGCTTCTTGATAAAGCCCAAGGAAGAATATGCAATATTCTTGGTCCTGACATGGCATCTAGTCACTTCCCCATCGCCGTAACATATCTTCCCTGTGACTTTTCAAAAATGTATTCACGGTAATTGCTCTGATTCGCTTTGCTCTATGGTGTCCAGACTTTGTAAATTTAAGCGAATAATCAGACTATTGGCAAGGTCTGATCAATTTATAGTTGAAATGGCTAGGAGTAACCGCAAGTTCTATGTTAACAGTTTCTTCTCTCGCACTTCTCGCTTGTGGAAGTCTCTGACGGCTCCTTGCTTCCCAGTCAACTTTGATCTTCGAAAATTGAAATGCAATGTCAGAAATGCAATGTCAGAAATGCAATGTCTTCTCCGTTCCTTTCCTTCCATTCTATAACACTCTAAGTGGGTTTATTGCGGTACCTGGCTTGAAATGTGTCCTTTTAAATGTGTAAAGGAGCAAAAAGAGAAATCCGAAAAAGAGATACAAAGAGATAGAGACAATGAAAGAAAGAGAGAGATGATGGGAGAAAGAAGCTAAATATGAAAATCCAACCCACCCACAAAAACTGTAAAACACAAAAACTAACCAATATTTAAGGTGGCAGTTTATTTTAGTTAAAAGATCACTAAAAGTAGAATGATTAAAAAAAAAAAAAGAGAAAAAAAATATAGCCGGGGAAATCGATGTAATCGAATCAATGCGTGTTAAGTGATGAAGGATGGCAAAAGAACTTTTCAGGTTGTAAGATATGAGACGTGCTAGGAGAGTACGAATCGGAGAAGGTGGGGGTAACAAAAAACGCCGGAAGTGATAGAAGGAGACAGAGGAGCATGAAATGAGAGTCGGGGAGAGAGTGACAGAGATCATGGAGGGTAAGAAAAAGTAGAGGGAAGAGAAGAGGAGGAGGAAGAGGAGGAGGAGGAGGAGGAAGAAGAAGAAGATGAGGAGGAAGTAGGAGAGAAAGTGGAAGAAGGAGAGTAAGAATGAGAAGAGGAGGAAGGGGTGAAGAAGAAGAAGAAGAAGAAGAAGAAGAAGAAGAAGAAGAAGAAGAAGAAGAAGAAGAAGAAGAGGAGAGGAAGTTGGAAGAAGAGAAGGTGGAGGAAAAAGTAGAAGAGGAATAGGAAGAAGAAGAAGAGGCGGAATAAGAGGGAGATGAAGGAAAAGATGAAGAAGAATTAGAGGTGTAAGAAGAGAAGGTGGTTGAAAAAGTAAAAGAGAAAAATAAAGAAGAAAAAGACGAGGAAGCTGACGAAAAAGATGAAGAGGAAGAAGAAGAAGAGGGGAGGATAAAGAAGAGGAGGGAGTAGAAGAGAAAGAAGAAGAAGAAGTGGAGAAAGAAGATGAAGAAGATGATGATGATGAAGAAGAAGAAGAAGAAGAAGAAGAAGAAGAAGAAGAAGAAGAAGAAGAAGAAGAAAAGGAGAAAGAAGTAGAAGAGCAAGAGGAAGTAGGAGAAGAAGAAGAGGAGGAAGAAGAAGAAGAGGAGGAGGAGGAAGAGGAAGAGGAGGAAGATGATGATGATGAAGAAGAAGAAGAAACATGAATCAAGGAGTCAAGAATGAAATCAAGGGAAGAAAATCCATAAGGAAATTGAGAGAGAGAGAAATCAAGAAAGAAAAAAAAAACAAATAATTAAAATCTTAAAAACTGAACAATGAGAGTAAATTAATATATATATATATATATATATATATATATATATATATATATATATATATATATATATATATATATATATATATATATTAAACAAGAATAAATTATTCAAAGAAAGACAAATACATCCGCGCTTACATCCTGGTATTCGTCAGAGGTCAGCTATTGACATACTGACTATGCTCGACATTACTTTCCCTTGATGCTCAAAGAACCGGTATTTCAACTCGATATGGCCATATACATACATACATATACATATATATATATATAAAAATTTTCCAACTACTTTTAATCTCATCTGAAAGCATCTTTAGTGTGTTAAAATAGCTGTGGTTTTGCATAAAACAGCTCCCTAAATTCAAAATAGTTTTACTGTTTGTTTAAAGCGCTTCAAATTCAATTTTTTCCCTTACTTATGCAAGGGAGGTAAATTTTGTAAGTATAAAAAGGGCTTTTTTACTTATATTTTAATTTAGTATTCTTATATAAAACATTGCCGCTACAAACCTTTAAGAACTTTCTATACTCGTAGCTTTATTTTTGGTTGCAAATCTCTTATAATAAAGGTTTCTACAATTTTAAGTTTATGCAGAGCGTATGGGATTATATTTGACAGAGATAGGGTACTAATGTTAAAAGGGAAGAGAAGGGAATGAATGAGTGAATAAAAATAATCGTGTAAGTGAGAACCTAGGCGAAAAAACGAAGTTAAGAGAAGAAAGAGAGATGATTTTAAATAAAAAAGCAAATGTGTGTGTGTGTGTGTGTGTGTGTGTGTGAGAGAGAGAGAGAGAGAGAGAGAGAGAGAGAGAGAGAGAGAGAGTTGCAACAAACGAAAAGAAACGGTGTCAGCAAGTTTAAATAATGAAAACGAAAATATATGGACCAACTGAGAAGGGAAAGGAAAGAAGCAGTGAAAAAAAAAAAACGTTAGGCTAAAGAGGTGCCGGATCAATATCGAGATATGCATTATGTTGCATGCTTGCGTATTTGCTGGTTCGCGGGTAATGTTACATGGCATTTGGACGCGCATGCGCCCTCTAGGTGATGAATGCATTGCGCATGTGCAGATATGAAGAGAGTAGTGCGGACACGCCGTGCGGCCCGAGAAATCATCTCACATATTTCCATGATGTGAGCTGTCGTGTTCTCAATTCCTAATCATATATAAGGCCGATTGAAAATGGCGGTAAGACATGAAAGGCGATAAAAGAAAAAGAATAAAAAAACAGAGATTGGTAGCGTAAACGAAAGAAGTGACGGTCGAATGAAAGCGAATTGTGGTTGGTTGTGGGGAGATCAGATATATGAAACGATTTTCTAAATGTGTTGTTAGAAATCATTTTTTGTGTCAGTGTAGGCAAAATTTGAATTATAATTCTTTTCGTTGTTTAGAGAATCTCATACGAATAAATATCTACAAATAACCTCCACTATATATATATGTGTGTGTGTGCGTGCGTGTGTGTGTGTGTGTTTGTGCGTGCGTGCGTGTGTGTGTGTCTGATTAAATAAATTACAAACATTATGTCAGCTTATTTTTATCATTATCCTTTCATATCCACGAATATTTTACCGTATGTTACGATTACATAAGGCAAGAAAAGCGCTGCAACAGCGAGAATCGCTTTTATATTTATCTAATTTTATTTTATATTTTTATTTAATTGTAATATAAGGAAAAAATATTTGTGGTTGTCAAAGGATTATGATAAAAATAAGCAGACGTAATTTATTCAATCAGACATGCCTAAAAGAGAATTTGCTGCCTAAATACACACACACACATGCACACACACACACACACACACACACACACACACGCTCACACACACACACACACACACATATATATATATATATATATATATATATATATATATATATATATATATATATATATGATGGGCCGAGTGGTTAGAACGTTCGTTTTCTGACCATGAAACTTGGGATCTCACCATGGTCGATTTGTCATGGAAGGGACTTCCTGATATTATCGGACTGGATGGGTCGATCCCAGCGTGCGGCTTTGGAAAGTGACTGAAAACCATACCACGGGTTGACTTGTGAGTGAAATTAGGTGGACGGAAGCCTTGGAGACTGTCGGTAGTTGTGGTAGCACGAAGCTACAAGTCATCGTAGCAAAGGGCTTGAGCATGCTGACTTTATTCAAATTCTTGATCACGATAGATAACAGGCTCTCTCCCAGAAACTGTAACTAAGGCCTGCACAGTATATTTGCAGTATAAACCGCAGTTGAGCTATGTATATTTTGAACAAACACAAATGCGCCTGAGCCAGCGTCTGCAATAGGGATTGGATCGCCGTCGTTGTAGACGGGTATCCTCCAATACGTTTGGCCAGCTATACTATACTATACTATATATGTATATATATATACATATATATATATATATATATATATATATATATATATATATATATATATATATATATATATATATATATAAAAGTGAACATAGAAGTCAACACTTAGAGGCGACAGTCTGTTTCAGGCTAGATGCAATCGTCGGGCTACGAGTTCTGTTATTTTTCTCGGCTATTTATATATACGGGTCAGTGGTGCATTGTGGGTAGTCTATTTTGGCAGATATTTTACCGGGAGTCGTTTATTTGTTTATTTGTGTCGAATTATTTTGCTTGTTTTTATTTAATTTATTTTTGTTTTTTATCCTTTATATTTATTTTATTTTTATTTTTTATTTAAAGGATAAAAAACAAAAATAAATTAAATAAAAACAAGCAAAATAATTTGACACAGATAAACAAATAAACGACTTCCGTTAAAATATGTGCCAAAATAGACTACCCACAATGCACCACTGACCCGTATATATAAATAGCCGAGAAAAATAACGGCACACGTGGCCCGACGATTGTATCTAGCATGAAACAGACTGTCGCCTCTAAGTGTTGACTTCTATGTTCACTTTTATATTTACACACGCTCTATTTCTTATATCGAGCACTTTATCCCATAAATATAGCAGACTTTAAGACTATATTTCTTCATATATATATATAATGAGTAAACTTTCTTTTAAAGATTTTTTTATTAAAGATGACAGAAAAGGACAATTTAATTAATTTCCTATTTAGTTTTTCCAGAACCCTTACATTTTCCCTTTTGTTGGGATTAATGTAAAAGTTATCCATACAGTACATTACTCCATGTCAGCCACTTCTTTGGCTATTTTCAAGGGGGGTTGTTTTAGGTGTGGTCAATTTCGTTTCATGTTTAACTGTTTAAGATTATTTTATTTTATTATTGTTTTGATTTCCGGTAGGGGCGTTTATTCCGTGTCTTCGCGTGTTGACAGCGGCTGGAATATGAGTGAGTCTTTTTCTCTCTATTTTTTTTTAACATCCAACACTCCACTTCATGTTAAATAAGGTGATGTTGATAGTAGGAAACTGATGTTTAATATACAGGGCCTGTCGTATAGTAAAATGTATCCGGTAAAGTCATTTATATAGAATTTTAGTGTTTTTGACCAGGATGTTTTTAATTGTAGGTAGTAGATTTTTTTTATGGCACTATGATCTGATAAGTGACACTTGAGGCGTCTAATCAAAGAGTGGGTATAACATAGTCAATTCCGTCAAAGGACAGAGTCGCAACGGAGGAAAATTATACTGAGAGGTGCCCAGCCCTGAGGATCAGCTGCCCGAGGCCACGCCCTCTCATTGCACCAGAGAGAAAGATCGGTTGCGGGGGCTACGGACAATTTTTGTTCCTGGGCCGGGTGTACGCGCTCGTGTCGCCACCTTAAAAAAGACCATGTGTCACAACTCGTCTTAGTGGGGAGACAGAGTAAATACCTAGGTAATTGACTTTTGGACAAGAAACATTGAAATTCATAGACTATTTTGGTCATCGCTAGTTTAGATTTGATGGTGTTATTTTGCTAATCAAAATATGACTAAAAATATTAGCGATATATATATATATATATATATATATATATATATATATATATATATATATATATATATATATTATGAAATGGACAAAGTCCGACAATTATTTTAAAGACATTTTTATGTTTATACATTCTTTTTATAGATACAAATATTTAAGTAAATGCTCTAATTATAATGAACAGTATTAAACAACATTTACCGGTTTGAATGTCCGAGAAATTTTCATAGAAAATATTTGTCCTCCGACAGTAAAAGAAATTGCTCAACGCTGAATCTATTCAGGCGACAATATATATATATATATATATATATATATATATATACATATATATATATATATATATACTCGAGTCTCCCGTCGAATTCGACGTATGAGGGTCAAGCAGATCAGTTCCAAGGAAAATGACAGCCCGACACCAGCACATAAGATTTGATTATAGTGGTGAAGGTTTTGTGCAGAACCATCCACACTTTTTGAAGGGCCTAATACAGAGACTTGGTGCATTCCGTGCCACAGGGTCCCCAAACGACCTTCCGCAGGTTTTGAATTCAGAGTTGTGTTCTTCTCTTAGACAAGTTGCCATCCAAGGCTATATATATATATATATATTACAGAGGGGGAAACAAATATTCGTACACATACAAATTTTTAATTTATCGTATTTGCAACTAATCAATAAACATATGCATATATATTTACATATAATTAACTGATGCACAGATGAATAATAAATAAATATGCATAGAAAACTGAAATGAATCCCCTTTATACATTTTAATGGGTGACCAGCTACTTTAATGGAACAGACTCCTGAGTTGGTAATTTCACGGACACTACAATCTTAAACTTTTCCAGGCTTGGGTCCACCGTTTTATATCCAATAATAAACCTCTTTTACTCTTTTTATGTTAATACAAACTCACTCAGTAAGTCTGTATCTTGACTAGCTCTTGAGCCGTGTACTGGGTGAACACTACAGTTCAAATGTTTGAAGCACCCTCTGGTACGTTTTTAAATTGGCCCCAAAGTATATACTAATTATTATAGATGGTTAAAACAAACGTGAGATATGATTTTGCATTAGAAATTTTGAGACAAAAAAAAGAAACGTTTTATATTTGTAGTATAGTATGGAAATTAGATAGACAAATATAGAGAAAAACTGGTGAACATAGAGTGACTATGGCTAGCAAAACTGGTTGTTATTCATAACAATGATTATATTTACTCTCGTCAAAACATCCTTCTTTAGTCTTGAATACTGCAGCACATATTTTTGGTATCCGTTGCAAAGGTTTCTAAAGATATAAGTTATAATAATATATTTCATTCTTTTTTTAATGACTCTAAGAGCTCTTTTTCATTTTTTTTTTTTTTTTACTCTCCTGTCATGCTAATTCTGGGGTGGCTTCAAACTTTTGAGATGTAGTGTATATGCAAACTAAGCATTTATTCATACGATAGAAACGATACACTATTTCCATTATTCGGACTATTGTCTTTATCTTTATCGTCATATTTATTACAACGTTTTGGCCGTTGTACTGACATCCGGCCTCCTTCTGGTGGTTGGAATGTGGAACTGAACCCTTTATTTCGCTCACTTGCCATGTTTAATGGATGTCAGTTATCAGTTAACTCCTGTTAATTACCCTCTCCAAATTCTCCATTGCCTTAACCGGCTATTGAACTCACACTCTTTGGGTCCTGTCACTGGATCTAACTATCGCCTTTATCCAATGTTCCATGTGTTAAAAATGGTTGCTGATGACATTAGGTTTATAATAGCCAGAAAATCGTACACAAATGTCCTCAAAGACACATGGCACAGTGGATAAAGTTAGTTAGATCCAGTGACAGGACCGAAAGAGTGTGAGTTCAATACCCGGTTAAGAGAGTGGAGAACTTGGAGAGGAGAATTAACAGGAGATAACTGATAACTGACATCCATTAAACATGGCACGTGGAACTAGAACAGTCTACCTCAGTGAGCGAAATAAAGGGTTCAGTTCGACATTCCAAAGACCTGAAGAAGACCTGAGCGTATAACGACCAAAACGTTGTAATAAATATGGTGACAAAGATGAGGACAATAGTCCGAATAATGTAAATAGTGTGCATAATAACTCATTTCAGAAATATAGACAGATGCTGAAAGGCCGAAACGTTGTGATAAATATGGCGACAAAGATGAGGACAATAGTCCGAATAATGTACATAATACCTCATCTCAGAAATATAGACAAGAAAGTTTCTCAAGGTATAAGGTTGATAATATATTTCATTCTTTTTTTAACGATTCTAAGAGCTCTTTTTCATTTTTTTTCACTCTCCTGCTATGTTTATCCCATGCTAATTCTGGGGTAGCTTCAAACTTTTGAGATGTACTGTATATGCAAACTAAGCATTTATTTATACGATAGAAACGATATCTTCTAAAAGTTGAGCAAACTACTAATATGCAGGAAAATTTCTTTAGAAAGGAAGAAAACAGTACTGAACTGTTATGTAATATAAGGTTTACTATCTGACAACGAATTCTCGACAATCTCCTCACAGTTGTAGTACAGAGTTTAAGCAAAAGAAATATGGATCTACAGAAGAATGTGCCTACGCATGCGCACAAAGAAGGAGGATCACTGAATTTTAAAATGTTTACATTCAATTTTTTTAAAATAAGTGTCACACGAAAAAGAAATCCCATTCGACACAGTTCTAACTTTGCTTTGGCATATAAAAATGTACAGGGTGAGACAAATTCGGGGTAATTCATTAAAAGTATAATTACACTTGACAATTTTATTTACAAGTGATTTAATTGTTATATGTGCTGTTCAAAATGTATTTTTCTTTTACAAAAACCCTTTTCAGTTCTGTTCATACATCATTCCTTAAGGCGTTGGAGAGTTTCCTCTGCACTGATATTTAAAATTCTTTCTCAAAGATTCTGAAGATTTTTGGGGGCACATCTGATAAGCAACTGATTTCAAAATATCCAAGTCTTTGAGGTCTGGTGCTATCGGTGACCTCTTTGACATATCCACTAACATCTATATATGTTCAACATTTGTCCCTTCATGTCAATAATATTTTCACACGCACACACACAAACACATACACACACACATATATCTGTATATATATATATATATATATATATATATATATATATATGTATATACACGCACACAAACACACACACAAACATACACATATATATTATAATTAATTTCTGTTGTGAAAATATGGTTCAATCGCTACACAGGAATTACCATGTGTCAAAACAGAAACTAAAATTGTTAATTTAATTCTAAAATTAAATTTAAAATCCATGGACCCGTTCCATTCTCAAGAGATTTTCGGAACGCTCTGCTGTTTTTTCTATCGAGCACTGTTTTTTTTAAATAAAATGAATTACTAAGTACACAGGATTGTAAATCTTACTGTTCTTTCTTATTATTTTAATATACATATATATATATATATATATATATATATATATATATATATATATATATATATATATATATATCTTACATAGAATAGAAATCCAAAATGACCTCATTCGAACACAAGACTTACTTATAGGCCTTGTCAACTCACAGGCTATGAGTTGACTATGTAATTTATATGCCTGTTATAATAAATACATTGAGGTCTTTTTGTGGAACCCTTTTAATATTAGGATTCACTTGGATTATACACCAAAGCATTATATATATATATATATATATATATATATATATATATATATATATATATATATATATATATATATATATATATATATATAAGTGAACATTGAAGCCATCACTCATAAGCGACATACTCTTTCATGCTAGACGCAATCGTCAGGCCGCGAATGTAGGATTTTTCTCGACTATTTATATACATGGGTCAGTGGTGCATTGTGGGTAATCTGTTCCAGTGGTTATTTTTGCCGGAGTGGCTTGTTTGTTTATATATTTATTTGGTTTTATTTATTTTACATTTTCATTTTGTTATATATATTCTTTTCGGTTTTTGATGTTTTTTAACGTAGTCAAAAAATTGGGTTCATATGCTTAGGTCGCTTATTTAATATTTTGTTTTCATCTGGGAAGAAAATTAAAGCTATTTATTCGCCCAATGTTTAGATTCCTTGCTGTAGTCTATTTTGTTATTTTGGCGGGGCGAAACTTTTCTTTTTTCCTCGCTTCTAGATTTCCTCGTATGGGATTTCAGAAAAACAAAGGATTATCGCCAAGAGATCAATAACTCCTAAAATGCTTAAAAATGTGTTTCTCAACACTAGTTTAGATTTGATATTCGAAGCGATACAAACCCTACACATGGTGATATTTTTCAATAAAGTTTGGGCGTTAGATAGATTTGTTTTATATTATAATTAAATAATAAACAGAAAATTGTGTTAATTGTTTATAATTTTCCCGATTCTCTGAAATTGACAGTTCTTGGACACCGGCTCTCTCTCTCTCTCTCTCTCTCTCTATATATATATATATATATATATATATATATGTATATATATATATATATATATATATATATATATATATATATATATATATATATATATATATATATATATATATATATATATTAAAGACATGTTTGATATGTTTAACGTTCTTTTTATAGATACAATTATTTAAGTAAATGCTCTGTTTATAATAAACAGTATTAAATAAAATCTTTCGTTCTCCTTGCTAACCAGACGCTTCTCTGTGGCCGAAAGTTTAAGGCACGGTTCCATATAGGATACAGGAATAGAACTATTCCTGTCGGAGAACGAAAATTTTCTATGAAAATTTCTCGGACATTCAGGCCGGTAAGTTTTATTTAATACTGTTTATTATAAACAGAGCATTTACTTAAATACTTGTATCTATAAAAAGAACGTTAAACATATCAAAAATGTCTTTAATAAATTGTCGGACTATTTCCAATTCAAAATGTATATATATATATATATATATATATATATATATATATATATATATATTATTATTATTATTAATAATATATATTAATAATAATTCTAATAATAAATAACTATAAAAATACAAGTATCTTGAAATGGAAATCTCAAACATTTGGCACATAAGAACATCAATAATTCCAGTTGTAGTTGGAGCCCTCGGGTTGATTGATTGGAAAAGGTTCCGATATACTCATTGAAAGGATTCCTATTAGACCATGCCTTAAAGAAATACCAAAAAAATGTACTCACAAGTTAGCTCACACATTACGAAGAGATTTATTTACACTGATCAGACTGTTATCCTCATCTTTTTTGTTATTCGTTCACATTGTATGCTCCGGCCTTCTTCAGGCGACTGGAATTTAGAACTGAACACTTTTCGTTCAACGGGTTAGATTGTCCACAACTACCGTCGCCAGGTATTGTCATCACAAATCTGAGCCCAGTCGCTGGATCCGACCGACGCTTGTATCCACTGGGCCGTGTGTCCTTGCGGACATCAGTGTATGTATTTTTGAGACTTAAAAATTAATGTCTTAATAACCATTATTTTTACCAGAGCTCATATTGCAATTTTGTTGCTATTATGTTTTTTCTGTAGCACTCTGTATTATTGATTCCCATAGTGTAGTCATTTCTATACTAAGCCGGCCTAGGAAATTGGGGGGGGGGGCTAGAAGAAGAGGTATGGCACGTGGAACTAGAATAATCTAAGACCCGTTACGTGGCGAACACTAAACCGAAGAACCGTAATTTCCTTTCCTATTCCATTGTTGAGATGTAACTTCCACTCGAACAGTTTCTTGCCAGGAACCGACTCCTAAGAGGATGTTTTCCAGACCCCACAATTTTAATGTTTCATAACTATGGTATAGTGTGTCATAATTTACTATTTCAGTGAAATCGGAAAATATTTTTAAAACTCACTTTTATTTCTGTCCATCAAATTTAATATGTGTTAGATGTTTGTAAATTTCTAATTCTGATTCTAACTTTATAATTTATAAATTTTTATTTCTAATTTAATTTTGATTCTCTTTTAGAACCCTAATAATGAATACACAAGAACGAATTTTTGTAGACACCCACTCTTTGAATTCTTTCGTTGGGTTTTCATAAAAAACAAATGTTATAGCCAAAAGATCAATAGAGCAAGTATTGAATCCCGCTCTCTAGCTGAGGCCGGAGTACTGCGGCAAAATCTGAGCTGGGGCTGTCGTGTTTTCACATTCCAATCTTGATATATTCCAACCATCCTAAGTGGATGCTTTCCAGACCCCTACGATTTTAATCTGTTCCTGTCTAGGGTAGAATGTCCCAGAATTTACTATTTCAATGAAATCAATCAATATTTAAAAAAAAAAAACTCACTTTTATTTCTGTTCATCATATTTAATATGTATTAGAAGTTTGTAATTTTCTAATTTAGTCTATGACTTTATGATTTGTACAATTATTTTTCTAATTTTATTTTCATTAACATTATTAATGATGAATACACAAGAATGCATCTTCGTTGACCCTCACTCCAAGATTTCTTTGCATTGAGTTTCATGAAATCAAAGGATTATCGCCAAGAGATCAACAATTTAGCTGAGCTTAAAGAACACATTCAATTAGCAGTGCGGGAGGTAACTGCTGAAATGCATATAAATGATGTTTCTCAACGCTAGTCTAGATTTGTAATTCGAAGCGATACAGACCGTATACATGCATAACACCTGAAATGCTTCCAATGAAATATTTCTCAAGTGAAATGATTCTCAACTCTAAGGATAGATATTAAAATTTGAAGGGATAGAGACGGAAAACCCAGATCGAAAATTTAGAAAAAATTATTTTCTATTTAAGATTAGATCTTTTTAATTTGCCTGATTTCATTGAAATAGTGCATTATGGCTGCTCGTACCTGTGTAAGCGTTTTTATTAAAGCAACTAACCAATCCCTTTTTACAGAAAGAGAGAGTGAGAGAGAGATGAGTGATGAATGGTAGGCTTATTGGATTATTTAATTGTATTAATAGCCCCTAAAATAATTCGAAACCTAACCGTGACCTCCCACCCAAATAACCGTTAGAAGAATACAATAGACCTACCAACAATGCATCACTGAACAGTATATATGATACGAGGGTGGGCTGAAAAGCTCATAGGCTGACTATGAAGGAGAAATTGTATACCTGTAAAGCCTTGTATGCATTAGTTTCCCTTCTTTCTCTTGATAACTGCATTATTGACTTCCATGTACGAAGAAGGGCTGAAAAGTTCATAGGCTATCAAGAAGAAATTTTAGAGTTGTAAAACCTTGTATGCATTAGTTTCAACTCTTCCTCTTGATAACTGCATTATTTACTTCTTTGTACGAAGAAGGGCTGAAAAGTTCATAGGCTGACTATCA
The DNA here is from genome assembly GCA_964036315.1 of Acanthosepion esculentum. Taxonomy (NCBI): domain Eukaryota; kingdom Metazoa; phylum Mollusca; class Cephalopoda; order Sepiida; family Sepiidae; genus Acanthosepion; species Acanthosepion esculentum. Next base: position 5,689,247 of record OZ038512.1, read on the forward strand.
AGGAGAAATGTTAGAGCTGTAAAACCTTGTATGCATTAGATTCAACTCTTCTTATTAATAACTGCATTGTTTATTTCCATGTAAACTGGCATCTGACTTTTCAAAGAAAGTTGTTGATCTTTCTGGTCAAAAGAGTCATCAATAGTGGATATGGCGTATTCATCAATCACTACAACAGAAGTTTCCAGCCAACAGTTTGAATGCCGAAAACTGGTTGCCGTGGCCCGCGCACCAGGCGATATTGACGTTGTTGCCGGCGAAATTCAGTTCTCTTGAGTTCGGGTAGTTTCCAACCTCTCATGGCTTGATGGCATAGTGCTATCCAACTGTTACGATTGGCTGCTTTAGATTCCATTTCCGCGTGATTAATTTCAGGTGGTCTTTGAAACATTTCTTTTTTTTCTATCCTCCAACATTGCGCTGACCTTCTGAAAGTTTCCCATGTAGGGTCCTCTTTTGGAGACTGTCTTCGAGCATTCAGCATAATATGGCCAATCCCCTGAAGCTGTCGTTGGATGAAAAGAGCCTCAGTGCTTCTGTTGCTGGTACGCTGGAGAATATCGACACGCGGTATTCGATCTCACCATGACAATCTACGGATACGTTGAAGCCTTGCGTGTGTGGAAGGTTTCAAGAACTCGTATGTGAGCTCTATATGGAGTCCAGGATTTAGAACCATGTAAAATTATGGATAAATATATAGAGTTGTACACTGATGACTTTGTGGAGGTGAAGAAGATCCTGTTTAGAAAGGCTAGACAACAAAGATGACCAAAAGCTTTTGCTGCATTATGCACGAGAATTTGTCAATCATCATCAATCATGTAGAAGTAAGAGATTTTCGTACGCTTGTGGATTCCCTGATGAAATCCGGTATCAAATAATAACAAACGCCAAGAATGAATATAGGAAAATAAATGTATTAACGTAATAATACAAACTGGTAATACAGGTTAGTAGTTCCAGGAATGCGGGTTAGTAGCAAAATATATATATAGTCTTTGATATCGACGTATCGCTATATGACTTCTTACTGAGTCTAAGTGCTCGTTACTGTGACTGTTGTCGCTACGTTGTTCTACTCGACGGACACAACGTTCTACTACTACTACGACTTGACTTAACGTACTGAGGGTATTCACTGGTAGTAGTATATGTATACCTTGGGTGAGTCCATTTGTGCAAAAAGGGGAGTCCCCTCAATACGTAGATACGAAGAGTTGACAACGCACTTGATGTGCTCACCACGAATGACAATGAAGCATCAGTGGTAAGATACACCGGTCCCGATGGCGGGCAGAGAACTTTAGCGCTGCTATGGCTTTTGTGCATAACATCTATGTTGCATTGCAGGGTATCGCGTCGCTGACTTGGATAGGCAGCTTCGTCAGCCTACTGAGCATCAAAAAATTGTTTCACTCGTTTATGTCGGATCGCAAAGCCGACGAAGACGGAACACACTAAAATCTCGTCTATAGAGTAGATAGACGCCATCTTCCAATTGTAAACCTTGACAGCTGAACAGTGTCGCAGCAAGATGGATGTTAAATAAGATCACGGATGCATTTGAAGTCTACATAGCAGTGAACCAATGTTGTGTCGTAGCGCCAAACTTTTTAAGCATCTATCTCATATATATATATATATATATATATATATATATATATATATATATATATATATATATATATATATATATATATATACCGGGTGTAACAGCAAAATTGCCCAGTTGTTAGAAATGATTAAAGATATCTTACTGGAATTCTCCGAGGTATTTATAACGCTATTAGACTCTACGTGGCAAAAAAAATTCCCCAAGAAAATCCTATATGGCGAGCTGGCCATCGGGACTAGACCACGTGGAGCACCAAAAATGCGCTACAAAGACCAACTAAAGCGCACCCTGACACTTACCAACATTAGCTGGTCCTCGTGGGAAGAAACTACCAGGGACCGAATAACGTGGAGGAGATCAATACGCGATGGCATTGGGGACTTCGAGGAAAAGAGGAGGGAGAATGAAGAGGCAAGACGACGAAGGAGAGAGCGATGTGAACGACCCCGTCCTCCCCCTCCCCTCCCCTGTGAGCATTGTCCGCGACTATTCCACCACCGACTGGGCCTCGCAAGCCATGTTAAACATAAACATCAACCGCGAAGATAGGACTCATGACAGAACCCGATACTCGGACACGACTGGGAGCCGACGATATATATATATACCGGGTGTAACAGCCAAATTGTCCAGTTGTTAGAAATGATTAAAGATATCTTACTGGAAGTCTCCGAGGTATTTATAACGGTATTAGGGAAGGGCTGGCAGACAATCATATTTTGCAAACAAGCAGGAAACCAATATATATATATATATATATATATATATATATATATATATATATATATATATATATATATATATATATTGCCAAAATTCGCTTGAAAATGAAACAGAAATAGTGCTTTTAATTTAATTATATAATTAAATTTGAAGTTGTTAGTTTCTGTTTTTGAATCATGGTAATTCTTCTGTAGCGATGGAACCATATTTTTAAATCAGTTAATTTATTATACATATATATATATACATATATATATATATATATATATATATATATATATATATATATATATATATATATCCAAGTATAGGATTGGTATATACGGAATAAATTCCAATAACCAACAATTATTATTCTTAAAAGATGTCTCAATACAGAGTAGAGGAGATATAATTTTTTATTTAAATATTATAACATAAATATGCTATAAAATCACTACAAAAATAGCCATTTTGTTTCAACACTTCTGGTGTCTTATCAAGTGATGATGTTGAATGTAGAATAAAACCATTTATTCTACATTCAACATCATCACTTGATAAGACACCAGATGTGCTGAAACAAAATGGCTATTTTTGTTGAGATTTTATAAATTATTTGTTATAATATTTAAATAAATAATTATATATATGTATATATATATATTTATATATATATGCGTGTGTATATGTATAAATCATAGAAAAATACCAACAAATGGATAAAATGCAAACATGCACATGATACAAAAATGAGCAGATACACACTTCCCCTGTCTCCATCGAAGCGTAATTTCCGAATTTCCTGACTTTGTGGGTAATATTTTGGTATGCCATTGATATAAACATTATCAAAAATGTGAAAATCACTGAGATGTAGATATGTAGAAAATATAGTCGCAAGGAAAGAGATGCTGAGACAACTCCCTCCTCCCGCTCCAGTAGACTTCCGAATGCAAATACCTTTGATCTTTCTCTTTTTTTATTGCGCAGAAACGGCCGACCAAGTTATGAAGAACTGAGTTCCTTTGTTCGTTTCTGTTTTCCAAACCAGGATTCTTAGATTTGTTGATTTTGTCTCTCATTTTAATCCGAACATTTAGTTTTCTTTCTTTCTTTCTTTCTTTCTTTCTTTCTTTCTTTCTTTCTTTCTTTCTTTCTATACCGTTCACAATCCAGACTTTTCTTCTTCCATTCTACCCATCTTAAATTGTTTTTTTTCTTTTTCTTTCGTTCTTTTTGTGTCTTTCTTTCTTTCTTTCTTTCTTTTTCTTTCTTTCTTTCTTTCTTGTTCACAATAGACTTATTTCTTTTTCCATTCTCCCCATTTTTTATTGACTGATTCTTTCTTTTTCATTGTTTCTTTCTTTCTTTATTATTTTCTTTCTTTCTTTCTTTATTATTTTCTTTCTTTCTTTCTTTCTTTTTTTCTTTCTTTCTTGTTCACAATAGACTTATTTCTTTTCCCATTCTCCCCATCTTATATTGATTGTTTCTTTCTTTCTTTCTTTCTTTCTTTCTTTCTTTCTTTCTTTCTTTCTTTCTTTCTTTCTTTCTTGTTCACAAAACAGACATTTTTTCTTTTTTATTCTTCCCATCTTTTATTGTTTGTTTGCGTGTTTATCTTTCTTTCTTTCTTTCTTTCTTTCCTTCTTTCTTTCTTTCTTTCTTTCTCGTTCACATTTCAGACTTATTCGTTCCTCTATTCTCTCCATTTCATATTGATTTTTTGTTTCTTTCTTTCTTACTTATTTTCGTTCTTTCTTCCTTTTTTCTCCTTCATAATAAAAATTTATTTCTTTTTTTCATTCTCCCCATTTGTTCATTTTTTATCCGTTTGTTATTTTTCTACTTTCTTCCATTCTTCCATTCTTTCTTTCTTTCTTTCTTTCTTTCTTTCTTTCTTTCTTTCTTTCTTTCTTTCTTTCTTAATCATTATACAGACTTATGTCTTCCTTTAGTCTCCGCATTTTATCTTGTTTTCTTTCTTTCACTCCTTCTTTAAATGCATCTTTCATTTACCCACTTCACTCTCTCTTCCCTTCTCTCTATATTTATGTCTTTTTATTTCAACTTGTATTTCTCATTTCTCTCTCTTTCTCTCTCTCTCTCTCTTCACCTTTACTTTTTTTTCTTCAAGTGTATTCTGAAACATTTCACCGTTTATGCTTTTTTTCACTTCTCTCTTCTTACCTTTCCTCTTAACCCACCTTTTTGTCATTCTGTCTTTCTTTCTTTCTTTCTTTCTTTCTTTCTGTATTTCTTTCTTTCTGTATTTCTTTCTTTCTTTCTTTCTGTATTTCTTTCTTTCTTTCTTTCTATCATTCTCAATGTATTTTATCGTTTAATCTTTAATTTCACCTTTCTCATTTTACTTTCTCTTCCTTTCTCTTCACCTTTCTTTCTTTCTTTATTTCTTTCTTTCTTTCTTTTTTCTTTCTTTCTTTCTTTTTTCTCTTCGATCATTTCTTTCTTACTTTGCTTCTTTCTCAAAAACGATATCTATTTCCACACTCTCTATTTCCCTCCCTCTCTATTTCCCTCCCTCTCTATTTCCCTCCCTCTCTATTTCCCTCCCTCTCTATTTCCCTCCCTCTCTATTCCATCAAATGTTACTTTAGGCCTTAATTTTTAAAATGGCTTTTCGTTATTCTCCCTTTTTTCATAGGGGACCCGGGGTCGTGTAATAGTTTGCGAGTTCATTAGTTGTGAGTGCGAACCTAACTGCGTGCAAGATATACAGTTCAGTATTAAATGATGCAACAATGGAGAGAATACCTCAGATGTATCCACCCTGATGTCCCACTCATGAACAGTTTGCTGCTGCTACTGTTTATCATCATCATCTTCTGTTCTTCTTCTTCTTCTTCCTCTTCTTCTTCTTCTTCTTCTTCTTCTTCTTCTTCTTCTTCTTCTTCTTCTTCTTCTTCTTCTTCTTCTTCTTCCTCTTCAATTTCCTTCTCATATTCTTCTTTTTCATCTTCTTTTTCTTTTACTTCATCTTCTTTTTCTTCCTCATTTCCTTCTTCATCTTCTTTATCTCCTTTCTTGTTGGTTTTGTTCTTCTTCTTCTTCTTCTTCTTCAATTTCCTCATCTCCTTTTTCATCTTCTTCTCTTGTTATTGTTGTTCTTCTTCTTCTTCGTCTTCTTCAATTTCCTTCTCTTTTTCATCATCATATTCTTCTTTTATTTCTTTTTCGACTTCTGCTTCTTTTATTTCATCTTCTTTTTCTTCCTCATCTTCTTCGTAATCTTTTCTTGTTGTTGTTGTTGTTGTTGTTGTTCTTCTTCTTCTTCTTCTTCTTCTTCTTCTTCAATTTCCTTCTCTTTTTCATCATCGTATTCTTCTTTTAATTCTTTTTCATCTTCTTCTTTTACTTCATATTCTTTTACTTCCTCATCTCCTTCTTCGTATTCATTATCGCCTTTCTTGTTGTTGCTGTTCCTCTTCTTTTTTTTCTTCTTCTTCTAAAATTTCCTCATCTTCTTCATCATCATATTCTTCTTTTTCATCTTCTTATTACTTTTATTCATCTTCTTTTTATTCCACATCTCTTCTTTCATCTTGTTTATCTCCTTTCTTGTTGTTGTTGTTATCCTTCTTCTCCTTCAATTTTCTCCTCTTCTTCATCATCATCATATTCTTCTTTCTTTCCCTTTTCATCTTCTTCTTCTTTTACTTCATATTCCTCTTTTTCTTCAGCGTCTCCATCTTTTTAGCTCATTTCTTCTTCTTCGTCTTCTTCTTGTTCTACTTGTTCATATTCATCGTCTTCTCCTTCTTCTACTTCCAGTTTGCATCGTAACGATTAAACTTCCCGCCATCGACTCACCTACATGCCAGCTCATCTAAAACATCCCATAACGCAAAGAACATCCTCTTTATATAATCCCTACCTATCCACCCACACACTGACTCACCAACTTCGACGATCATTAGAATATTATCGATTTCAGCATGTCGATATATATATATATATATATATATATATATATATATATATATATAGATAGATATCGGAATGCACGTAGAAAATATAATACAAGAAGAAAATGATGCACTTACAGACAAATAAAAAAACATATATAGAGATACAATGCATTTTATACAAATTTTATATATATAAATAAATATATATATATTTATATATATGCATTAGTGCAAACATATATATATATATATATATATATATATATATATATATATGAATATATATATATATGAATATATATATACATATATATAAATATATATATATATATAAATATATATATATATAAATATATATATATATAAATATATATGTATATATATATATATATATATATATATATATATATATATATATAGAGAGAGAGAGAGAGAGAGAGAGAGAGAGAGAGAGAAAAGAATGAGATTGAGAGAGAAAGATGGAGAGCGAAAACGGGAAAGAACGATTATGAATATTTATATATTAACACAGACACATATATGCATATATATATGTACGTATATAGACTTAGAGAGAGAGCGAAACAGAGAGAGATAGAAAGAGATTATATAGGTTATGAATAGATATAGATAGATAGAAATGAATACACAAGGATAGATAGAAAGAGAGAAAGAAAGAAAGAAAAAGAAAGAACAATTATATAATCATTTTGGTGTTGTGTCTAAATATATGTCACAAACTTATTACAGGTTCATATATATATATATATATATATATATATATATATATATATATATATATATATAG
>OZ038512.1:5698806-5708806 GCA_964036315.1 Acanthosepion esculentum
ACAATGAAAACAAGAAAAAGAGAATGTAAAAAGGAAGATAAAAACAACAAAAAGAAAGAAAGAAAGAAAGAAAGAAAGAAAGAAAGGGCTACAAAGACAAAAAAGAACTGGGAACTATTTTTAATAGAAAGAAAGAAAAAAGAAGATTAAAGGAAGGAAGAAAGAAAGAGAAATGCTGAAAGAAAAAATAGAATTAACGGAGGAAAGAAAGGAAGAAAAAGATAAAGAAAGAAAAAGAGTTTGAACGAAAGAAAGCAAGAAAAAAAGAAAGAAAGGATGAAAGCAATAGAGAAAGAAAAAAATAGAAAGAAAGAAGGAAAGAATGAAATGAAAAAGAAACAAAAAGAGAATAAAAGAAAGAAAGAATAAAAGAATGAAAGAGAGAAAAAAGAAAGAAAAAAGAAAAAAGAGAATGAATGAATGTATGGATGAAAGAAAGAACCGGCAAAGAAAGACAAATATAATTGGGGAAAAATTTAAAAAAAAGAAAGGAAGAAAGGAAGAAAGAAAGAAGAAAAGTGTGAAAGAAAGAAAGAAGAAAAGAGTGACAGAAAGAAAAAAAAGAAAGAAAAAAGAAAAAGAGAATGAAAGAAATAAAGAATAAAAAGATAAAGAAAGAAAGACAACGAGGTAAATTTAATTAATCATGACTCACTACAGAAAGCGTTACGTCGTTTTAGGGTAATGGTTAACGAGCATCTTCATTTGAACATTCCATAAGTATGAATGCGTTCGAACCACGTTGGGTGGGGGAGACACAAACTTGTTGCGTTTTGCTGAAATGAACAACCATAGATTTAATCCAAACATAGATTTAAATTGAGAGCGACCAATTAAAGGAATAACAACGGAACGGAAAATGAATGGAATAAAGAATAAAAATAAAAGGAAGACAAAAAGAAACAACTGAAGAATGACGCGTACAAGAAGAACAAATTAATGTAACGAACTCGACTGGAATTCGAACCCGGCTCTTCAGATTTCACAATCCAAGCTATTGCTTTAAAAACACACACACTCTCTCTATCTATCTTTCTCTCTCTCTCTCTCTCTCTCTCTCTCTCTCTCACACACACACACACACAGAGGGTGCGTTGGATCAATTCTTGTCTAATTAAAAAAATGAAAATAACATTGACATCTTATTTTAACAGATTTATTTTCCGAAATTACACAAAAATATCTTGAAATACTAAAGAATAAATGTGTTCAATAAAATCGCCATTGGCTTCATCCGCGGCCGCCAAATGACTTCGGAATCTCCTGAAACTATTCTGGACTGTCTCTTTGTTTAAGTCGATGATTGCTACCATAATCCTTGCCTTCAGTTCATCTATGGGGTTTTGTTCTTTGTTTTTTTTGGGGGGGGGTCTCTCGCTCCACGCATAATAATCAAGTGAGTGACAGATTCGTGAGTTAAGTTGCCAGATGTAATGAGAGATGCGGTCGAAGAGATTGCCTGACAGCCATGACTGGGTTAGCCTGCTTCTGTGGCATGCTGCAGAATCCTGTTACCAGACCTAGGTTCTTCCAGCATTCTTACTCTTGGTCCAGGGCATCACTACCTCCTCAAGGCAATTCATGTAGGGCTTCTTGTTGAATCTGGGGCCCTATGCGAAGATGAATGGGGCCATAATATCGTCATCACTAATGGTCACTCCAAACACCTTCGTAATCATCATTAGATTCATACAACTCTTTCCGAATCCTCAGCACTGTCGGCAGACTGACACCCAAACACTGCGAAATGTTCGTATTGAAGCTTCCCGCGCAAATGCTAAGCGGTACAGAATGCTATGTCCAAATTCTGGTGGAGTGAATTGCGTCATGGTGCTTTTTTCTCAAAGAGGGTGCACAACTGAACCTACTATACTGTGCAAAATCAAATCTGCAGACATGGCAACATCAACATGCAAATGTGCTGACATAGCAACATCAACATGCAAATGTGTAGATATGGCAACATGAACATGCGAATGTGCAGATATGGCAACATGAACATGCGAATGTGCAGACATGGCAACATCAACATGTACATGTGCAGACATGGCAACATCAACATGCGAATGTGCAAACATGGCATCATCAATATGCGAATATGCAGACATGGCAACAACAACATGCGAATGTGCATATATGGCAACCTCAACATGTAAATGTGCAGACATGGCAACATCAGCATGCGAATTTGCAGACATGGCAACATCAACAAAGCACAGTCCGATGAAATCCTAACGGATGAAGCATGTCACAAAGCCTGTTTTTTCCAATCTGCCATAATATATATATATATATATATATATATATATATTTATTAGGTCATCTCATAAGTTCTGTCCGAATTTTAACTTTTTGATAAAATGAACGAAATTTAAAGAGTATTTTACAATGTCTAATGGAGCTGAACATTATTTTTATGTTTAGATGCATTTAAACTGATAACATTTTATTTCAGAAAACAATAAAATTAAATTTTGTTTGATTAAAACCCTGCTAACATGGAAGTGCCCAAGAATCATTTGAGGCACATAATGCTTTATGAGATCAAGAAAGGAAACTCAGCAGCCGAAGCGGCTAGAAACATTCACTCAGTTTATGGAGAGGAATGTGTGAATGAAAGAACTTGCACTAGATGGTTTGCAAAATTCAGAGGTGGAGATTTCACCCTTGAAGATGAAGATCGAACCGGACGACCAGTTGAGTTTGATGAAAAACTTCTTGAAGTAGCTCTTGAAGAAAATCCTGCTTTATCAGGTGAGAAATTGGCAGTGGTTCTCAGTTCAAACCATACAACTGTTCATCGTCATCTTCAACAACTTGGAAAAGTTCCTAAACTTGGAAAATGGGTGCCTCATGAATTGTCTGAAAACAACCTCAAATCTCGAGTTGACATCTGCTCTTCTCTCCATTCTCACCAACTTGTTTCACCTTTTTTGGATAGACTTGTGACTGGCAACGAAAAATGGATCTTTTATCGAAATGTTAAGCGTCGTAGACAGTGGGTTGGTAAAGTGGAAGGACCCCAGCCACAGCCGAGAAGGGAACTTCATGGACAAAAGGTTCTTCTTTCAATCTGGTGGGATTGCCAAGGAATAATCCACTTTGAATTCTTACCACCTAATGCAACAATTAATGCTCAAATATACTGTCAGCAATTAGAGCGTTTGAACCAAGCTTTGAGGAAAAAAAGATCTGCTCTAGTAAATCGAAAACGGGTGATGTTTCATCAGGACAATGCGCGACCACACACAGCAAGAATCACGTCACAAAAGATCGAAGAACTTGGTTGGGAGAAAACTCCTCATCCACCTTATTCTCCCGACCTTGCTCCTTCAGACTACCATTTGTTTCGTAGCTTACAGAATCATTTGAAAGAAACAGCTTTTGTAACACAGGAAAAGGTTAAAACTGACATTTGTGAGTTCTTCGAATCAAAGCCAAAAGAATTTTGCAGTAATGGAATTAGTAAGCTTGTTAATAGATGGAATGAATCATAGATAATCAGGGAAAATACATTGTTGATTGAATCTGTAATTAAATGTAACATTTGGTCACTTGTTTTCTTTATTCAAAATTCGGACAGAACTTATGGGATGACCTGATATATATATATATATGAGTAATTGATTTGGGGATTTAGGCTAATTTATAGTAATTCGTCGAGCTTAGAATCCTCAACAGAATGCAGAAAGCACTGGACGGCCGTTTCGTCCTATATTTGGGATTCATCAGCAGTGCGCATCCACTACCGAGAATCGAACCCGGATCGCTTCGATACAACGCGAACGTCATAGCAATTATTCGGGGACTCTGGATAGCTCTGAAATATGAAGAAATATAGTTTTAAGGTGTGCTTTATTTATTGGATAAAGTGCTCAATATGAAAGAGTGTATGTAAATATAAAAATGAACATTGAACACTCAGAAGCGACAGGCTGATTCATGCTAAACGCTATCGTCAGGCCTGACAATTGCATCTCGCTAGCATGAAACATCCTGTCCCTTGTGTGTTGACGTCAATGTTCACTTTCCATATATATATATATATATATATATATATATATATATATATATATATATATATATATGTGTATATATATGTATATATCTTGAAAGAGAGAGAGAGAGAGAGAGAGAGAGAGAGCGAGAGAGAGAGAGAGAGAGGGAGAATAAAAAATATACTTTTTTCCACACCTTTACCACAACCCTTAGTTACTTGCACGAACGCAATTCCTAGGTGGTGATTAACGATTGCGTTGTAGATGAAACTTCAGTTATACTACAGGTAAGGAAAAACTGAATATATAATTAGTAGCTCTGGCATGATAAATCGAGCACTCTTTTACTAGCACCAATACTTAATGTGCAGTATTCTGTCTGTCCGTCTCTCTGTCGGTCGGTCACTTTATATATATATATATATATATATATATATATATATATATATATATATATATATAATTATTTATTTGAATATTACAACATAAATATGTTATAAAATCACGACAAAAGTAGACATTTTGTTTCAACACTTCTTGTGTCTTGTCAAGTGATAATATAGAATATATTCTATATTATCACTTGACAAGACACAAGAAGTGTTGAAACAAAATGGCTACTTTTGTCGTGATTTTATAACATATTTATGTTGTAATATTCAAATAAATAATTATATCTGCTCTACTCTGTATTGAGCACTCTTTAAAGAATATTAATTGTTGGTTATTGGATTTCATTCCGTTTATACCAATCCTAAACTTGGGTATATATATATATATATATATATATATATATATATATATATATATATATATATTGCGATAATATTTATAAATGATTAATATTTATAAATGTTGCTTTATGAACTTGAGTTTGAGTTGAGCTCTTGCTAAAATTTACTGGAAATTGTCAACTTCGTGGGAGACTTTGCTTTGTAGTTGATATATACAAGAAGATTTTAAATTTTAGGTTTTCTTGTATCTTACGTGCCTAGATACACATCACAGCTGGTTTCATTTCTCAGTAAATTTGCGTTTGCATATCCCTTTTCTTATCAAAGCTTCTGTTTTTAGTATATGGTATTATTATGGTGAAACACACCTAGTCTATAGATAATAGACTCTCCCATCTAATATAAGTAGGAGTCAGGGAGGCTCGACTGGGAGTCTAATACGAAAGTAGTCAGCTACCACAACTAGATTACTCTTCATAATACTTATTATAACAAGTTCCTAACGTTTTTGTACGTTAAACTTATTTAGGACCGAATTTAGTCCAAATACAGTTTCCACTGAGGAAATAACTATACAACAGGTATTTTTAAAAACAAAAAAAACATTAAATTTGGATTTAATGTTCTGGCAATTGTTCTAGTGAGATCTTCATAAATCGACCATATGAATTTTAGAACAGTACTAGGTCGGAAATAAGCGTCACTGTTTAATTGTTTAAATAGCTAGATCTATCCGTACGCTCTATTCTAATAATTTCTTTTTACCCAATCCCCCCCCCCCCACGTGGAACTCCTATCCCATTTATTGCTTCCCTAATACCTACAGACTTCGAAAGTTTAAATGCAATGTCAACACCATCTTCTGTTTTCTTGAATCCTGCTATTTTAATGTCCTTTCTTCTGGCAAAAGTTTCCCTATTATGCTCCAGTAGTCCTTTGCATCTTAGTGGTATTATCTCCTTGCTTGAGATGAAAAGATTCTTTGAAAAGTTGGAAAAACGGAAAGATTTAAAAGCTGAAGAAAAAAGTTGCAGCTGCAAAAGAGAATAACTGAATCACCAGAAATATATGGTTCTCGAGGAGAATGCTAAGAATACCATAGACTGCGCATATGAGCAAAGAGGAAGTATGAATGAAAATGAGCATTGCCATAAGAACCGACAATTTTACAAGGAACCATCTTAGTAAATGAAGAATAGACAGACAGGGGTAAAAAATAATTAAATGTCAGAACAGGGACTAGGGAGGAAAGAAACTGTTGTGGAGAGCCATAATCACACAGATTGTATATAAAACGAAAATATCTACAGGTGGCCGAGACCAGGGCAACCAAGGAAAAGCCTATGCTAATTTTCCTATCCAGCAAGCAAGTAGATCTTTCTCACTTTGAATATTGACATAAGAAAAGACGTTTCGCTCAAATTAACTTGTAGCATTAGGCCTGGGTATCGCGATAAACTACATCTGGCAGGAAGGACCCTGATCGAGACATTGCAGGTTTTGAGGGCTGTCGAACCCCCTCTTGATTTCTGTTGTTCCCACATGAAGACGCGAAGAAGCGATATCTAAAAGAAAAAAAAACCAACATAGCACAAAATAGGCACACTCAAAAAATCTTTGATAATGACTTTGATAATGAATATAGAATATACTTATATATATATATATTGTTCAGCATCTGTCTATATTTCTGAGATGAGGTATTATGTACATTATTTACATTATTCGAACTATTGTCCTCATCTTTGTCGCCATATTTATTACAACGTTTCGGCCGCTGTACGCTCCGGCCTTCTTCAGGGGGTTGGAATGTCGAACTGAACCGTTTATTTCACTCACTGGGGTAGACTGTTCTAGTTCCACGTGCCAGGACCCAAAGAGTGTGAGTTCAATAACCAGTTATGGCAGTGGAGAACTTTCAGATGGCCAGTGACATGGCCCAAAGAGTATGAGTTCAATACCCGGTTAAGGCAGTGGAGAACTTTCAGAGGGAAATTAATAGGAGATAACTGATAACTGACATCTATTAAGCATGGCATATGGAACTAGAACAGTCTACCCCAGTGAGCGAAATAAAGGGTTCAGTTCGACATTCCAACCACCTGAAGAAGGCCGGAGCGTACAACGGCCGAAAAGATATGATAAATATGGTGACGAAGATGAGGACAATAGTCCGAACAATGTAAACAATGGTATTGTTCAATCCATATTTAAATATGAACCTGAAACCAGGGAAATAGTTCGAAATAAAAAAGAAATGAATAAAAAATACCTTATCGAGTATGTACCAGAATTGACTATTTCGTATGACGATTAATTACACCCGGTATCAAAGCCTCTGATCAGGAGATTGGTGATTTTAAGAGGCGTGGAACCAACTCTTAATAGTTGTTGTTCCGCCGAGGTCCACCACGACCCGGGGTGGTAGCACCTCTTAGGGTGCCGTATATGGGAAAATAATGAACACACAAACTCTATGGAAGTATAAAAATATATTTCTATAGTAAAATTACCAGCAATACGTTTTATATAAAAAATTACCAACGATATATGTTTATAGAAGAATTAGCAACAATACATTTTTAAAGCCGAATTACCAACACTAAATTTTATAGCAAACTGACCAACAATACATTTTATCTGAAGCTGAAGTTATGATATTATGTTTAAAATATTTAGATGCCGGTAATAACCCATAGAGTCGATACGCCGCTAAAAAAAATTTCAACCAAAAAAATTGTATTATAATGAACTTTTGTGACGTACGGTGGCCATTAATAATTAAGTATAACTCAAGACTTCAATGTAAATAACACAATATTTAGTTACAACCGCAAATAAATACTTAACAAGAACAAAGAATTAAGAGTCGACCAAAGATAATTAACCATTTCAGTGAATAACTTGTTAGTAGCGCGTCTCAGATTAATATATGGTAAATCCTAAATCAAAACCCAAATTATCGATGCACAATAATTCACACTAATTCGACTGGATAGTTCCACTGAATAGTCACACAATGAGTAACTACTGACACCGAGGTTCGGGTGTGACAATTTGGACTTATGAATATATGTTATCCGCCAGGTGTATAAATAGGGGTGTCAGGCTACTGACCGCGGGGATCATTGTGTGACAGTATTTACTGCCCCACCCCACGAGAGATAGATGTGGCACAAGGCCGGGTTTAAAGTGAGGTATTCCCGAGCCCGTAGGCTCGCATAAAAATATGCCCGTAGATCCCGTATAAACGGGATCGGGTTGGCCAACCTCCCCAAACGAGGCTCTGCTCAGAGGCAGAGTTTTCGACCATCCAGCATTTAACACACATCTGAACCTCTGTGTCGTTAGTTTTCCTGATTGATGTGTACAGGGATCCATATATATATATATATATATATATATATATATATATATATATATATGGCCCGACAATTGCATCTAGCATGAAACAGACTGTCGCCTCTAAGTGTTAACTTCTATGTTCATTATATATTTACACACGCTCTATCTCTGATATTGAGCACTTTCTCCCACACTTTAAGACTATATTTCTTCATATATATATATATATATATATATATATATATATATATATATATATATATATATATATATATATGTCCGCCGAGACATCTGACCAATATGAGACTAATAACCACTTAAAGATAGACAGAAAGAAAGAAAGAAAGAAACGAATGAGATTCTGTCAATGTAAAAATAAATAAATGAATAAATAAACAAAGAAAGAAAGGAGATTCTGTGAAGGTAGAAAGAATGAACGTAATTAAGCAGGTACATACATTTTAATATTCAGCTAATGAAGACATTTGTGACGCACGGTGGCCATTAATAATTAAGTATAACTCAAGACTTCACTGTTAATATAAAACAGTATTTAAAATAAAATAGTATTTAATTACAACCGCAAATAAATACTTAACAAGAACAAACAAGTAAAAGTCAACCAAAAATAATTAACCATTTCAGTGAATACCTTGTCAGTAGAGCGGCTCGGCTTAACGTCCGGTAAATCCTAAGTCAAAACCAAAATCATCGACGCACAATAATTCACACGAATTCGACTGGGTAGTTCCACTCAATAGCCTCTCAATAATCACTCCAGTCAGTAGCCTGACACCGCTATTTATATAACTGGCAGAAAACATATATTCATAAGTCCAGAGTGTCACGCTAGAAGCTCAGTGTCGGTAGTTACTCAATTTTTCCTATATGGCAGTATCTTATATAATTATGATAATATCGATTTGTGTAATTCCTCTTAATTTTTACATTTATATTGCAATAAAGAATTTTGCATTTCAAATAATTATCATTTACTATAATATTCCATTTGAGTAATTTTCTTTTGTGATGCACGGTGGCCGTTGATAATTAAGTATAACTCAAGACTTCACTGTTAAGATAAAAGAGTATTTAAATCCAGTCGCAAATAAATACTTAATCAAAACAAAGAAGTAAAAGTCAACCAAATTCAGTGAATATCTTGTTAGTAGGGCGGCTAGGCTTAACGTCCGGTAAATCCTAAATCAAAACCCAAATCATCGACGCACAATAATTCACACTAATTCGACTGGATATTATCACTCAATTGTCACTCAATAATCACTGCAGTCAGTAGCCTGATACCGCCATTTATACCCTTGGCGGAAAACATATATTCATAAGTCTAGAGTGTCACGTTCGAACCTCGGTGTCGGTAGTTACTCATTTTCTTCCTATATGACAAGTTTGAAAATAATATCAAAGATGAGGACAATAGTTCAAATTTAAATAATGTAAATTATTATATATATATTTAGCCGTAAATATTGATCTGAAATGTTCACTGTAAAATGTTTTATTTGCGTAGTTAATATTCAACACATCAAGCCATCAACTGGTCTGACCGGGTAACCAATGATTAAGTATAACTCAAGACTTGAATGCTAAGATAAAACAGTATTTAATTACAACTGCAAATGAATATTTAACAATAATAAATAAGTAAGAATCAACCAAAGATAATTAACCATTTCAGTGAATACCTTGTTAGGAGAGCGGCTCAACTTAACGTCCGATAAATCCTACATCAAAACCCAAATCATCGACGCACAATAATTCACACAAATTCGACTAGATAGTTCCACTCAATATTCAACCAATAATCCCTGCAATCAGTAGCGTGACATAGCTATTTATACACGTGGCGGAAAGCATATTTAAATGAATGATTAAATGGATGATCAGAAAACTACGAAGCTGAAA
>OZ038512.1:5713806-5781306 GCA_964036315.1 Acanthosepion esculentum
TTTCCTATTTGTGTCTCTTTTCGTCCTCTTTTTCTCTGTCTTTCTTTAGTTTACGCTTTCTCATTTCCATTTACCTTCCTTCTCTTTTTTCCTCTTTTGTTTGTTTAGTCTTTCTATTTTCTTTCTTGCTCTGCTTCATTCTCTCTTTCTTCCCTTCCAAAACTCTTTTTCTTTCATTCTTACAGTTTTTGATTTTGAATAAACTCTTTCATTTTCATTTTTCATTTTTCCTTTATCTCTTATATTTACTTTCTTTATCTCTTTCTTTCTATACATTTCTTCGCTTTTTCTTTTTCTTTGGTTTTTCTTTTTTAAATTCTCTGTTTCTTTGTCTCTTCCTTTTTATTTCTCTTTTAATTTCTTTTTTTATTTCATTCTTTCTTTCTTTCTTTTTTATTTCTTTCTCATAAGATTAGCAGACACTGATATATGTTTATATATATATATATATGTGTGTGTGTGTGTGTGTGAATATATATACATACATATATATATATATATACATACATACATATATATATATATATATATATATATATATATATATATATATATATATATATATATATATATATGTCAAATGATAGAGAATAATTCCACTCTTCGTTGTTTTAATATCCTAAAATAAATAATGTTGCCCGTTAAGGAATTGTATTCCTGATCAATCAAAATTCGTAAATAATTACATAGGCCACACTACAACACGTTTGACACGCAGATTAACTCTTCAGCTTTCTGGCAATAGCTCAATTAGATCTCATTTAAATATTCATGGAGACCTACCGGACACTATTCGGAACATACTTGTTGACAACACTAATATAATAGCATCATCTACATGCAAAAAAAAAAGCTAAAAATAATGGAAGCCTTATTAATAAAAACAAACAAACCAACACTTAATAATATTAACTTTGAACATGGACATAATATCTTGAGCGTGTTTTGAAACAAAAAAATGAAAAAGAAAACACTTTATAAAACATATATACAACAAACTATTTCTTATTTTAACAGTTAAAATATAATCCTTGAAAATGGCTAAATGTATAGCCGAAAGCGCTCGGATAAAAAGAACATTCGGACATTTTTTATATAATTTCTTCATCCGAAAAGAAAGAAAAATTAGATCGCATGAGAAATTGTATAAAAAAGTAAATAAAAGCACCTTGTCTGTCGTTTTCAATGAAATGTACATATATATATATATATATATATATATATATATATATATATATATATATATATATATATATATATATATGTTTGTGTGTGTGTGTGTGCATGAATATATTAATTTTAATCCTTTCAAGTCCACGAATTAATTCTTGGTGTCCGGAGAAAATTGATCAAGAAAAATACCAATATTTTAAAATTTCCCAAGAAACGTTCAGTCTCGTCTGAGACCTTTTTCAGGTCGTTAAAATATCGCTGGATGTGTATACAGTAGCTCCGTAATTTCAAAATATTTTTTCACTGTTCGTTTACAGCGTATCATATTCATTTTTTTCCTCTCAGTTCTGCAAGGGAGATAACTTTTGTAATTTAAAAAATGAAAAAACATATTTGTATGTATAAAAAGAATGTATAAACATAAAAAAAAGATGTCTTAAATAATCATTTTATTGTATCTCCAATCTGTGCTTGACTGGGGTGGGACATGACTTTAATGCCTACAGAATGAAATTGCTCTCATTTACCCACAATAGAGAAACCTCCCTGCCTCCTATCATCATGGCTGATGAACGACTTTACGAGAGCGTCTCTCTTCGTCTTCTTGCTCTCACGTTTTCCAATGTGCTGGGGTGGAACAACGACATTGAATCAGTAGTTACATCTTCTGCATGAAAAGTTGGTTCTCTGTGTCGTGCCAGAAGGTTTTTTTCGTCTGAATTCATCTACAATTTTACCATTTGTCCATGCATGGAATACTTGTTGTCATATAAGGTCCGATGCTCCCGATTTTCTTTTCGAGTTTATCAACAAGATCCAAAGACAGATTTTATCGGGCCTTACTTGTTATCCTGACTCCAGTCACTTTCTCACCGACGCAATTTGGCATCACTCTGTCTTTTCTATAAATGTTTTCGTGGTATCTGCTCTGATGAGCTATATTCAAAGTGCCCCAAATTCATGATTTTATGCGTGCTACAAGGTTGGCATCTCGGCCCCGCCCTTTTACTGTCGAAACAGTTAAATGCTACCGCCACTTCTACTCCAACAGCTTCTTCTCCAACAGCTTCTTCTCTTGCACTTCCCGACAGTGGAACTCCCTTCCTCTTACTTGCTTCCCTGATAGCTATAATCGTCAAATATTCAAATGTAATGTCAATCGACATCTTCTGATGCCTTGATCTTTATCCCTGTCACTCTCTCTATCCTTTCCTCAAACACCTATCTTTACTCTTGCTCTCACTCTCTCTAACCCCTTGCGTGCTAGTGGCACTCCCGCCTTGCTTGGGTTAAATGCTTAAAAATTACTTTGAGATGCCGGAAGGTTCCCTTCGCTATCCCAATGTGTCTTGAGATTTCATTGTCCCATTATTTGTTAAATAACGCAATACAGAAATTGAAAAACCTAAGAAAGATTTTTACATTTTTTACTTGATTTTAGTTTCTCAAACTTGCCTGCTTCTTTTGCTGGCAACTATAAATTCTGGCTTCTAAAATTGATGTTTAATGCATTTTCTTGCTTTCCTTCACTACCCACTGTCTGAGATTTTGTAGCTTTCTTTCTGTACCTGCTATCACCTTTCCGAAGAGCCCTTTTCAAGATTAAAAGTTCAAGCCTTTTGACCTCAAAATGACAGCAATCGTCAAAAAATAACTTTCTTCAAACAGACATATTCTCTGACTCCTTTACCCTGTCTTTGAAACAAATTTCAAGAATTGTCCTTAACACTTTGAGCACTGACCACCACTTTACTGGTGGCAGAGAAAAAATGACGTAATACCCAGCTCCCGGTCGAATAATGGTAGAGAAAAACGACTTAATGTCTAGCCACCGGTAAAGACTTGAGAGTATTTTTATACCTAACTTGAAACATTACATACCAATTATTTGTGAAGTTTGACTCATGAGCTCAGGCATATTCGTTAAAATTATTCAGGAACGCTCAAAATGCTAACGACGTCCTAGAAATGTTTCTTGGGCTTGTGTTTAGTGTGCTTACTAAGAGCAGGCATAAAGGAGGACAGATATCCTATAGCAGTTTAGTACTCTTTTCCTTGTTTCTAGCAAAATTTTCTTTTTTTTTTTTTACTCTGCTTAGCTTTTGGAAGGCACCTTTGACTATCCCAGTACATATTCAGATCACAGTGTCACTCTTTCCGTCCTCTATTAAAACACTTCCCAGATATTTATATTTCCGTACTTGTTTGAATTTGGTATCCCCTTTTTGCAATTTGTACTTTGGGAACACCCCTTTTGCTACCGACCATGTATTCTGTCAACATGCAGTTGATTTTTAAACATTTCTTCTAACTTTCCTTCACTGCCATCTGTAGAAGTTTATGTAGTTTTCTTTCTGTGTCTGCTATAAACACTGTCCTTTGCATATCTGATGTTGTTAAGATTGTGGCCATCGATAATAAATGAAGGCAACACTCCTAATTCTTTCAGAATCGCTTCGCGGTAGAGGTCGAAAAAGCCTTAAAGTGGTCTGCTTTTCTTTAAATTAAATTATTTGCTCTGTAGTATATATATATATATATATATATATATATATATATATATATATATATATATATATATATATATATATATAAAGACTTTTTTATTTTTAACATTATTTTTATGCATACAAGTATTTAAGTAAAGACTCTGCTTATAATAAACAGTATTAAATAACATTTACCGGTCTGAATGTCCGAGAAATTTCCATAGAAAATATTCGTCCTTTGACAGGATTCGAACCTGTATCCTATACGGAACCGTCATAGAGCCTGACGTGCCTTACCGCTCGGCCACAAAGGATCGTTCGGTTGGCAAGGTCGAATTACTGCTTATAAACTTCAATCTTCAACGAATCACTCACGTACATTCATATCTACTCATGGCGTATCAAATGTAAACAAATGACGTCACACATTATGAAATGGACAAAGTCCGACAATTATTTAATGACATTATTATGTTTAACATTCTTTTTATAGATAGAAGTATTTAAGTAAATGCTCTTTTTAGAATAAACAGTATTAAGTAACATTTACCGGCCTGAATATATATATATACCATTTTCAATTGTAAGATTAAGATCTGAACCATTCTATCTTAGAAATGATTCAAATATGTTACTGGAGTTTTCGGAGGTTTTTATAACACTGTTAGACTCTTTGGGCAATAAGAATGTAAAATTACTCTCCAAGCTTAACAGAAGAATTGGGATGAAATCGATCATAAGCGAAAATGACATGTTCATTACTAATTCATTCTAGCTAAGGATAGGAAGAGCACAAAGGATTGAAATAAAGTTCAAATATATATATATATATATATATATATATATATATATATATATATATTATTCCAGAATCATTTTCTAACTTATTAAAGATTATCTTCGCCCTCTCTAAACTTCTAAATTTCTGTCACATTTTCGATTTATTTTTTTTCACTTTGGAGTTTAAGTGCTTGAAATCATGGATAGAGCGTATGTAAATATAAATGTGGACAGCTTGTTTCATGATTAAACGCATTGCTTGTCGTTTGTGTTTAAGTATGAGACAGAATTTCGCCGCTGAGTGCTGACCTCAGTAACCACTTTCATATATATATATATATATATATATATATATATATATATATATATGGGCCTTGTCACTGGATCTAACTAACGCCTTTATCCACTGTGCCATGTGTCCTTGAGGCGTTAGTTAGATCCAATGACAGGACCCAAAGGGTGTTGGTTTAATACCTGGTTAAGGCGGTGGAGAACTTGGAGAGGGGAATTAACAGGAGATAACTGACACCTGACATCCATTAAACATGTCACGTGGAACTAGAACAGTCTACCCCAGTGAGCGAAATAAAGGGTTCAGTTCGACATTCAAACAACCTGAAGAAGTCCGGAGCGTACAACGACCGAAATAACTATGGCGGCAAAGATGAGGACAATAGTCACAATAATGTAAATAGTAAAAAATAAGTTTCGTCTTTTTTTATTTCTTCCAAATCCTCACATGTTCGGCTCAAGGCATCCTCAGCATCTTCAAGCCTCTTCTTCACCTTTGAGGAGATTGTCATCATTCGCTGCTATCCAGATATCACGTAACAATTCAGCACTCTTTTATTCTTTTCTACTGAAATTTTCCTGTCTCCTGATACTTCGCTTAGCTTCTAGAATGAACTTTAGCCACACATCTTCGGATCAGTGTCGCACTTTCCGCCCTCTAAGATATTAAAAAGTTTATTGTCCAGCATTCACTTCCATACAGGAGGATAGATACCTGTACCAGTTCAATACTCTTTTCTTTGTTTCGGCCGAATGTTTTCTGTTGCTTATTATTCTGCTTTGCTTTTGGAATGCATCTTTGGCCATCCCAATACGCCTTCGGATCTCAGTGTCACATTTTCCCTGCGCTGTCAGAACACTTCCTATATATTTGAATTTGTGTACTTGTGTAATTTAAGTATCACCGATTTGTAATTTGCCTTTTGAACTCATCCTTTTTACTGATGACCAAGGATACTGACTTCTTGTAGTTTATAATTAGTCCTTTCTTCTCGCTTTTCTTCGCTACCTACTGCTTTTGTAGTTTCCTTTCTGTGTCATCTGCATATCTTATATTGGTAAGATTGTGGTCGCTAGTAATAAATCCTTGTAGGACTTCTAATACTCTCAGAATTGTCTCACTGTCTAGGTTGAATAAGTCTGGTGAGAAGACACACCGTTGTCTTAGGCCCCTTTCTATTTTCGGCACGTGGCCGAGTTTGGGCACGTGGCCAAGTGGTTTGAATGTTGGCATTCTGATTATGAGACCCGGGTTCGAATCTCACCATGGTCGATTTGTCACAAAGGAGACCTCCTGATGATATCGGACTGTAGTCTGGGTTCGATCCCAGGGTGCGGTACCTTTGGAAAGTGCCTAAAAACCATACCACGGGTTGATCCAAGTTGTTAAGGAAATTGGGTAGATGAAAAACTTGGGTGCCGGGGATAGCTGCGCTAGAACGAAGTCACAAGTCATAGTGGCCGAGGGCGTGAGCGTTCTGGCTTTGTTCAAATTGTTGATCATGCTAGATAACACACCCTTTGCCAGAATCTGTTACTAAGGTCTGTTTAGCATAGTTGCAGTATAAACCACAGCATGAGGAATTGTATAAAAAACTAAATAAAAGCACCTTGTCTGTCGTATTCAATGAAATGGGTATATATATATATATATATATATATATATATATATATATAGTATAGTTGTTTTATATATATAGTTATATTGTTGTAATTTTGGCTAATCCCAGTCGTCAAAATGTAACCTAGAGACGGTTACTTAATAGAATAATCACACGAAGTTTGGTAATGAACGGTAATATTTAAGACAAGAACAACACATATCTGATTCGCCAGCGGCGCGTAGAAGATGTAGCCAACTTCTAGCAGTGGATTAAGTGAATTTCACCATGAATCTCCAACTGCAGGATATCTACCAACCGCACCACGCCATCAGATGTGGCACAAGCCCTAATTTATTGCGGAGTATCCGAGCCCGTAGGCTCGGCCAAAATTTCCCCGTAGACCCCGTTTAAAACGCGGTCGGGTAGCTGTTTCCTGAGACGTGACTCTGGCCTTCGACATAGCCTCGTCTGGGGATTCTCTCTGTTCAGAGGCAGAGAGTTTCCCCAGCAGAGCTGGAGACGAATCTCCAACTACAGGATATCTGCCAACCGAGCTACGCGGTCAAATGTGACACAAGGCCGAATTTAATGTGGTCTATCCTAGCCCGTTGGCTCGGCCAATATTTCCTCGTAGACCCCGTTTAAAACGGGTTCGGGTAGCTGTTTCCCGAGACGAGACTCTGCCCTTCGACATACCCTCGTTTGTGGATTCTCTCTGCTCGGAGGCAGAGAGTTTGACCAGCACAGCTGTAGACGAATCACCGAATGCAAACAAACACACAGTATTTACTACAGTATTTATGTGACTGGGGACATTCTCATTATCGTCCGTAGGTATGCTACAACAAATATATACTAACAGCTTTCTTGGAAAATCTGGCTGAGCCAAGTAAATATCGCTGCATTCTGAGAGAGAGAGAAGCTTTCGTTTTCCAATTGTTCGATAATCAACCGTTTTCTTTGTTTGCTCCTCCACGCACGCGCGTTGTCCCATAGACACGCATAGACACATAACAGTAGACACAGGCGCAACACCCATCTGTGCGTACACAGCAAATCAGATACTGCGTCTTAACGATAAACGCACATTTCACATTTAATCAGAAATCTACTGTTTTTATAATACATAGCTCGACATAAATACATAAAGCCCCTTACAGGAAGATATTGATTATCACAACGAGTTAAGCTTTTACAAATTACACATACGCATTTAGATCACGTAGACTGATATATACAATGCAGGTACACGTTATTTTAATCAGTAGCCATGAATGCAAATACATCGTACACGTTAAAACTATTTCATGTATTTTATACTGCGATAAACACAGATCTACAGCTTATATGCTCCAGATCCCCCTCAGGACGTATGCGATCATGGCTCTCCACAATTTCCTGTCATTTGTGGCTCTTAATAAATGTTGTCTTTTTGCTATTTCTCCAAACCTTGTTCCCCCAACCATTTACTCAAGCTCATTCTCCTTCTATATATCTTTTCCATTCAGTACATATGCGATCATGGCTCTCCACAATTTCCTGTCCTTTGTATATCTTAATAAATTTTGTCTTTTTGTTACTTCTCCTAAAACTTGTTCCACCAACCATTTCCTCAAGCTCATTCTTCTTCTATGTATCTTGTCCATTCAGTACATATGCGATCATGGCTCTCCACAATTTCCTCTCCTTTGTATATCTTAATAAATGTTGTCTTTTTTTATTTCTCCTAACCCTTATTCCGCCAACCATTTCCTCAAGCTCATTCTTCTTCTATGTATCTTGTCCATTCAGTACATATGCGATCATGGCTCTCCACAATTTCCTGTCCTTTGTAGCTCTTACTAAATTTTGTCTTTTTCTTATTTCTCCTAAATCTTGTTCCTCCATCTATTTTCTCAAACTCAATCTTCTTTTGTATGCGCCGTGTGCCTTCAGGGCGTTGGCGATCATGGCTCTCCACTATTACTGTCCTTTAAAGCTCTTTATATTTCTCCAAAATCCTGTTCGGTTATCCATTTACCCAAGCTAAGTAGGTTATGCACTGTTTTCCCCCTCTCTCATGCCTTTAATCTATCCTGCGAGTATCAGATTTTCTAAGCCTACTTTCATCATTATGAGTCTCTTTCTGATGTTAAGTATAAGTTTCCTTTTACTCTCTGTTTACTGTAAAATTTCATCGTTGTTCACCTGTTCGATCTATGGTCTGCTCAGGATCCTCCTGTAGAACAACATTTCTGCTGACCCAAGACTACGTTTCAACATTTTTTTAAGCAATTCATCTCAAGCAAGGTGGGAGTCCCACTACAGAGAGTGTAAGTATGGGAAAAAAACTGGGTATAGTCTGGGGAAAAGATAAAAAGAATTACGAGGATCAAGGTAACAAAGGATATCGATTGACATTAATTTAATTTTCTTAAGATTATAGATATCAGGGAAGCAAGTAAGAGGAAGGGAGTTCTACTTTTAGGAAGTGAGAAGAATTTTTGGTGTAGAAGAGGCGGGTGCATTTAACTGTTTCGACAGTAAAGCGGTGGGACCGAGATTCCAACCTAGTAGCACGATTAAATACGTACATGCAGTCTGGGCACAAGCGAAAATGGCTCATCGGAGCAGATGCCATGAGAATATTTATAGAAAAGACAGAGGGAAACCACATTACATCGGTGAGAAAGTGACTGGAGTCGAGACCTCAAGTCAGGGCCGATAACATTGCATATTGATTTTGTTGAGAACCTGGAGATGAACAGAGGGGTCACCAGAATATATATGGCAATAGTATTCAATGCATGAACGAATGGTAGATTTGTAGATATGAAAGATGGTCTCTGACGAGAAAAAAAATCTTGTGGAGAGACACAGTGAATTTTCCTTGCGGTAGATGCAGCAATTGCTTCACTGTAGCTGCTCCAGCTCGGGTCAGTGCAAACGGGAGACAAGAAGGCGCACAGAGGCGCTCTTGTGGAGTTGAACATCAACCATGCTGATATGAGACAGGTACGTTCCTCTATGGTAAATAAATAACAGCAGTTTCATTTTGGAGACATTAAAATTCACAAGCCAGAAAATTTTAAAATTCACAAGCCAGAAAATTTTAAAATTCACCACAGATTGGAGGCCATTTTTGAGATCAACGGTCAGTTTAACATTGTCAGTAATGCCAGGCTCTGTGGGGATTGCCCAGAAGGAAATATAAAAAATAGTACCAACACTGAAATTACTATATACATAATTTTCTTTGGGGATTTTCTAATACGACCATACTTCTCATAATGACTGGGTTTTGATTTGCCGTCCATTTTTTATTTTATATTATTTAATTTTTATTAAATGACATTAAAAACAACCGCCGTAGATTGAAAAGTCTGGCTAAAGAAAGACTGTACCTCCGATAGGAATCGAACCTTGATCCCATTTCCTTCTATAGCCGAAACGAGATATTACCAATTCGACCAATAAATACTAATAGACTATAGGGTATTTTTACAAATAAATATATTATAATTTAATTACTAATTAAAGATCACATATAAAAATATATGTTTCATGTTACAGTCCAGAGGATTCAGAAAGAGTTGGATGAGTCTAATGGTGATTACGAAGGTGTCTGGAGTGATCACTAGTGATGGAATCACTATGCCTTCATTCATCTTTCCACAGAGGATCAGACTCAACACAGAGGCCTAAATCAAGTGACTTGAGAAGGTAGTGTTGCTCTATGTCAAGAAGTTGGCTGCTGGAAGAACCTGTGTCTGGAAACATGACTCTGCCTCATGCCACACAACAGGAGAGCCCAGCCATGGCTGTCAGACAATTTCAGCAACCACATCAGCTCTTACATCTGGCCGCTTACCTCTCCAGACTGCAAACCCCTTGATTATTATGTGTGGGGCGCAGTTGAGTAAGAGACCAACAAAACTCTTTGTAACACCAAAGATAAACTGAAGGCAAAGACTATGGTAGCATTGACCAACTTAAACAAGGAGTCAGTCGTGAGGAAATTTTTAAGTTGTCTGGAGACCGTGGTCGAAGCCAATGGCAATTTTATTGATTAAATTTACTGTTTAGTATTTCAAGATATATTTGTGTAATTTTGGTAAATGTATCGGTTAAAATGAGATATCAGTGTTATTTTCATTTTTGCGTCATGTAGAAGACAATTTATCGATCGCACTCTGTATATCTGTGAAAACGAAATATCAATTTTATTTTCATTTT
Organism: Acanthosepion esculentum; assembly: GCA_964036315.1. NCBI lineage: Eukaryota > Metazoa > Mollusca > Cephalopoda > Sepiida > Sepiidae > Acanthosepion > Acanthosepion esculentum. The sequence goes on from OZ038512.1 coordinate 5,724,359, forward strand.
TTTTTGTGCGTCATTTAGACAATTTATCCATCGCATCCTGTGTAATTTGTCACTACATATATACAGAGAATGCATATATGCGGCATATATACTCAGATATATAACTAATGAACACAAGTACCGGTAGGATTACATTGTTTTCTTCATTTTTTTAAAACGTTTCACCCCAAGCAAGTGGGGAAGCCAGTAGCACGCAAGGGGTTACAGAGAGTTGGAGCGAGAGCAAATAGGAGTGATAGAGGAAAGGATGAAGAGAAGGATAGGGGATAGATCAAGGCATCTGGAGACGTCGATTGACATTATATTTGAATAGTTGGAGATTATAGCTATCAGGGAAACAGGAAGAGGGGAAGGAGTTCCACAGGCGAGAAGTGCGAGACATGAAACTATTGGAGTAGAAGAGACGACTACATTTAACAGTTTCGACAGTGAAAGGGTGAGAGCGAGATGCCAGCCTAATAGAACGCTTAAATTCATGAAGTCTGAGAACCAGCGAAAGCAGCTCATCCGAGCAGTTACCGTGAAAGTATTTGTAAAAAAAGACAGAGGGAGGCGACGGCACGTCTGTGAGAGAGTGACTGCAGACGAGATGCCAGATTAGGGCCAATTACAATGCATATCAGTCTCTGGATTTTAGAAGGACCTTGAGACAAACAGAAGGGGATCCAGACCATATATGGCAGCAATACTCCATGCAAGGGCGAATGGTTGATCTGTAGATTTGAAGGATCGACTCCGGCGCGAAACATTTCCTGGCGCGGCACAGGGAGCCAACTTTCCTTGCGGTGGACGAAGCTATTGACTCAATGTATTTGTTCCATCTCAGGTCAGCAGTGAATGTGAGACCGAGTAGTCTCAAAGAGGTGCTCTCGTGGAGTTGAGCGTCAGACGTTCTAATGGGGGGCAGGGATGGTTCTCTGTGGTGAGTAATAGAGAAAAGAGATTTTCTTCTTACCATGGTCATATTGAATATTTAGTATAACACAGGTCTTATTTATCAAATAATTTTCTCCACGTTTCAATATTTTCTGTTCCCACAAATAAAACATTAAATGTTGAATGTCTATTTTAACCTACAAACTTATTTTAAAGTTTGAAAATTTGCCATAGATCCTTCTGTTTGGTACAAGTGTCGATTAATAAAGTAACTAAGTGAACTTTGGCTGGTTGTTTAATTTTGTGACATGACAATTCTTTTTATAATTTAATTATTTTTAGAAATATTTATACATGTTCTTTTCATTTTTTAAAAGGTTTCATTATTAAAGTGTTTTTATAATTTCATTATATCTATAAGTCTTTTTATAGTTTTATTATTTTGATAACGATTTTATTGTTTCATAAATTTTATAAAGATTTTTTTATTTTTTATTTTTATACACTTTTTAAAAACTTTTATTATTCTAACGTGTATTTTGTATCTGTATTTTTTTATAAAGACTTTGTATTTTTATTTTTTATAATGGCTTTTATATTTTATCATTATTCTCGTAAAGATTTCCGTAGTTTCATCATTTTATAATTTTTTTTATAATGTCTTTTATATTTTTATAATTTTCATAAAGATTTTTCTAGGTTTATTATTTTTGTAAAGTTTTTTTATAATAGCTTTTATATTTTTATTATAATTTTCATAAAGTTTTCTCTATTTTTATTATTTTTTATAAAGTTTTTTTTATAATAGCTTTTATATTTTTATTATAATTTTCATAAAAGGTTTCTCTATTTTTATTATTTTTAAAAAGTTTTTTATAATAGTTTTATATTTTTATTATTGTTTTCATAAAGCTTACTCTATTTTTATTAATTTTATAAAGTTTTTTTTATAATAGACTTCATATTTTTATTATAATTTTCATAAAGTTTTCTCTATTTTTATTATTTTTATAAAGTTTTTTATAATAGCTTTTATATTTTTATTATTTTCATAAAGTTTTCTCTATTTTTATTATTTTTATAAAGATTTTTTATAATAGCTTTTATATTTTTATTATTGTTTCCATAAAGTTTTCTCTATTTTTACAAAGTTTTGTATTATTTTTATATATTTTTTTTATATTTATATCATTTCTATAAAGATTTCTATTTTTATTTTAAAAATATTTTTATTTATTAGTTCCTTTTAGTTTTATTTGAATCCATATTGTCATTTCCCTGTCTGTGGGATTGGAAAACATATTTCATTCATCCTGGAATATATAAATAGATATTTGGTTCGAGGTCAGGTAAATATTGTCTTTTTATATTTTCCTCTGTATTTAATTGATGCATCGTTTAAAGGCCTCGAATTAGTAATCAGCGATCCTGGTTCGATATAGGGTTAAGACCATTATATTCACTTTCGCCCATATACATTTTCGAATGGTAGGAATCCATCTATTCCCCGCTCAGCTATGGGTTAGATAGTAGGGAAAAGTGGAATCTAGCCGCGGTTGGTACGCCGTATAGGAGATGGACAGCTCTGAATTCAAAACCTTGTTTATTCCTATTGGGACACATATATTAACTGCCACTAAGGGTCGTTCAGTTTACATCAGAGGGTTGTTATGAGTTTTGAAGTAACACAAATAGTTCTGAAGATGAGAAAACGTATTGATTTACAACGTGCCTTCAAGTCGAAACATCTCTGTTGAAGAACATTTATTTGATAGATAACCTCGTTTTTTTTTTCTTTTTGGTGGAGGGGTTCTTGTCCCTCTGAAAGTGATACATTCAGCATCGTCTAGATTCTATATATTTAATAATTTTCTCCGCGGCTCGATTATTTTTATTTCAGGGATAAATAAATCCTGGTTGGTCGTTTGAACCTGAGTCCTTACTTTAAAATTTGAAAAATAGACATAGTAACTTGTATTTGGTACAAGAATCTATTTTAAAGCAACCACGTCATGGTCTGTTAGTTACTTAATTATGCGTCATGTTAACACCTGAGGGATTTTTTAATGCTGAAATATTTTTTTCTATTTTTATAAATATTTCTAAAATTGTTGCTATTTTTTAAAAAGTTACACCAACATGGCAAGACTACGAATAAAATCAATAAATTATATTCACACTACACCCAATTTTTTGGCCATATTATTTGCACCAAAAAGTTTATATTTTACACTTTGATGTGTGATTTATTTATTTATTTTTTTTACCGATGGTACAACACCCGAGAGCCAATCGAGGTAGAGGCTTATTACGCTTAAAATATGAACTCAGTGGCAACGGCTTCTATAACTACTGCTATCCGACAGGTGTTTTGCGCTTGTAAAATACAGCTACACGAAGATAATTAAATTTTTATGTATAAGCTGAAACAAAGCCTTGCAATACGACGCTGTTACATGTTCTAAGGCATATTTATAGGCGTAGAAGGAAACGTGGATCTACAGTTAAACGTTTCTGCTGCCATGTTCTGGTAATATTTTTACTGGTAGATACGCAATTGTCAGTCTATGTGTTAGAGCAAATTACTTACATACACCAATTCTCACCTGTCATTCCTCCACGCAGGTAAATATTAATGATTATAATAGACGCACCTTTGCAATATATTGTGTGACCACGGAAAATACAATAGAAACAATAATACAGTTTTAATTAAAGGGAGTCACAGTGCGGAAAATCACTTAGTGAACTTTGTCTGGGTAACCCTTACTACGAAATAGTCTGTTCCTGAGCCCCATATAAAATTTGATATTAAATAATTTTTGGTATGTTGTAAAATCAAGCAACAGGTGTATTTAAAAATCAGCCCGTTTGCGTACACATATGTTAGCACAAACATCAACGCACCACAAATAACATTAACTCCTACACATAAAAAATATTTTTTATACAATCTTTTTTAATACATATATATATATATATATATATATATATATATATATATATATATATATATATATATATATATATATATATATATATAGGTTCTACATTCAACATCATCACTTGATAAGACACCAGAGGTGTTGAAACAAAATAGCTATTTTTGTATTGATTTTATAACATATTTATGTTATAATTTTCAAATAAATAATTATATTTGCTCTACTCTGTATTGAGCACTCTTTTAAGAATAGTAATTGTTGGTTATTGGAATTTATTCCGTATACACCAATCCTATACTTATATATACATATATATATATATATATATATAAATAAATAGCCGAGAAAAATAACAGCACGAGTTGCCTGACGATTGCATCTAGCATAAAACAGACTGTCGCCTCTAAGTGTTGACTTCTATGTTTACTTTTATATTTACACACGCTCTATCTGTGATATTGAGCACTTTATTCCATAAATATAGCAGACTTTAAGACTATATTTCTTCATATATATATATATATATATATATATATATATATATATATATATATATATATATATATATATATAATATATATATATATATATATTTATATATATATACGCATTTATATCCATCAGTATGAATAAAGACATTTTTAGATAAAGTTCTTTCTGCCTATAATTAAGTGGTATCAACAGTTGTACAAAACTATAGTAATTAGAAGCATATAATTTCATATAAATAGAAGTAGATATGTTCTCATATCGTCCGGTTCAGACTCCTCTCCATTTTTTTTAAACAGGAGTACAGGTTAATCCCTTCTGAAGTCTATGTCTTTACTTCTAACGTCTTCGCCAAAACGCTGAAATTTTAAATACTGTTCATTATTTCCTCTCAATCGGATTATATAGTTTCGACTATCATCCGGTTCAGACTTCTCCCCAGTCTTTTGAACAGGTGCAGTGGCTTATCCGTTGTTTCCTGTTTAGGATTGCGTTTCCGGTTCCTTCTAAAGTCTTTTCACTCTCTTCCACTACCAGTAGCAATTTGCGTCTTGGTGGCATTATTGCCTTGATTGAGTTTTAAATAATAAAAATATTTTTGCATTACCCACTTTCGAATCCGTAGACGTTTTTTTTTAACTACACACATAGATATATTACCATATACAAAAAAGAAAAACGATTTTAGATTTACACGAAAACATCGAGAATTAAACATATAAATACATCCGTCTAGTATAATCAGTAAGTCCGTAGCCTTTTATTGACAATCACATTTATTTTATTCAACAAAATTTTTTTTCAAATTAACCGTCTTTCATGTCAATGCACTTAATTCAACCGTGAATATTAATCACACAGACATATTATTAAACAATCATGAAAACTAAGCAAGCCTAACTACAGATTTATTGATCTACCTTTTAAATCCATTGCAGATTACACTCATCATAATATAGGCAAAAAAAAAATTTTTTTTCGTACATTAGAGTAGGTTGCAGAAAAGTTTTCGGCCCGACCCACTTCCCGAAATCAGCCTTATGAAATTGGAATAATGATTTTTTGAAGTGGGTCGGGCTGAGAATTTTTCAGCACCCGTTCTGAGTAAACGCACACCCCCTCGAAAATATATGTAAATGTCTAACGCATTTAAACATGAAATAAACGTCTATCGATGCACTTAGGTTATACGTTTCCTCCGACACTTCATACACAAGCAAAAAAATCATAAACACACACACACACACACAAACACACACGCGCGAGCGCACGCACACACCCATACACACACACACACACACACACATATATATATATATATGTATGATGTTTTCCATATACATACACATTTATGGCTATATATGCTCAAATCCCTTCTCTCTACGAAAGACGACGAAATAAACATTGTATTTTAAGTTAAGGTCAATACGACATTCGCTTTTATTATATATCAAAAGATGTCAACATGACACAAGCATTCATAAACGCCAACGTCATAGCCACCACCACCGTCACCGCTGCTACTACAACTACACCGCCCTCGCCATCCTTTCCCCTATCTCCCGACTCATCATCATCTACTGTAACCGCTTCCATCAACGCTATTACTGACTGTCAGCCGTAACTACCTCTGCCGCCGCTTCTCTTTGTAGTGCAGCTAGTTTGGGGAGAGAAGAAAATGCGATGGAGACAGAGAGGAATAAAGAGAGAAAGCGAGAGGGGGAAAAGCGGAGGGGGGAAGGAGAAAAGGCGGGAACTGAAGAAAACACTACTGATAAAGGTGAAGATAGTACGTCATGGGATGAAAGTGAAAGTGAAAGTTAAAAAAAAAGTGATGCGAAAGTGAAAGTAGACTGGGGCGAGGCGAATAAAGTCAAGTCGAGGCGCGGCTGTGGGAGCGGTGGAGAAGATGAAGGGCCGTGCGTCTGTGTTGCGTGAGGCGCAGGAAGAGGAGGGGGTACAGAGTTGAGGTCTGGATGAAAAGAGAATGGTACAAAGAAAAGGTGGGTAATTGGCGCAGAAGGAGGAAGAGGAAGACGGTTTTGGGATGACGTCGTTGTTTGTGGGGGCGGACACACGGTTTGGGTGGTGGGGTTGATGATTTTGTTATTGCTGGTGTTGGTGAAGGGTGTTGATAGTAGTAACATATTGTATAAGCTGATGGTGGTGGTACATGGGGACTGTCAAGGTAGTAGTGGAGGGGATGGTTTGGGTAATAGTGGTGATGGTGACAGGTGTTACGTTAAGTATAATGAATGGTGGAAGTGGTAATGGTGGCAACCATTGGGTCGGTGGTAGTTGTGTTTGCAGTGGTAGCAATGGACGTAGTTGTGGTGTTGGCTGAAACAGAATTGGCGGTGGCGGTGATGGTGATGGGTTATGCTGATGGTGATAGCCGATCGATATTAGAATATCGATCCCTCTAGAGAGAAAGAGAAGCACGGAGAAAGAGATAAGAAAGGAAAAAAGCAGAAATGATGAGGAAGAGTAAGAAGAAGAGTAAAAGAAAAAAGAATTAGGCGCCTCACTGTACAAGATAACGTAAAAGCAACAGCTTCTATATAGTCGGGGCTATATGTAAAAATCCATATCGAAGGAACTTCGTCTATGGCACCACCATTTCTGCTACCAACTTGCAGCATTGCCGCCGACTTTATAACTATCAAAAAATCAACGAAATCCTTGCTCTCCATCTTTTCCTATTCCCCGACCATCCACACTTTTGACCTGAAACGTTAACTTTCCTGTTTCTTTCAGTTTGTGCAGCCTCTTTAGCAGCCATTACCCTCCCCCCCTGACTTCGACATTTCCTGTTTTTCTTTTCTCTTCTTCTGACACCTTTTTATTTTTCTTTCATTTTTCTTTTAAATATTTTTTTTTATTCCTTTCTTTTTGCCAACCCTCTTTATAGCTTTTTTGATTTTTCTTTTACTGTAAAAAAAATAAACTATCGTCTTATTTCGTTTTTGAAGGTCTCTCCTCTTTAGTATTTTCTTTCGCTTTCTCTTTCTCTCTTTTCCATTGATATTCTATCGAAACCTAATTCTTTCTTTATTTCTTGAAGTCTCTCTTTTTCCTTAATATCATATAGCTTATTTCTTTTATTTCTTTTTTTGTTTATTTTTATATCATTTCTTTCTTTCTTTCTTTCTTTCTTTCTTTTCCCTTAGGATCATATAATCTCTTTCCTTTCTCTTCTCTTTTTGGGAGATGTCACTCTTTTCCCTTAGTATCATATCGCACCTTACTTGTATTTATTCATTTTATGTTTGTATATCGTCTCTTTCTTTATTCATTTCTTAGTTTCTTTCTTTCTTTGGAGAATGTTATTTTTTTTTCCTTTGGATTAAATCATTTCTTTCTTTCCTCTTCTCTTTTGCGGATAAGTCTCTCTCTTTTCATAGGATTATATCAACTCCTCTTTCTTTTATCTCTCTTTAATCACATAGTACTATATCCTCTCTATCATTTGTCTTCTTTTTTTATACGGGTTTTCTCTCTCTCACTTTTCACTATATTTTATAGCGTTTCTTTCTTTTTCTTCTTTTTAGAAGTGCTTTTATTTTTAGTATTATGTTGTCTCTTTACTTCTTGTACGTCTTGACAGTCTCTCTTTTTTCTTGGCTTTATATCTTTTCTTTCTCTCATTCTTTTTAACATGCCTCATTTTTATTTTTCTTATATTTTCTCTTTGTTTATTTTGCGGTGGGTTAATTTTTTCGTTATTTTCTCATTCGTTCGTCTACTTTTTTTAGTTGGTGATGTCTCTTTATTATGTGTTATATGACCTTTTTTCTTTCTACCTAATTTTGTGTTTCACTTTTTTCTCGCCACTTAGTATTATAGTCTTTCTTTAATACTTACACTTTTTCAAAGTCTCTCTTTTTGGGGAGCATTATATCGTCTTTCTTTCACTTTTTTTACGGAATAAATTTTTCTTTTTCCTTTGTTTTATATAATCAGGTCTCTTTTCTTTTTAAACATGCCTTTTAGCAACTTTTTTTTTCTACATTTTTTTTTTGTTTTTCTTTTATGTTGAATTTCATTTACAGCTTTCTTGCATCTTTTATTCTAATACTTCTTCTTAGGAAGAATGTGCGGCGCCATTTTTTCAGTCTTCTTTCTCTTTTTTTTTTTACAATTTTTCCTATTTTTTTTAATTTTTAAGATTTGTTTCCTTCAACGTCCTTATCGTTTTTGATGATTCTATCATCCGACAGGAGATATTTCCTATTTTTTTTGCCTTTCTGAATATATTTTCCCGCTTTGTTAGCCATACTTCCTGCTATGCCCGCCATTTTCACAAACCTGTTACTCGCTGTTTTCCAGTCAGTCTTCCATTCAATACGCCTTGTGAGTGTCAATTTCTCCAGAATGTTTTGCCAAAGATTTCAGTCGTTTAATTCGGAAACTACTTACCAGGTTTTTTTTTTTTAAACATCCACTCAGCCTTATTCCGTAGAAACAGATTTTTGTTCCCCAAAATCTCCTTTTCATATATAAGAAAATTGCCCAATATTCTCTGCGGTATCGGAGGACTGATGTTACATAGCACTTCAGAACTCTTTGTTCTCAACGAAACTTTTCTTATTTGTCTATATTTCTGCAATGATGTATTATAATCATTTCCATTATTTACATTGTTCGGACAGTTATCCTCATCTTTTTGCCATAATCACGACGTTTCTGTCTTTGTACGCTTCGACATTTTTCAGGATCTGTATATTTCTGAGATGAGGGATTGCAATTATTTACACTATTTACATTGATCGGAAAGTTTTCATCATCTTTATTGCCATATTCACGACGTTTCGGACGTTGTGCGCTCAGGCCTTCTTCAGGATCTGCCTATATTTCTGAGATGAAGTATTGCAACCATTTAAATTATTTACATTGTTCGGACTGTTGTCCTCCTCTTCGTTGCCATATTCACGACGTTTCGGTCGTTGTACGCTTCGGCCTTCTTCAGGATCTGTCTCTATTTCTGAGATAAGTTAATTCAACTATTTACATTGTTTACATTATCCGGGCTGTTTTCTTCATCTTCGTTGCCATATTCACGACGTTTCGAACATTGTACGCTCCGGACTTCTTCAGGATCTGTCTGTATTTCTGAGATGAGTTATTTCAACTATTTACATTATTTACAATGTTCGAACTGTTTTGCTCATCTTTATTGCCATATTCACGACATTTCGACCGTTCTACGCTCTGGCCTTCTTCAGGCAACTGAAATTTGGAGCGAACCCTTTATTTCGTCCACCTGGATAGATTGTTCTAGTTCCACGTTCCATGCCTCTTCCTGACGTCTCAGTTAATTCTTTTTAACTCAACTCTCCAAGCTTTTATTCACCCACTGCAGTAGCCAAGTATTGAACTCACACACTTTGGGTCAAGTCACTGGATTCAACCAACGCTTTTAACCACTAGGCCATGTGTCTTTATGGCATGGCACGTGGAACTAAAATAATCTTCCCTGGTGAACGAAATAAAGGGTTCAGTTCGAAATTCCACCAACCTTTCGTTATTCCAACAATTCTTCGGATTTTGACTTCGCGTTTTTCGCAGTCTGTTTAAAAAACTTAATACATATTTCAATTTCCGTCCTTGCTTGATTTTAACATCCGCAATTCGTAGCGTTCATCTTGAGTTTGTTCCTCTTTTTTACAATCGGGGGTCTTTTTTGATCAGCTGATTTGAAAGGCCACCCGAGATTATTAGCATGCAAGACCAGTGCAAATTTAGCATGTCAGGGTTCTGATTGTAAATTTATATACCTGATAATGTTTTTATAGCAATTGAATATTTTTCACACATTTTAGGAGTCTGACATTTTTTGATGTCGTCTCTCTCTCAACCGCACTAACGCACGCATATGTATATATATTTCATTTTTCTCCAAATTTCATTCTTTCATAAAACCTTTAATAAAACTTAAAACTGTCAGATTGATAAACGTTTTCCATTTGTTCTGTAGCCTAACATTTGGTCTAATTCAGACCAATATCTGATTACTATTTGATCCTATATATATATATATATATATATATATATATATATATATATATATATTATAAATTAATTGATTTAAAATATGGGTTTTTCGCTAAACAGTGATAACCATGTTTCAAAAGTGGAAGCTAAAGCCCTTGAATTGAATTTTGTTATTAAACCAAAGACATTAGTTCTATTTCATCGTCAAGCGAATTTTTCGCTTGACGAGGAAATGGAAATTAAATTCAAGGGCTTTAGCTTCCATTTTTGAAACATGGTTATCACTGTGTAGCGAAAAAACATATTTTAAATCAATTAATTTATAATATTAATGCTCTGTAAATTTACATTGAGCACTCATGTGTAAAAATAAAAATATCTATAAGAACACCGGATTTTATATCTTACTGTTCTTTGTTTCTTTATATATATATATATATATATATATATATATATATATATATATATATATATATATATATATATGTATAATTATTTCGTAATCCGTATGGAGAATAATTCCGTAGAGGATATAAATCCAGTGAGATCTCATTGTAAGTAGCGAGTAAATGATATTTCCTTCTTTTGATCTATTTCCTTTGTTTATTTCCTCTGTTATCCCTTTGAAGATACTATATTTACTTTATTTCCCACATCCGGCGAAAAAGACGTTAACCTGTCTCCTCTCAACGACTACTGATTCATGTTTTATATTACCCACCCTCCCCTATGTATGCGTTTCTCCCCCTTTTTCTTTCTTTCTTTTCACTTTCTCCTTTTTGAATCTATATTTTAAAACATAATTTATGTTTAAATATTTCATTTTGTGCCTAATAAAGTTTTAAAGCCATTGTTGAAGCCGTTTAGTCTGATGAAGCGAAATCGAAATTTCGTTTTCACGAAATAAAATATTACCATGGATTTCTAAAGACTCCGCTTTCTTAATTATATATGTGTATATATATGTATATATTCCTTTTTTATGTTTAATCTTGGATAAACGTTTTCCATATGTTCTGTAGCCTAACATTTGTTCTAATTCAGACACATATTTGATTAGCATTTGATCATATATATATATATATATATATATATATATATATGTGTGTGTGTGTGTGTGTGTGTGTGTGTGTGTGTGTGTGTGTGTGTGTGTGTGTGTGTGTATGTATAAAAGGGAGATATGATTTTTTTATAATGACAAATAAAAAAAACATTTTGTCCTCGTCACAATATCCTCCTTTTTCCAATTATTATTTTATTTCATTCATTCTGGATACTTTTTCTCTTTTTTCTTTTATTTTCTTTCATTTATTTTTATTTTTTATGATTTCTTTTCTTTTTTTATTAATTCTTCTTTTCTTGAATTTTTTATTTTTGAATGTTTCTTCGTCATTTAATTCTTTATTACATTTCTTTATTTTATTTGTCTATGCTCTTTCTTTCTTTATTTCTTTCTTTCTTTCTTCTTGACATCTTTCACCTCACCTCTTTTTTTCTTTCTCTATCTCTTTCTTTTTCGATCTGAATCTTTTATTTGGCACTTTTTTCCGTTTGGCTCTCTATATGCAAGGATATCTTGTACTTTTTTTTATTATCCAGTTACTGGATGTCTTGTTTCAAGTTGTCTGAATTCATACAACCCGGTCCAGCCATTGAATAATATATATATATATATATATATATATATATATATATATATATATATATATATATATATATATATAATATTAACAGGTTCAAAAAACGATAGAGCAGCGCATATATACAAAGCAACTGCTGTCAAAGAAAATAACTGAAATTAATATAACAACAACCAGGATGTGTCTCCTACACTCAGCGGTGGTGCAGAAAGCAAATTGTGTTTGTTCACAGGATTCACATTGTCAACAATGATAAAACAGGACTGAATACATTACTAGATAATGTTTATTGTTCGGCCTAGATAACAATCACTTTAATGCATATGCCATTGTTTAAGTTACTAGACTTTGAAAAACTCCTTCAACTCTGAGTAGTGTTCCGACATTAAATCTACTTTTATTTCATTACTTCTTATACAGGCTTATACTGCAGGACCAAAACCGTCGCCCAGAGTGGAGTCCCTCCAACCCATCAATCGCTAGCTGCACTACTGTTTATTATTTAAACGTTGTTTTTGATTTCATCTACCGTCTAAGATTCAAGGAATTTTAGGAAAGAAAACGCATCCTCTGGATCAATTCGAATTTGCAACCTCCTTTGCAGGAGGATTTCATCGCTTATATTGAATGTAGCTACGGAAGTTTTTTTCACTGTGTCGTCTCCGACAGATTTTCTCGCCAGAATCTAACTTAAACGTTTATCATTTATCCATACATTTAATATTGCTGTCACTTATCGTTTGATGTTTCTTCTATGTATTTAAAGTTCTTGACAAAATACAGAGAAGAATCTACAATTTTATCGTTCCTGACCTGGCATCTCGGATTCAGTCATTTTGCCAACGTCGTAATGTACTTTCTTTGTGCATTTTCTATGAGTATTTTAATGATTATTATTGTTATCATTGAAACAAGATTGATTAAAAAGAATCTACAAGGTCTGTCAGTTTAATTTTTTTTTTATACTTTTCGAATAAAGTGTTGCGTATTGTATATGTGTAATTTTCTTTCCCTGTCACACACACACACACACACACACACACACACACACACATATATATATATATATATACATACTAAAATATAATAAATATGTTATAACATATATATATGTTTCCCTGTTATATGTAAAGATAATATTATATACCGTACATATGAACACTAATGGGCATGTATCCTAATAAATACGTTGGACACTATTCTAAGTGGGGGTAATATGCTGTCTAAGTAGTCCACCACTAGCAGTGGTTTACCTACTTCACGCCGCTGGCGAGTATTGTATTTTGTTGATGTTATAAAGATTACCATTTCATTTACAACCTCCGTTTTGGTTATTCTTCATTAATTAACCATTTCTAGATCCCAGTGTTTGCTTCTTTCTTTCCAATTTTATTTGTTTTTTCTTTTGTTCTTCTTTTTTCTTTTTCTTTCTTTCGTTATTTCTTCTTTTCTCTTTGTCTTTATTTCTTCCTTTTCCTTTCTTTTTTCCTTAGCATTTCTTCTTTTCTATCGTTTTAATTTTCTGTCATTTACCCGCTTCCTTTTTTTATTTCTGTATTATTTCCTTCAGTCACTTTGTGTCACTTTCTTTCTTTGCCTCTCTCCTTATTTTCTTTCTACCTTTCTTTTCATTTTTCTTTCTCTTACCTTTATTTCTTTTTCCTTTCTTTCTTTATCTTTCTTTATTAATTTCTCCTTTTATAAGCTTATTATTTCTTTCTTTCTTTCTTTCTTTCTTTCTTTCTTCTTCTTCTTCTTCTTCTTCTTCTATTAGTATTCATAAAATAAGGTAAAAAGAGAAAGGCACAGAGACAAAGAGAGAGAGGGAGGTAGAGAGAGAATAATTGAAATGTTTTTTTATTCATTTCTTTTTCTGATGTCTGTACGATTGAAAATCATTGATGAAGAACCACCAAAAAATGTCGTCCATAACTGTAAATTGCTGACATTTATAAATAAATAAAAACGTCGTTTTCCTTTCCTTTCTAATTTAATTCGCTTTCTATTTTCGTTCTTCAGTCGATTACTCTATTGTATCTCTTGCTTTTTATATCTCAGGTAATCTGTGTTAATATCTATAAAATTCAATTGTATTAGATTATTGCAAAAATTCCTGCCCGATTTTCTTTGTTAATATAAAATGATTTCAACTTTAGACTGGCGTTTGTTTTGTTGCCAATGGCTTGTGTGTTGCAGATTGAAGACTGTCATCGTTCAGGAGCGAGTAAGACTTTGTTGAATGGTGAAGTTATGTCCAGAAACGAATGCCTTACAAGATGGAGGGTAAAACAATCCCATTCTCGTAATATTACGCTCTATGAATCTCAGAAAGGTGTAAGCGCCAGAATACACCCAGAATATTTATTTGTGTTGTGCTCTATCTCTTCGGATTGACAAAAAGTTATTTGGATGATTTTGTCAGGGTGATTTTGACCTAAACGTTCAACCACGCTTCGGGTGTCATTTTCCAACACATGAACGCAAAACTGCATGTTGCAAAACTGCATGTTGCGAAACAGACCTGCAGAAGCTTAAAGATTCGAGTGGGAAACACTGTAGCACCCACCGTATTCTCCTGATGTGTCTCTTTTGGATTTCATTTCTTCCTCGGTCTCGAAAGATCAAGACAAATGTTAATTTGTTTTCTCTGTTGTCTGAAAGCTTGAAAATCATTTCTGCTAGTTACCGCCGAAAAATGTCGTCCATAACTGTAAATTGCGGACATTTATAAATAACTACAAATGTCGTTTCTAATTTAATTCGCTTTCTATTTTCATTCTCCAGTCGATTACTCTATTATTAATATTTTATATATCCCAGGTGATCTGTTTTAATATCCATAAAATCCAATTGTATTAGATCATTGCAACATTTCCTGTACGAATTTCATTTTTAATATAAAAATGAATGTAATTTCAGAGTGGAGTTTGTTTTGGTACCAACTGTTGTGTATTCTAGATTGAAAACTGTCATCGTTCTAGCGCGAGTTAGACTATGTTGGATGTTGACGCTTTGTTCACAAAGGATTGCCTTATGTGATGGAGGATAAAAACTTGCACTCTTGCTATATTACGATCTATGAATCACGGAAAAGAGAAACCGTTGGAACTGCTACCAAAAACACTGAGACGGTTACTTTGGATTGGGCTTCAGCTCTTCGGACGGTCACAAAGTGGTTTGGCAGATTTCTTCAGGGTGATTTTGACCTAAACGATCAACCACGTTCCTGGCGAGCATTCGACGACCTGTTTGCCATCGTGGAGAATAAACCGAAGATTTCAACAAAGGAGATGGCTAAGAGTTTGAAAATCGATATCTTTACTGACTTCGCCATTTGAAGAGACTTGGGTTCGTTTCCAAACTCGAAACATGGGTGCCACATTCTCTGACAGAAGAGAACAGTCTCGATAGAATCATTTAATTAATGTCTTTTGAGTTTGTAAGCGAACATGACTTTCCAATTGTTTACTATGTGTGAATTGCCGTGCATACTTGCGAAAAACAGTGACGTAATTTCCCGTTGCTTGCTCTAAGAGTAATTGTTTTCTTACTAGCTTTCCTATATTCAGACTCAATGAATTAATTATAATTATCAAATCCTCCTAACAATTTATATCATGTGTATATCATTACTTGATCCGGCTTCTAATGCTTCAGTTTGAGCGGCTTGGTGATAGTAGTCGTGGCTCCCGGGACACAGTCCTATGGTTACAGAGAATTTCAGTTGATTTCCACCACGGAATATGTAAGCGAGCGGCGCTATATTGAGTCTGATTTGCTATCTCTTCGTCACCGAGGCCCGTTGGAACAGTTGGTATGACGTTTGCGTGATAACCTAACTGTTCGGGTTTCAATTCTCGGTAGTGGATGCGCGCACTGCTGATGAGTCCCAAATATAGGACGAAACGGCCGTCCAGTGTTTTCTGCATTCTGTTGAGGTTTCTATCAGACTGAATGAATTACTTAATTATATATATATATATATATATATATATATATATATATATATATATATATACGCGCGCGCGCTTTGTGATGGAGGATAAAACCTTGCACATTCGCCATATTACGCTCTATGAATCTCGGAAAGGAGTAACCGTCGGAACTGCGACCAAAAATACTGAGAAGGTTTGTTTGGATCGGGATTCAGCTCTTTGGTTGGTGACAGGGTGATTTTAACCTAACCGATCAACGACGTTCCTGGCGACCTTTCGACGACTATGAAGACGCACTGTTTGGCATCTTGGAGAATAAACAGAAGATTGCTAAGTGTTTGAAAATCGATATCTAACCTGCTAATTAAAAAGATCGGGTTAAAAAAAAACAGCTGATTTTGGCAAATCGAAAAGATGCCATTTTACACCCGGAATACTTGTCGTAAAACAGACCATGCAGAAGCTTAAAGAGTTGAAATTAGAAACCCTCCAGCAACCATTGTATTTCTCTGATATGCCACCTTCGACTTTTCAGTTATTCCGGTCACTACAAGATAATTTTTTAAAAATAATCTATTTTACCACAAGCAAGGAAATAAAGCCACGAAGACACAAAAAGTTACTGCGTGTGAAAGAATAAGGGAACAGGAGCGAGAACAATAGAAGAGTAATCAAGAAGACAGTAGATAACGACTGACATTCCATTTCAATTTGTTTTCTAATCATTTCACCCAATGCAAGGTAGTAAAGCCACTAAGATACAAGGGGTTACTGAGTGTGAAACAATAAGAAAAAAGAGAAAAATTATTAAGGAGTGAGAACAATAGAAGAGTAATCAAGAAGACAGTAGATAACGTTTGACATTATGAACTTGACTAATAAATGTTTTTCTGAGTATGTAAATTTTATTTTTAATTTTCTGAACGGGTACACACTTTTGCAATCATCTAATAGGTCAATTTAATGGTATTTAAATTAAATTTAATTTAACAGTATTCAAAATGTATAAGCAAACAATATTTTTATTGGATTTTAGGAAACAATTTACTTGTAAAAATATCTTTTCATGTTATTTGCTCTTTCAAATTATGAACTTTATAAAATTCTACACAGTGAATACTAATGCCTCATTTCGTCTAAAGATACTGATTGTAGATCTGCTAAATACGTTACTACTCACGGATTCATTAATGATTCTAGTAGAATGGAAAGTTTTCTATGTGCCACTATGTATAAAATATGTATATGAGGTGCATCTCAGAAATTTTCAGATTATTAAATGAGAGATATTTCTTAATTTCAAAGAAATCAGTCAGTTATGTGCCATACGTGATACACAGGCGATTATGTATCTTTCGATACATGACTGACGAGGCAGATCTTTTCCCGCAGTAGGTTGCCATTTCTTTCTGCCGTAGACAAGTTGCCATCCAAGTCTATAGAACCCGGTCTTTCCTGCTATTTACCCATAGCGGGGGGAGAAGAGGATTCATAACTTTCCCAAGGTTATTAGCACGTACGTGCGCGTGCATGTATTGTAATTTGAATGTAACAGATTCGACTGGAAAGTCACCCAGTCAGTTACGGGCGATGCGTGATACACGCTTAGGCAATCATGTATCTTTCTATACATGACTGACGAGGCAGATTTTTTCTCGCAGTAGGTTGCCATTTCTTTCTGCGTTAGACAAGTTGCCATCCATGTCTATAGAACCCAGACTGCCCTGATATTTACCCATAGCTGGGGGAGAAGAACAGCATTCATACCTTTCCGAAGGATATTAGGACGTAAGTGAATGTAATAGATTCGACTGGAATTCAGTTATGTGTCTTGGGTGATACACGCTTAGGCGATCATGTATCGAAAGATACATGACTGACGAGGCAGATATTTTTCCCCGCAGTAGGTTGCCATTTCTTTCTGCAGTAGATCAGTTGCCAAGCCAGGTTACAGAACCCGATTTGTCCTGCTATTTACCCATAGCAGAGATGATGTGGATTCATGCCTTTCCCAAGTGTATTAGCACGTGAGTAAATGTAATGGATTCTACTGGAATTCGGCTCTCCGATCCAAAGAAGTACAAATCTCTAATCTCCTTCAAAGTAGGGTCCTCTGACTTCATTGCCTGTGTTGTTGCGTTTCCTAAAGATCCCCGTTGAATTCATCCAATATGAAGTGGTCCAGCACTCCAGACAGAGGCTTCGTCATTTTATCAGTGTTCTCAAAAAGATTGCGCATATTGCAATCCTAGTATTGCACTCAACTTGCAAGTTGGTGCTGGAAATACAGTCTATTCTTAATTATATATCTCTATCTATAAAAGGCAGGATGTGTGTGCGTGTGTAACGAATGCACGGCCGCAATTTTCGACGGATTTGCACCAAAAGTTAAGGCCAAGACCGACTTTGCATTTCCCAACTCCCATCGATAGTGGAAATAATCGATTTTTTCGTGCTTCTACGGTAGTTTTCACGTAGTTTGCGGCCGTTTTCTACTGGCCAGAGTGAGAGTCTATAGCTGGCTGCCACGAATAGGCAGGAAGATTCTATTGGCCAGCGTGAGAGCCAACAGCTGACTGACACGAATGTTAACTAGCAGGCTACCATGAAAAAAAAATCGATAGCTGCATTCGTCACAAGTGTGAAAAATTTTAATCTGCATGGCGCTTTACTCCAATTGGCTCATTCGCTTGCTTAAACTCAACGTTGATTCTGATTCTGCAGAACTGGGTTGGGTGTGAAAAATTATTTGTTGTTAACATTCTTTTTTCATTCGGTTTTTCCAGTTACGAGTCCTTTTTTAAAGCTGATTTTTTTTGTGTTCATTTTGTTTAGTTCTTTATTCGTAACAGATTTAATGTTTAGTATAGAGGTTAGAAAAAATTCACAGTGTGAGATAGGCAAGAAGTAAGGCATGTAGCAACATCAGCACGGCAAAGGGCACTCCTTTAAAGGCAAGGAAGGGCAAAAATATTTTAAGTCAAGAGATAGCGATTACTGTATGAGTAGTACGATTTTTTAATCAAGCACGGGCAACGCCTGGCCATGCTGCTTGTTACTGTATATAAAATTCAACCTTTGCGTTGCGACCGCACACTCCAAAATTTCTCACAGTTAACAATAACACATTTCTAAAAAAAACATATTTCGGACTACATCTTCACCTTCGTTGTCCTGTTATTACCTGGATGTAAAAAAAGACATCTATTTCCATACCTGAGGATGATTGTATGCAAAATCGAAAGCTTGTAGTAAAAAAAGACCTTATACAACTGGAATTTATAACCAGGGATCATGACATTCATTTACAGGTTCGAGGTTAATGTATTTTATTAAAATTGTCTGCGAGAGTGATTCTTGCCATTTATATCATTAACTTCACTATCTGTATTTTGTATGAATGATTCATGTAATGTAAATTGAACTGCACCACATACTTTATATATATATATATATATATATATATATATATATATATATATATATATATATATATATATATATATATAAAGTATGTGGTGCAGTTCAATTTACATTACATGAATCATATATTCTAGCCTAAACATTCCCTCAAAATCTTTAAATATACAAATAGAAAAAATACCATAAGAATGTTTGCCGTTAGAAAAAAACCCAGATGACATGAATTTAGCGGATGTCAGAATTTGTTAAAAGATACATCCCTACCCATCCCTAAACATAACCCCGCTTTCAAATGTTACTATTAACTGATACAACGAAAATTAAAAATTAAACCCTCTACCACCCCTTGTCTAGATGAATGGATTTATCGGTAACCTTGGAAACCCTCAAATTATGAATCTTTCCTGTGCCGTTAACAACCGTAAATTTTAAAAAGTAAGTTACTCCAAAATTCGTTTGATGAGGAAATGGAACTAATGTCTTTGGTTTAATAACAAAATTAAATTCAAGGGCTTTAGCTTCCATTTCTGAAACATGGTTATCACTGTGTAGCGGTAAAACCATATTTTAAATCTATTAATTTATAATATTAATGCTCTGTAAATTTAAATTTACATAGAGCACTATTGTGTAAAAATAAAAATATCTGTAAGAACACCGGATTTTATATCTTACTGTTCTTTCCTTTTTATTTATATATACATATATATATATATATATATATATATATATATATATATATATATATATATATATATATATATATATATATATGTATATTATAGAACAGGTATATTGACCTTGACTTGGCATATAATTAGCAAAAGGTTGCCGACCTCTGCTTTATAATACGTTCCTTATAAAATATATAATTTACTGAAGCTTTACAAATTGTATATGGACAAGATGCATGGCTCAAGCGCATTATTCTTGAATTATTATTCCATCAAATAAGATGCTCATTAACTTCAAAGAGAAATTATACCGAACAATTTAGCTATATTATGATGTACTATTTTATAGAGTGCAGGAGTTTTAGCGCAACTTTCAATAAACAATGTAAATTTAAAACATTGTCTTATAATGTGTGCTCAGCACAATTTTTTTGTTTTTATTAATTATGATCTAACAAATGATTGAATAAATCTTATTCCGAAAGTAGATATTTTATCATCTTTAACAATTTTTTTTTACAGTTTTAACGTAAGAAAATTAAATTCTTTACTTGTACTGAATCATAATTAGAATTCTGGCTTGAATATGTTTTCCATTCAGTCTATGTAATACAAAATATATCAACTTTATTTGGATTTATTCTGGAAATAGTAAAATGTCGAAGTCAGTTTTTTAAGCAAAAACCTGTGGAAGTTAGATATTACTGTCCTTTCTTTTCAGGCTATATTTAAAACTAAATGCTCAAAAATTGTTAAAGCAATTAATCTAATTTTTGGTGTTACTAGTTATTACACTGAACCATACATTTCACAAAGACTGCAATTTTGTTTTTCTCAAAAACGTAAAACATCAACATGCCCTACAGCAACTCGGTTTCTTCATTAATTTTGGGAACAAGCAAAAGTTACCAGGAACAAGGTCTGGATTGTACGGATAGTGGGTTACAGATTTAGCGGAACTTTAGTGCATAGCAAGCAGTGTTTTGAAGGGTGTAGTCACAGTCGTCTCCTTCAATATGATATGTATGTGAACATGATATCTATGTGATTATGTACCAATGCAGATCTTAGTAAGTGAGTTAAACGGTTTTTAGTCATTAGTCTCTCGCAATAGCTTACGAGATGCGTTCCAGAAGTTTTAATATTTTATCAAGCGAGAAAATTATTAATTTCAAAATGCAAAGCCTCCTTCGATAGACGCAGGGTCATAAATAAGATCTGAAAGCCAGAAAAGACGAATGATTTCCCGTTTAATGAAGTCAAGGGAAGGAGAGGAGACATGGAAAATGTCTCCTCTCCTTCCTCTGACTTCATAACCCTTGTAAAAGCACTCCAGCTACGTCATGAAGGCCTCATGGAAGGCATTCAAAGTGAAGGTTTCCAAGACCCTTATCACAGCCTGATTCTTGATATCTTCAGAACGATTCACCTGAGGAACAACCAAAAGTAACGGAGAGAAAGGTATGCATTGAGAAGGGTGTCAGGACCCTTGTCACGGCCTTTTTGTCATCAAAACGAATGCCACTAATATTCTCTTTCAGAGAGAGGAACAACCAAAAGAGAGCAAGGTTTGCATTTAGAAGGTAACCATGCCCCTTATCAAATCCACTTTCGCCTACTAGATGTCGTCAAATCGAATGCCACTATGGTTCACTTTCAGCTTGGGGAACAGCCAAAAGTAACGGACAGCAAGGTCGGCATCGACAAGATAACCATAACCCTTGTCCCAGCCACTTTCGTCTTCTCGATGTCGTCGTAACAAATGCCCCTAACGTTCTTTTTGACTGGGGAACAACCAAAAGTAACGGAGAGCAAGGTCTGCATTGAGAAGGTAACAGGGACCCATGCCACAGCCTTTTTTGTCTTCTAGATGTCGTCAAAACGAATGCCCCTAAATTTCTCCTTCAACTTGGGGAACAACCAAAAGTAACGCAGAACAAGGTCTGCATTGAGAAGGTAATAGGGACCCTTGCCACAGCCTTGTTCATGTTCTTGGTGTCGTCAAAACGACTGCCGTGGGGTTTTCTTCAGCTTGGGAAACAACCAAACTAGTCAAATTGTTACAAGCCAGTTGTGACAGGGTGTGTTCAAAGAGCTGTTTCTTTTAAACTTGAATGAATTAAACGGTACATCCTCCTATATTTATAACATAACAAATTTAGTATATAAGTAAACTGAACATAGACTAGGCTGCTCTGGACATAGTCTGATGATTTGGATCGTGATTACGATTCCAATGTAATAAATTATAACCATGGCATATCAGTGTTTGAGCCTTTTATATCATATATATATATATATATATATATATATATATATATATATATATATATATATATAGGTAACTATACTCGTGTCGAAAAATCTTCGAATTCTTGATTTAACAATAGCCAAATCAATCACGAAGGGGAAAAAGGGTTTTAAAAAAGAAAGGGCCAGGAACATGAAAGTCTGTCGAAAATAATCGCACAGATACAGGTTCAAGGCCCAAAGAAAAAAAAACGATAAGAGTAAGCAACTAACTAAAGGGCCAGCCGACCCTGACGATCTGCCTAAGTGTAACCTTGGTAGGTTTGTCTGGCTCATTAGGTTTGACTATATATATATATATATATATAGATATATATATGTGTGTATATATATATATATTTATAGATAGATAGATAGATAGATAGATAGATAGATAGATAGATAGATAGATAGATTGGTTGGCAACCACTCTATATCGAAGGAACATGTGAATTCCAACCTGATGATGTCTGTTTGGAAACTATTTTCAATTTCCCGATCAGAGACATTGCTGTCGGATGTAGTTTATCATCATTCCCAGGACAATAGGAATTTATGAAGAACCGTGAACGCCCACGTCCTGAAGGGACACGCTCTATAAAAGAAAGGGTAATCATTCGTCTTTCCTGGCTTTCAGATCTTGTTTATGACCCTACGTCTTTGTATCCAATTTTAAAAATAGTTTCTTTTTTCTCTTTATATTTCCCAATTCTTCGTTTGTCTTATTTCCGTTCTTGCTTCTCGGATTTCTGCATTTCTTTTTAAAGCAGTTTGGCTCATCTTATACAAATTGACTCGTGTTCTGCTGAAACTGCCGATCAATGATGAAACACATGACGTCACTGCAAATCACAAACTGCCTCGTTGCGAGAGACACAGCGCAGACAATCTATCATTTCCTAGTGTTTTTTCGTGTCTTTCTTTCTCTTTTACGACTTTCGCCGTCTACTTAAGCGTTCGATATACCTTCCTTTTTCATTTTTTTGCCTTTTACTTTTGAACATATATTTCAAGCCTTTGTCTTTCTTCTCTTTCTAGACGTTTCTTTCTGCTAATTTTGCGGTTCACTTGTCTTTTTTAAAATACGTCACTACTCTATCACGATTTTTTTTTATTCCTATCGGGTTTAGTCTTCCCAGTTTTAATCAATTCTCTCATTCGCTTCTCATTTTTCTTCTATCTTTTTACGTTCTGCCTTCCTCTTCTCTTTCTTTTTTCTCGTCTCATTCTCTTTGCTATTACCCTCTCCAATATTCGCATTCACATTTCTTCTTTCTTTATTTCTTATTCTTGTTACTCTCTCCATTTTATTATATACTCTCTCTTTTCGTCTTTTGACTTTTCTTTCTATTTTCTTACGTTCTGTCTTCCTCTTCTCTCTCTTTTTTGTCGTCTTATTCTCTTTGCTATTACCCTCTCCAATATTCGCTTTCATATTTCCTCTTTCTTTATTTCTTATTCTTGTTACTCTTTCCATTTTATTATATACGCTTTCTTTTCTTCTTTTCACTTTTCTTTCTATCTTTTTCGCCATCGTTTATCGTCTGCTTTTCTTTTTCGTCAATGCATTCCTTTTCTAATCTACCTTTTACAATTTTCCTACTGTGTTTCTTTCAGATAGCCCTGACTTCATCCGTTTCACAACTTCGATCTCTCTGTCATCGTCCTCCATTCTTATACGTATACTCGAGTTAATTTTAAAAAAATTATTTTCACCTTTTCATCTCCGACTACAATTTTGTTTTCCTTTCCCACTTTTTAATTTTATTTCCCTAACCTATTACTTTTTAAATTTCCTCTGTGCAATTCTCGGTCTAGTTTTCTTTCGAATAAACCCTACAATATTCGCATCAAATTTAATATCTTTGTTCACATTTCTTCTTCTCTGTCTTCCTTCGTCTTTCTTTGAAATTTTCTCGCATTATCTTTTTTTTTCCTGATTGATTATTTCTCGTTTTCTTTCTCTACATTTTTCTAGAACTTATCTGCAGGTCTCTCCTTATAGACTTTCTATCACCCACACCCACTACTTATCATATTTTCGTTCTCTTTTATTTTATTTTCTCTTAGTCCACCATTCTTCTCTAATCAGTTCTATTTCATTGTTCTTAAAAGATATCTTCCTTTCCGAATTCTGTTCACTTCTTTTTACCGTCTCTTGTTTTCTGTACGCATTTTTCTTTCCCGTTCCCGTTGGCGCCATTGCTGCTGCCGTATCGTTTTCTACCTGTAGGTGAGCAGCTTTCTTTTTGGTTTGATTGCAGGGAAACATGAGCAATTTGTTTCCACATGACCCTTAATACCATTGAGTAAAATGGACTTTACTTTCACTTTCACTTTCCTTGTTCCTATTACACCCTCTTTACCCCCCGCTTCCATCACATTTTAACGTTGCTTTCTTGCTTTTCATACCGACTTCCTATTTTGTTCGTAACCCATTACTAACCGATTTTCCTCTACAATTTCGTTCTCTATTTTTCTTAGTTTCCGTATCATGACAATTTACAACGTTACACACGCACGCACACGCACACACACACACGCACACGCACACATATGTATACGTATCTTTGAGTGTGTATAAGCTATCACATCCTTTACCAAATGGATGCGCTAACTAAATGATGTTTAAAAGGAGTATTTTTTTCTCCCAAAAAATCAAATCTTAAACTTGTTTTAACAAAACCATTTAAATAAACTAATGGACTTCGATATTTTTTAACTTCTTCTTCTTTCGTCCTTTTTTTCCGTGCTTCATAAATGACATTCCTTTTTAATAGTGTACAGCCTGTTGCTCAAATAGTAAAGATGTTCGTTGTTAAGGTACAGATATCTATGCAGTAAGTGCTCTTGGAGATCGAACTCGGCGGGGTGTGCAGCAGAAGTATTGTCCTGATTTTCAGTGAAAGTCGATCAAAACTTAATTTCTGGTCTAATGTAATTTTAAAAAAACTGTTATTCAGAAATACTAGGGATTGGTTTTGTTTTAGTTATAAACAGGAAGGTTTCTAGAGTACACTACTTAAGAGTACCCTGTTTAAGATTACCTTACTTAAGAGTACACTACTTATAGTACCCTACTTAAGATTACATTTAATTTAGAGTACCCTACTTAAGTGTACCCTACTTAAGAGTGCACCATTTAAGAGTGCACAACTTAAGAGTACCCTACCTAAGAGTACATAACTTAAGTGTACTCTGCTTAAGAGTACCCTACTTGAGAGTATACTACATAAGAGTACACTACTTAAGAGTAACCAACTCACGAGTACATTACTTAAGCATACTCTACTTAAGAGTACCCTATTTAAGTGTACACTACTTAAGAGTACCCTACTGAAGAGATTATATTCTCTTTCTCAATTCATAACCCACCTAAAAAACTACCGTTCTGAATAGAGGCCAGGTGAATTAATGGATAGCGGTTCGGATTCTAGTTAAGTTCATTACATTCACTGACTTGGGAAAGGTATAGACCGATTTTTTCTACCGCTGAAATAGGTAAAATAGCAGGGCGGACTGGGTAGTATAACCTAGGGTAGGAACAAGTGCAGGAACAGTACTACTCGGAATTGAAAACACTGCTGCCTTGTAGGTCCCGCCTCTTTAGGTAATTTCAAATACAAATTCACATCTACATGTCGTCTCGAAGAAAGTAGCTGGTCTTACTGGTTCGCACGGTGACTGAAAATAATGAATAGTTGGTGCTTAGTACAATGATTCAAACAAACACAAGACAGATTCACTGCACGATGGGGTCCTCTTCCCACAGCTATGGGTAAGTAGCAGGACAGATACGGCTCTATAACCTTGGTTGCCAACCAATTTAGGAAAAGAAATACTCTGAATTCAAATCACTTATAGGTTCTGCCTCTTTAGGCAAAGGCTAGAACGAGGTAATTTCAAAATGTCCCGAGAAAACACAAGACTGAGACACAGCAGCGTGGGCCACTCACCCATGGGGATATCACCCACGGCACTTTAAACGACAACAATTCTAGAAAGCAAAATACTATCATAGAATTTCGGTTTATGAAAGGTGAAATTACATTAAAGATGGTCTATAGGTATGTTTATAGAAAGGCTTCACTTGATAAATTGACAGTAACGTTAGTGGAAATAGCGAACAAAGGGAAGACCGCAGTGATCTACTCGACAGTGGCAAGCCAGCTGTTGTTGTCAAGGAGTATATGTTCACTTGAACTACTAACAGAAGAATGACTATTACCAAACTTGGTGGTAATCTCATAAGATCAGGTACGGTGGAGTAATGGATAGCGGCTTGGATTGAGGAATCGGAGTGCCTAGTTCGAATTCTAGTCGAATCCGTTGCTTTCATTTACGTGCTAATACTATTGGAAAAGGTATGAATCATCTTCTACTTCCACGCACCCAGCAATGGGTCGCAGAAAAAAGCGATAAAGTTTGAGATGGTCTGTTAGCCGTCTGGATAAAAGGACAAAGCTGTTTTCTGCCAAAATTTAGGAGAGTTTTCAATAAAAATTTCTTATTATATTCTTTTGCTTTCCAACACGAGCGGGCTATTTTTTTTGTCCGTCTGTCTCGAACTACACCCCCCTGTCTCTCTGTTTGCCTTTCTCTCTCTATCTTCTCCTCCTCTATCACTCTATCTGATTCGTTTTCCTGCATTGTCTAATTTTTTTCAGAAAGCTTATTCATCCTGCATTAAAAAGGCCTTTTTTACTCCAAATGTGCCCACCTAAAAAATAAACGGGAATAAATCTTTTGTCTTCGTTGACTCTGCAATTTCTTTGAAAATTTTCGTCTTCCATTGTCATTCACTCATTTTTATTTTTTTTATTCTTTTAGCAGATTCCTCATATATATATATATATATATATATATATATATATATATATATATATATATATAAATTCTGATTGATAATTATTGACTTCAAGCAGCATTTAATTAACACTTTTCCTTTTAAAGAATGTTTTTTAAGTAGATTTTAATTATTTATTTGTGCGAAATGCCATTTTGTCAAGCGGTTTGCGTAAATTTATTGGCCGATAAAATGAGAAAGAACAAAGAATGAAATGAATGAATGAATGAATAAGAAGAAATAGGAATGAAATGAAAAGATGGTAGAAAGAAAGAATTCAAACAGTACAGAGAAGAAATAAAGAAATGGAGAAATGAATAAATTAATGAAAGAGTGAAAGAGAAATATGAATGAATGAATGAAAGTAGGAAATTGAAAAGCGGAGAAAAAAAAGAAAGACAGGAAGTATTTAGAAGAAAGAAAGAAAGAAAGAGGAGATAAAGAAAGACAGAAAGAAAAACAGAGAAAAAGAAAGTAAGAAAGAAAGAAAGGAAAACACAAAGAAGAACAGAGAAACAGAAAGAAAGGAAGAAAGAAAGACAGAAAGAAAGAGAGAAACAAAGAAAGTCAGAAAGAAGAAATAAAGACAGAAAAAATAAAGACAGAGAAAGTAAGAAAGGCAGAAAAGAAAACAACGAAAAAGAAAAAAAAAAGAAAAACACAAAGAAAAATAGAGAAAAAGAAAGAAAGAAAGACGTTTGGTTTGGTTTGTTTTGTTTTACGGCATATCAACCTCATTGGGTTATTTAATGCCAACAACATTTTTTCTTTTGTTTTGTCAAAAATCTATTTCTGATAATATTTTTACTCAAAAATCTATAGCTGATAATATTATTTTAAAACATGTATTGCTGGTAATATTTTTTTTTCAAAACGTATTGCTGGTAATAGTTTTTTTTCTTCAAAAATTTATTTCTGGTAACAATTCTTTTACAAAGTATCTCTGGTATTAAAACCAATTTTTACACTTTTATAATGCTTTTTACTTTCAGTTTCGGGGTTAACTATTTGCCCATAGCTGGGACCCTAACAGGTGCTACCACCCCGGGTCAGGGTAGACCTATGAACACCAGCAATTAAGAGGTGGTTCCACGCTCCTCAAAACCTCCTGATCAGAGGCCTTGCTGTTGGACGTAGTTTATCGTCTTATCCAGGACGCAAAGAAAGACGTAAAGACAGAGAGAAAGAAAGAAATGTAGAAAAGAAGAAAGAAATTAATAAATGAATGTAAAAGAAGAAGCGAGAAATAAATATCTATGAATTAAATGAAAAAAAAAATGGAAAAAAGAATGAAACCATATGAACAGGAATTTGACGATAGATGGAAAGAAAGAAAAAACAATGAAAGAATGATACGGGAAAAGGCCAGAAAGAAACAAAGAGCTCTTAGAATAATGAAGGAAAGGAAAGAAGAAATGGATGAATGAATGAATGAATGAAGGACAGCGAAGAATACCAAAAATAAATATGAATGAATGAAATGAAAATACGGGAAAGAACAAAAGAATAGAAATAGTATTTAGAAGAAAGCAAGAATCCATGAATGAATCAAAGAGAAGAATACGAGAAAGAAAGATGAATGGATGGGGTTGAAAAATGGTAAAAAGAATGAATACAAAGAATTCTTAAAAGAAAGAAAGAATAAAAATAAAGAACAAAAGAAAGGAATGAATGAATGAAAGAGAAGAATACGATTTCCAATTCAGAACCATTATCAATTCCACCATGTGCAAATCCAAGCTTACAGTTGCTGATATTCCGAAACGGTCACCCATGTAGTTACTGACAACGGTCGCTGTTGCTTATCTTCGGTGATCATCGCACTCCATTATTCTCTCTCCATTAATTATTCCCCATCTTCATTAGGTGTATGTAGATCCGTATAATATAAATGGAATTATATATATATATATATATAAATATATATATATATATATATATATATATATATATATATATATATATATATATATATATATATATATATATATATATATATATATATAAGTGTGGGATTGGTATATACGGAGTAAATTCCAATAACCAACAATTATTATTCTTTAAAGAGTGCTCAATACAGAGTAGAGCAGATATAATTATTTATTTATTTAAATATTATAACATAAATATGTTATAAAATCACTACAAAAATAGCCATTTTGGAATGGCTATTTTTGTAGTGATTTTATAACATATTTATGTTATAATATTTAAATAAATAAATAAATAATTATATATATATATATTTTAAGACACTTTTATGTTTATACATTCTTTTTATAGATACAAATATTTAAGTAAATGCTCTGTTTATAATAAACAGTATTAAACAACATTTACCGGCCTGAATATCCGAAAGAATTTTCATAGAAAATATTCGTCCTTCGACAGGAATCGAACCTGTATCCTATACGGAACCGTCATATAGCCTGACGTGCCTTTAACCGATTGGGTCACAGAGGAGCTTTCGGTTAGAGAGATCGGTGTTTACTGCCTTTAAACTTCAATCTTCCATGAATCTCTCACGTACATTCATATCTGCTCAAAGCGTATCCAAATGTAAACAGATGGCGTTACACATTATGAAATGGATAAAGTCCGACAATTATTTTAAGAGAAATATTGAGCACTTTATCCCATAAATATAACACACCGTAAGAGTATATTTCTTCATATATATATATATATATATATATATATATATATATATATATATATAGGGCGAGAGAGAGAGAGACAGGTGTATCTTGTCTATTCCTTATTTACTAGTGCTCAGTTATTACTCGCCACTTTTCCACTGAGTCCAAGTACACACTGCCCTACCCAGGGATTGAACTCACAACTATTACATCACCAAATACACGACCCAATTCTTTAACCCGCTAGGCTATTGTCCCGTGAAAATGTTTTTGCCGTAAACTGATGTGTTCTCGGAAACTGTTCAGAATTTACTGGCATATCAGAGGATTGATATTACAATGCAGTTCACCATTTTTGGTCTTTTAAAAACTTTTCCTGTTTCTGAATATTTAATTCAGCTTTTGGAAAAAGGAATTATAAATTTGAAGAAATATATTTGAATTCCTCAGTTCACTTTATGGAACATCAAAACCTCACTTTAACTCTGATTTGGGCTATAAGTCCAATTCCAGCCAAAAGATCGTTTTGGGCCGTAAGTGAAACTTCGATTTGGACCGAAATTTCAATTTCGACCGAAAATTGAGTTCTTCAAATCATAAACTCCGTGGAAATTCAATTGTGCTGAATTCTTCAAATCACAAACTCCGTGGCACTTCAAAACCTCATTCTGATTCCTTGGCATTTTGAAGAAATAGAATTGATTTCCGCCATTCACAAATCTTTGGAGATACTTTAACCTCAATATAAATTCAAACTTTTAAAATCACTAACTTAAAACTAAAATGAATTTTTAACTGTTCCCTCCGGACAGAAATCTCAATGCCTGATTTTCACCACCAGATAAAGGTCAGATTTTCAATCCATGGATCAACCTGATTCCAGAAATGTATAATATGCCTATGAAGAGCAAGTGTGACCCGAGTTCTGTTTTTACAGTAAATGTTCACCCTGTACAAGGTCCGGCGGCCACTGGATATTGAAAGGTATGTTAAGGGATAGTTTATATCGATAGGAGGGGTAGATAACAGTAAAGTCTAAATTTGAACAGCTTGTCGTATTCAGGGAAAATAGTTTTGGGAGTATGTTCCATAGGGCAGTGGTTCGGGGAATGACTTGTTTGAGTTGAACTTACTTCTCGCTAATGGAATACGGGGGCAATGTTGGCGGTTTGTTTCTATGGTATGGCGCGTCCTAACGATCAATACCCGACCTGGTCGAACCAAGGAATGTAGATAGTTCGAGCTCTTTCCATGGTAATAGCGATAGGTTAGTGTGAGAGAGGTTGGGAGGTGGAAAATAATTATCTCACAACAAGGACTCGGAGACGATTTTAGACTCTATCAAGACTGGAATGTGAGACCTGGGCAGTTCCCTCCCAAATATGGCAACAGTACATATTTTGGACCTGATCTGGTGCTTATAAATGTAGAGGATAGCATGAGGAGTCAGGTACTTACTGGAACGTAACAGGGATCATTTTACTTACATCTTTAGCGATGGGTTCCACTTGAGGTCGGATGTGAGTTTGAGGCTCAAGATCAATTTTAATAATTGAAAAGTGATGCTGATCTATATAATAAATGCGAATGTCGGTGTGTTACTGTGTTACAATTTTCAACTTCACTTCTAGAGTCCGTTGCCCAACATGACATTTTTGAATACGGTCAACTTTGAACCCGCAATCATGAAACTTTTGATTCCCCAATTGCTATTTCATACATTGTTTTCGGATTCCGCCTTCTTGGCTTCTACTGATAAAACAATTAAAGGGAGACAACTCTCAAACTGTCAATAGTTTAATTTCAAATTAAAAAAAATTACTCTTCTCAAATTACAGTGTTTCAAAATTAAACTGTCCGTGTTTTCAAGTTTATTCCTAGAGGCCGTAGCCCAACTTATCATACCATTTTGCAATCACGCCGCCTCCGTGAGCAAATTAAAAACAATCCGGGCCGGATCCAGACCCGCAATCCTGAAATTTTGGATTCTCAAATTTTCATTACTGCGATTGTTTTCGGCGATTTTTTTACGCGATTTTTGCGACGAATTTTTTGTACGACAATAAATTTTGTAAATTTTGGAATATTCGAAATTAATTGCGAAATCCAGCGAAAGTCACCCATCAAATAAAAATAATTTGTGTACGGAGAGTAAGGACCTACGTACATGAAATTGTCTTTAAATTAAATGGCGTTGGAAGGATTTTCGTTGAACTTTTAAAAGGTAAATTTAAATAATTATGTAATACTTAAATGCAACGATCAATTTTAAGTTCTTCTGTAGTTTATTGTTGCCAATCGCATCTACTTCTCCCTAGCTATTGTGATGAAGGCCCAATCGAGAGCCGTCCGCAGGAGCTAGCTTAAATGCCACCCAATAGGGCGGTTTTTAAGCTCGTTTCAAATATTTCCTCCAATTTATCCAAAATGTCTACAGACTTGAAATAAAAGTTCAAATTCCCAGTCGGGAAGTCAACAATAAGAATCTATAATGTGTTGATTTGCATTTCTCTTCATTTATTCTAATGTTTAAGTTCCCAAAGTGTGAATGGGGCGAAGGTTGTAAGTGTTGCTCTTGGTGACGGCGATGGGATGATGGTCATAATAAGGTACAATAACAGACAGGGAAAGAGACAAAAGATGGTTTTCTTTATAACAAAGAGAAAGTAACAAAGAAAATAAATTTGTTGGATTGAACAGGAGACCATCACTCCTCTTTTTTTAATTTTCCTTATATAGAGGTGCGGCAGAAATAATTTCGACTTATTCCTCACAGAAATACCACACGCATAATAGTAAGTCATGAGTTAGATGAAGACAGTATATATATATATATATATATATATATATATATATATATATATATATATATATATATATATTATTGTCATCCACAGACAGACAGTTTCGCAGTATCACAGCTCTTCAGTGTGGCTAGACGTCTGGTTGCCTCTAGCTAGGATCGAAACCTGAATTGGCGTCAGTCGGAAATTCTACCACTAAGCCGTCGGCCCACGGCTGGGATGAAGGTGAATTTTAGCGTATTTATTTTTCGATAAACACACAGTGACTGAGAGGACTCAATTCGTTTTACCGAAGAGTCTTGCTATATCAGCCTTAATAGTCACTGTTTACAAACCTACACTTCCTTCCCCAGCGAGCTCAACCGAAATTAATTTTTCAGGAGCCTAAATTTTGCTTATTCCTAGCTATCGTAATTTTGTACCATAAAAAGCCATATATATATATATATATATATATATATATATATATATATATATATATATATATAAGTTTTAATGATACAAAATTTAACGATAGCTAGGAATAAGCAAAAATTTATATGGCATTTTAAAATGCGAAAAAAGAACAAACGGTTTCGTCGCAGGACTTATCAAGTTTATTTTCTGGGATATAAAAAATATATAAGAGTGTAAATTTAAATAATATAAAGAATGGAAAAAAGGAAAAAAAGAAATTTCAAGAAAGCCAGACTCCAATAACATTCAGACCTATTAAGCATTACAAAGGGAAGGCTCACGGAATCTGATATACAAGGACTCTAGACCCTTGAGGTGATATGAGGAGTGGGACCTAGATAAAATCGAGACGACGGTCCGCACTAAAATCAACCACACAATTCCTGCTATTTATAATTTGCTCAGCAATAGAAGAGCCAGAAGCATTGGTTAGTTGTCATTTCCTGGCATCCGTATATATATATATATATATATATATATATATATATATATATATATATATATTAACATAATGAGAAAGACAAGTAAGATTTATAATCCGGTTTTCTTATTAATTATTTCATTTAAAAGAAACGACAATGGGCAATAAATTCTGCAGAGCATAAACATTATAAATTTACTAAAATATGGTTTCATTGCTACATTAATATTTAGTTTGTGTTTTTGAAACATGGCAATTCCTGTGTAGCGATAGAACCATATTTTTAAATTAGTAAATTTAATTATTGACGAAATTAATTCGCTAACAGATTTAATAATGAATTAACTTACTAACCACTCGTTGAATGATGCAATCCTTATGTTTAAAATTGTAAGATGGATTAGATGTTCCATTGCTATTACTTTCGAAAACATTCACGTTTTCATCGTCAAGTATGAATTTTTTTCATTTTAGGTAAATTTCCAAGACGAAAGTAAAAGTATTGCAGCCCATTAATTACATTAACTTTACTGATGCATTCTTTGTATGATTACATCTTTATAATATATATATATATATATATATATATATATATATATATATATATATATATATATATATATATATATATATATATTGTTGTAGCCTATAAAGGGTTACTGAATTAGGATTAACCAAGACGGAGGTTGGAAATGAAATGATAATCTTTATAACATAAAAAAAAAAAACAATACTCGCCAGCGGCGCGAAATAGGTATACCACTGCTGGTGGTGGACTACTTGGACACCATATTATCCCCACTTACAATAGTGTCCAACGTATTTATTTATGAGGGTTGGGACATACCCATTAATGTTCTTAGGTACGGTATATAACAATGTCAGAACCTTACTTCCTGTCTGTAGATCAGGATAAACTTCTTTGATAATAACTAGAAAGATAAATTTGTTGGTTCGACTGTATATAATGTGATTCATGGCAAGTCATAGATAATATCTAAACGAAAAGTGCGGAGACCTCTGACCGTATTAGTCCTTCAGGTTTTGCCATTAAAAAATGGTCCTTAAGAATGTTCGGGTGATGTAATGATAATTATATCAGAAGGGAAACAAATAAATTCTACAGCGTGGAAACTGCAACGGAAAATAACTCCACCATCTTGGAGAGTAAAAAAAATGGAACCTTTAGAGAATCAATAACGCGTACGTCCTACAGGTTTTGCTATAAATAGGTGGTTGTTAAAGATCCGAGGGTGGTACAAGGTCAACTAAATTAGGAAAACTCTGAATGTCAAATCTGTGGAGAAAGTGATAGAAAAATCATTATCTTTTCTACTGGTAATCCACAAATATAAGAAAAAGGGAAACTGCGGAGAGTCATGACCGCGAACGTCCTGAAAAAAGCATGGCATTAAAACAAATTTGGTTGTTAATAGTAAAGTCCTCGGAGCGAGCCCATAACGAATGTGTTCAGTTTGGGTGTTTGGGGTTTTATGGCATATCAACCACTATGGGTTATTTAATGCCAGATCCAGTATTTACTAAATATATCAAAAACGTATAGCTGGCAACATCATTGTTTCAAAAACGTATAGCTGGAAACATCATTGTTTAAAAAACGTATAGCTGGCAACATCATTGTTTAAAAAACGTATAGCTGGCAACATCATTGTTTCAAAAACGTATAGCTGGCAACATCATTGTTTCAAAAACGTATAGCTGGCAACATCATTGTTTCAAAAACGTATAGCTGGCAACATCATTGTTTCAAAACTGGCAACATCATTGTTTCAAAAACGTATAGCTGGCAACATCATTGTTTCAAAAACGTATAGCTGGCAACATCATTGTTTCAAAAACGTATAGCTGGCAACATCATTGTTTCAAAAACGTATAGCTGGCAACATCATTGTTTCAAAAACGTATAGCTGGCAACATCATTGTTTCAAAAACTGGCAACATCATTGTTTCAAAAAAGTGTAGTTGGCAACATCATTGTTTCAATGTACTGGAAAAGACCTGGAAGTTCACTATTTGCCCATAGCTGGGACACCCCCCCAACAGGTGCTACCACCCCGGGTCAGGGTGGACCTGGGAACACCAGCAATTAAGAGGTGGTTCCACGCTTCCTCAAAACATCCTGATCAGAGGCCTTGCTGCTGGATGCAGTTTAACGTCGTACCCAGGACGCGAATGTGTTCATGTTGCTACTGATGATTATGATCAAGATAATGTTGTAATAGTCGGTCGATGTGGGTGTGTAGGTATAAGTGTCGGGGTGGGTGCTGCAGTAGGTGTGGGTGGACGTTTGTTAGGGATGGTGTTGTGGCTTCATGAATAGTTTAATGAAATTAATTAAAGAAACATAGGACTTATTCACACCGCAACATAATAAGACGAAACCTTCCCTCTAACCATCTCTCTCATTATACACCTACACCGAGTGATTCGTAAAGCCGTGTCTAATTTGCATATCTGCATCGCCGCAGAGGAGCCGGAAGCAAGTATTTCATTATTATTATTAATCTTCTTCTTCTTTCTTTCTTTCTTTCTTCGTCTTTCTTTTTCAACTCGTCTTTTTTCTTTTTAATTTTTTCCCGCTTCTTTCTTGTTTAATTCATTTATTTTTACATTTTTCAATCGTCATTCGATCTTCTGGTGGAGTAATGGATAGCATCTAGGATTGAGGAATTTGGAGAGCCGAGTTCGAATCCCAGTTGAATTAATTGCATTCACTTACATACTAATACCGTTGGGGAAGGTATATATCCATCTCTTTCCACAGCTATGACTAAATAGCACCACAAAATGCACCCTATAGCCTTGGGTGTCAACCAGTCTAGGAGAAAGATGACCCTGGATTTAAAACCGCTGCCTTGTACGTCCTGCCTCTTTAGACAAAGGCAAGAATGAGGTACCTCGAAAAACAAGTCCACATACGCATGTCGCCTCGAAGGAAGGGATTGGTCCTACTAGTTAAATAGTCTTGGTTGGCAACCTATCTAGGAGAAGGAAAACACCGAATTCAAACTACATTGTAGATCTGCCTATTTAACTTGAGGAGTGACTCAACATCCCCGGTGCAAAAAGAACCGGCAAGTCATTGCTCTATTCTGGCCTGAATGTCAGATAAACAAAATTGAAAGCATGTAGGGGAGTGGTGACCACAGTGGCGGTGCAAGGTGCGCTAAGTGAATAGATGATGATGATGATGATTAGTTTTTATTTTTTCCTGTTCTTCCTTTTTTTTCCCTTTCTATCTCTTTTTTTTCTATTTTCTTTTTTACCCCTTTCTTCATTTTTTTCTTTCGTTACTTTTCTTGTTTTTCTTCTTTTTTCTTTCCTTCACCTTCTTCCTCGTTTAAATCATTATTTCCACCTGCCTTTTTCCCTCTTCTTTACCATTCACCATTTCTTCTTTTTTTATTTCCTTCGTCTTCCACTTCTTTTTATTCGGCGTCTTTCTCTTTCCTTCTTTTTCTACTTTTCTTCTTATGCTTCTAACTCTTTTTCCTTTCTTCTTCTTCTTCATCTTCTTCTTTTTCTTCTTTTCTTCCTTCTTCTTCTTTTTCATCTTCTTTTTATATTTCTCTTTCTCCCTTTTGTTTCCTTCCTTTTTTTAAATTTTTTTTTTAGTGAATAAAAACGTTGGTTAGATCCTGTGACTAGACCCAAAGAGTTTGAGTTCCATGCCAGGCCATATCAGTGGTGAAACACACTTGGAGTTTTGAGTCAATGGAAAATAACTGAGACGTCCAAAAGAAGTATGGCACGTGGAACTAGAACAATTTACTCGGGTTAACGAAATAAAGGGTTCAGTTCGAAATTCTATACACCTGAAGAAGGCCCCGCGGCACAACGGCCGAAACGTTGTGAATATGGCAATGATGGTGAGGTTAACAGTCCGAATAATTTAAATAATGTAACTTTTTTACGTTTATTCTTTTCCGTCTTTCTCCTTACTCTCCTTTTTAACATCACCTCCTCTGACGCGTTTCGTCTTTGAGGGCTTCATTGGTTTAAAAGACGACAATGTTTATAAAGTTCCTTAATCAATAAATCATCCACATTTTCATCTCTCGACATTTCCTCTCTTTTTCTTCGCATGTTTCTTTTATTGTATTTTTCTATTTCTTCTTCTCACTGCTTTTAGTACTTTCATCTCTTTCTTTTCTCATCATCATCTTCTCCTTCTCCTTCTCCTTCTCCTTCTTCTTCTTCTTCTTCTCCTTCTTCTTCTTCTTCTTCTTCTTCTTCTTCTTCTTCATATTCTACTTTGTTTACCTCTTTTTTCTTTTCTTATTCTTTTTTATTTTATATTTGTTTTTCCCTTATTTCTTTTATTTTCCTTCTTTTTTTGTCTGCCTTTTTTTCTTCGTCTTTTTCCTCAGTTCTTTTTACGAACTTTTTTCCTCTTTATTTCTTTGTTCTTCCTCTTCTTGAAATTTGCCTATTTCCTCTTTTTATCTTTCTTTTCTTTTTCTTCTCTCTCTATTATTTTCGTTTTTTACATTTGCATCTCCTCCTTTCTTTCTTTCTTTCTTTCTTTCTTTCTTTCTTTCTTTCTTTCTTTCTTTCTTTTGCCACGGTCTTTGTATTTTCCGCATAAAACCCACAGTTCTTATCATACGAACCAAATAAAATATTCATCCGATGAGATGCGCGCTAAAAATATTCAAGATGAGCAAGTATTTCTTTTATTTTAATTTAATTTTAGACGCGGAATCAGGCCTGTTCATCAAAAACCATTTGATATATGCGAAATTTTGTATACAAAGGACTCTGATATGCAGTCACATATACAAATCGAGTTCTGCGGATGTCCCTAAGGCGGTTTGAGGACCATGTTTATAGCAAATATTAAACATTCTGATTTTTAAGGCTAATAGTTCCTTCTTATTTACATTGTTAGGACTGTTGTACATATCTTTATTTCCATATTCACGACATTTCGGCCGTTGCACGCTCCTGCCTTCTTCAGGTGATTGGAATTTCGAACTGAACTCTTTATTTCGTCCGCCGGGTTTGATTGTTCTATTTCCACGTGCCATGCCTCTTCCGGATGTCTCAGTTATCTCCCTTTAACTAAACTTTCTAAGTTTTTGTTCACCACTGCAGTAGCTAGGTATTGAACACACAACTCTTTGGGTCAAGTCACTGGATCGAACCAACACTTATTCACTGGGCCATGTGTCCAAGAATATGACAATAAAAATGAGGAAAGTTGGATACCAACAGTTTGAATAAGGAGGGCCTGTCTGTCTTTCTGAGATGAGGGATTGTAATTATTTACATTATTTACATTGTTCGGACTGTTATCCATATCTTTATTGGCATATTCAAGGACGCATGGCCCAGTGGATAAAGACGTTGGTTAGATTCAGTGATTAGGCACAAAGAGTTGTGAGTTCAATACCAGTTGACAGCAGTGGTGAACCAAACTTGGAGAGTTGAGTTAAAGGGAAATAACTGAGACATCCAGAAGAGGCCTGGCACGTGGAACTACAACAATCTACCCCGGTGGACGAAATACAGGATTCGGTTCGAAATTCCAATCACCTGAAGAAGGTCAGAGTGTACAGTGGCCGAAACGTTGTGAATATGGCAATGAAGCTGAGGATAAAAGTCCGAATAATCTAGATACAGCGTATGAGGCGTATGTTCTGGTTTAGTTGTGACACCGAGACCCTCTGACTGCCAATTTTTTTCGCACCGCCCACATAGTAGTCTGTACCGTCCAGTTTGGGAAAAACTGATTTAAAATGTTTTACTTTTGTGATTAGCCCGTGAATGTAAATTCGATAAAAGGCAGACCAAGTTCGTACATTATATCACCGATTATCGCAAAAGCAATAGGACAGGGTATAGTATACGAACTAGTAATGTGAATAGCAAAACAGGGATTTATTCAGAGTGGGTAAATTTCAAATCGACAAAGTTAATGGATTCAATATAAAAAAATAAAATCCACTTCTCGGATTTGATAAGATAAATGTGTTAACTCCGCCTGCTTTCCTAAAAATCTCAACACCTTTTTCTTACTCACAGATCTGATTTACATTCTGACTATGCATTCTAAATACTCATAGCTAGCACGCGTAAGTGAAACGCGCTGTAGGTAAAAGTTTTCCACTTGAGTCCGGATGTAAATTATTGTCCGTTTGATACGTAAGCACACATAAAAATTGTAAAGAGTTATAATGAATCTATAGGTTCAATTTTCTGGGTTTTGTACTTGAGTTAACAGAAATTATTGGTTGATTTTAAACCTGAGCCTATACGTAAACAATAGCCGTGTTTGTATTTGTGTCTGCAAGCATCCACCTGGATGTGGAGCTCTTTTTTTAGGGGATACAATCTCTGTAAGAATACTGTGGGCGTATTCTGGTTCATAGGTTTCAAATAAGCGGACTATCTTACTGGAGCTCGACGAAAACCAATTTCGTGATTAATATGTTGCTCAGATTTTAATAAATATTATCACCCTCAACCACTGCATCTTTTTGCAGTAGCGTCCAAAACGAAACTGCTCTTAGTAATCTTCAGCAATCAGTAATCATGGCTGATACTATCCTCCACGATAGTGACATATTACCCCTTCTCGGACTGACGTTTTTCCAATGAAATCAAGTTAAAAGGTGATATTGAATTAATCGCTAGGTTTGCTGCTAGGAATGTTGTTACACTTTATCGTCCTAGAGAATTTATCCTCGCCAGAATCTTACACATTTAGAAGTCTACCATTCATCCTTGTTTTGAATATTGCTGCTACGTCTCATCTGGCGCTTCTGAAATGGATTTGGAGATTCTTGATAAAACACAAAGAAGAATCTGCAATGTTACTCGTCCTGACCTCCCATCTCGGCTTCAGTCACTTTCCAACCGCCGTAAATTTTCCTGTGTTTTTTCCTATAAATATTTTCAAGGTAATTGTTCTGATGAACATTTTGGTACGTAGAATTTATGAACATTACAAGATTCTCTTCATCTTACAGTTGAAATTATTAGATGAAACCGTAAGTCCTATGCTAACAGTTTCTTCTCTCGTAATTCTCTCTTGCTGAAATCTCTTCCGACTCCTGGCTTTCCACTCATTTTTGGTCTTCAGAAATTTAAATGCAATGTCAACCTTCTGTTTTCTTGATTTCTGTTCTTCATTGCTCTTTTGCCTGTTCTTGTACCCAGTAACGTCCTTGCGACTGAGTGGCTTCATTGCCTTGCTTGGGGTGAAATGTTGTTAAAAGAAAAACACTTACTGAGTTTTTAAAACAAGTAAGTTATCATTTGAAATTTTCTTTTCTAACAGGAATTCTTTCAGGATATGATCAGAATCATAACAGCTAAAATAATAATAATTCTGAAGCAGGTATATACAAACTAAATTGCCAGAACTTTTCCTCAAGATACGAGGTTCATTCAATAAATAAGTTGAATTTTTCGGTATAAGGACTTCTAATAAAGATAGAAGCTTGCTCTTATTTATTTATTTTTTTTGTTTTACTTCTTTTTCACATGGATTTAATTTCTTTTGCAGATTAAAAAAAAAACTTTGAGAGTTTTGGCGATTAACAAAGATGGCCGTCCAAGAAGCATGCTCCAGGATTGAACAGCGGTCAGTTATCAAGTTTTTGGTTGCTGAAGGGTGCAAAAATTTGGAATTCATAGGAGTATGTCAACTGTGTATGGTGCCACATGTTTCAGCCAAAGAAATGTCTACAAGTGGGCTAAATTGTTTAAAGAAGAACGGAGCAGTGTTGAGGATGAAGACAGGCCTGGGATGCCTACAGAAGTGAGGTCTCCTGTGGTGATCGAATCACTCAATGACCTCATTCAGTTTGAGAGAAGGGTGACAGTGGATGAAATTGCAAGGATTTTGAGCTTAGCTGTTGGGACAAAGGCAGGGGTCATCAGTCAGAAGGAGTGATCTTGCATCATGACAACGCAAGGCCTCACACAGCAGCCCAAACGGTGCAAACCATCAACGAGCTGGGCGTGGAACTGCTCCCTCATCCCCTTACAGCCCAGACGTTGCCCCTTCAGACTTTCACCTGTTTGGTTCCTTGAAAGCGTTCACGAGAGGCACGAAGTTTAAAAGTGACGATGAAGTCAAAAGTGTTGTGAGCGACTGGCTGAGACATCAGTCCAAAGATTTTTAGGCTGAGGGAATACGGAAGCTTGTGCACAGATGGGAAAAGTGTGTGACAGTGCTGGGAGACTACGTTGAAAACAAAAGTAAGCTTCTATCTGTATTAGAAGTCCTTATACCCAAAAATTCACCTTATTTATTGAATGATCCTCGTATATTGGGGAAACATGCTGAGATTAAAAAAAAAACGTATCTATGAACATAAAAGTGATCTTAGACATAATAATTTATCAAATGCATTAGTTATAGATAGAAATAAATTTAACGACAACTTTGATCTAAAGATTGTCACATTTGTAAAAAGAAAAAGTAACGTACTTTGTGTTATGGGATCTTACATGTAACGACACAATGAACTCTTCCTGGTACTATAAAGTCTCCGCCTCTCAAGTGAGACGAGGAGAACGAAGTGGAACGAGTCGAGACAATAGTAGTTCACTCTAAACCAGACTGACAGTCATACTAACACCTTCAACTTCTTGTATTATTATTCTGTTGTAATATATCTTTGTTATTCCTACTCTTGTGTTCGTGTTGTTCTTCCTTGGTCCTAACCTTGGACCATAACAGTGGCGACGAGGATATTCGACCATAACACTTAGAAGGAAAATTTTCCAGAGTGCCGCTATCCAATCTTACCAAAATATAAATTTGCGTTCGGGATTTTTCCAATATCTCCATCCCAGAAAGAAATATTTATTTTCCATGCCAACGTACATAACTATAAAAATGTTAATCTTTTAAATAATTAAATTAATTACCGTCTATTATTTAACATACATAATACATGAATTAACCCCAAAGGAAAATAATACAGATACTAATTACATTATTAAAAAAAATAATAAAATTCACTTTTTTTTTTAGACATTAAATTATGTCACTTTGCATCTTCCATAATTTACGGATATTTTTATTTATTCTGACGAATATTACGAGTGTTTCTTAAATTTAAAAATATTGCAAACGAACATTTTTTCTGTATATAAATACGTTGCCAAATGAAATCCTTATATTTTCCTTAATAAAATAAATCAGACGAGGAAACGCATCGACTAAGTTTTCCTTTTGTTTTTATTCATATTGTCCTTTTGCAGATATATATTTTAGTTGTTTTATATATATATATATATATATATATATATATATATATATATATATATATATATATATATATATATATAGCATAATGAGAAGCCACGTATACTTTCTTAATATGTATATAATATACAAAAAACAACTGACAAGTTGCAAATTAAAACAAAAATTGAATGTTTTTTGTGAAAGTATATGTCTCAATAGTGGATATATTGGTGAATCTGGAAATAATTTTAGATTTTGCTTCAACAACCATAAACTAACCATACGTCAAAACAATCCTTATTCCCCCCTAGCTGAACATTTTAATCAACCAGGACACTCGTTAGAAAACTGTAAATGTGTATTGATAGATTCTGATATCAGTTCCACATACACACGCAGAAAAAAAGGAAAATACTGGATTTTAAAATTAAATACATATAAACTAGGGTTAAATAAAGACTTGGGTATTTTAAGTCTTAATAAATATTTCAATAGTTAAACAAAAAACTTTTGTTAGATATAGTTAAAAAATTTTTTAAACAACATCTAAAATATTACTACAGTTAGATTTACGTTAGAAATATTCAAACACAGTTGCATTCTATATCACGTGACGTCCGCGTCAAAAGACGGACGCTACTTAATGTAAACAAACTTCTGAAAACAGTCATTTCTGAAGAAAGATCGGGGCCGATCTGAAATATCATATATATATTTATATATATATATATATATATATATATATATAT
Source organism: Acanthosepion esculentum (assembly GCA_964036315.1). Classification (NCBI taxonomy): domain Eukaryota; kingdom Metazoa; phylum Mollusca; class Cephalopoda; order Sepiida; family Sepiidae; genus Acanthosepion; species Acanthosepion esculentum. The sequence continues at coordinate 5,767,768 of OZ038512.1, forward strand.
ATATATAAATACTTTCACAAAAAAACATTCAATTTTTTTAAAATTTGCAACTTTTCAGTTGTTTTTTATATATATATATATATATATATATATATATATATATATATATATATATATATATACGGTAAGGTTTATCCTGTACAAGTGCCGATAGCCATTCGAGGTACAGGGTTACGTTACGGGGCAGTTTATTCGGATAGGAGGGGAAGATAACGGTTAAACCTAGACTTGAACAGATTAAGATTCTAGTGAAACAACCAGTCGGGAATGTGTTCCATAGAGCAGTGGTTTGCGGGAAGAGGCTGCTCGAGTGGACGTCTCACCGATGGAATACGTAATCTGGATGGTTTGCTATAATGTGCGTAGCATGGCGGTTCCTAGCCACGAAGGTTGGGTCACATCTCACCTGTGGAGGGTGGAAAATTATTTGTCACCCACAAGGAGTCCGAGACGCTTTTGAATTAGACCATCAAGCCTGGAGAGTGAGGACCTGAACGACTCGCGCCCAAATATGACAACAGTGCTCTGTTTTAGGCTCTTGTAAATGTAGTGGATAGCATGAGGAGTCAGGTACTTACTGGATCGGTACAGGTAGCCTACTATTTTACCTGTAATATTACACACGCTCTATCACACACACACACACACACACACACACACACACACAAGTTAATATTAACTGTCTGTTGATGATCTATGAATGAGATATGAACTAATTTTAATGAGAGAAAAAGCAATTTTATTACTAGGCCCCTTCTTGAGTTGATGCCCTCTACTCGTTGTAGCGGATACTCTCCCCACTGGTAATAACACTCAGCATATAACTTCCCTTTCGTATTCTTGAGTTTGAGATCTATGGTGTTCTTCCTGATTTATAAAATTCATTTTGGTCCTTCTATTATTAAAGAATTTTCAAATTAACAAATATCAGCTTTTGTCGACTGTTATGGTCCAGGTTAGGACCAAGGAAGAACAACACGAACACAAGAGTAGAAATAACGAAGATACATTACACGGAATAATAATACAAGATGTGGAAGGTGTTAGTATGACTGTCAGTCTGATTTGGAGTGAACTGCAATCGGCTCGACTCGATTCGTCTCTCTCTCTCTCTCTCTTGAGAGGCGTAGTATACATAGTGTTAGGAAGAGTTCATTCTGTAGTTATAGGTAAGGACTCATAACAGTCGATCCAATTATTTATCTCAAGCTGCATGGCGTGAAATATTCTCTTCTATATGCGATATCGTCAAATCAATACCCTTGACGAAGGCATGAAAGTAATTCCCCCTTTCTTTCCGTATATCTTGACTTTTGGTCTCATTTTACCAGTGAGAATATTTGTGTAGCCCACTTTTTCATGAACATCTTCTATGTGTCATACCCCTTCAAGATCTGGGCGAACACGGTGCTCCACAACTTCCTGTCTTTTGTAGGTTTCAGTATAGTATTTTTTTTTCTTGTTATATATAAAAAATCCTGTTCTGAAAGCCATTTACACAAGGTTATGATCCGGTCTCACTGTCGTTCTTCATTTCTGCATGTCCTGTGAGTGTCGGTTTTTCTAGGCCGTCTGTCCTCATTTAATCACCTATAATGCTATGCATGAATGTCTTTTTTGTTTTTGTTTTCTTGAAAACTTTGAGTTTTACGGCTACATCACGTTGAAGGACAGGTTTCTGTAAGATCACCGAAGTTAAGCGAAGTCGAGCTTAGTCAGTGCCTAGATGGGTAACAATTTTGGAATATTAGGTGGTGTAAGATTGGATGTGCTGGTGATATAATGAGCTTAGGACCATATCACGATGAAACAACATTCCTCATACGATCATCGATGTTAAACAATGTCGAGCATAGTCAGTACCTAGATGGGTGACCGCTTGGTGATACAAGATGCTGTAAGCTTGGATATGCAGGTGGTGTGAGGGATAACAGCTCAGATTTGTTAATCGGAGTGTCGAGTTTCAATTTCAATTCGGTTCCTTATATTCATTTCCGTGCAAAGAGTCTTGTGTAAGGTATGAATGCATCAATTCGCCCCCCCCCCCCCAGTTACGAGTTTAGTAAGACATGTATCGCGAAATTTATTGTTATCTGAAAACAATGGATTACAGGCTAAAAATATTTTCTGGCTATAAACAACCTGCTATGGGTTGATGCGACGTAAAAAACGAATCAATAAATCTAAAACTTCGTCGTTATGCACGTGCTCAGTTCATTGTTTTCTGTAGCAAGCTTCTGTAGAACCATATTTCTGTTGCTTGAAGTCTCATTTCTAATTGTGATGAGATGGTACAGCATTCAGTTATCAAAGTTGAAAAAAAAAAAGATTATCTCTTTGTCGCCAAAGTACGACTATGTAAAATAGTTTATTATGGTTCGGTTGGGCTACCGTAACTACTAAATATAACAGCCATCGAACGATTTATGTAGCAACGCGCTGAAGTGTTTTATATATTTTGAAAAATAATCTGGAGCCGAAAAAAATATTCCTCAGAATTTATGGCCAACGTGTGACTTTCGAAAATCAAGAAAAAAGAAAGAAAGCAATTAGTAAATTTAAAAATGTGCTTAGAAACTCTTCGGACCATTTCTAGGTTAATTAATTTAGATTAATTCAAATTAACTATTAATCAATTTAAATTAACTAATAATTAGTTTAAATTAATTCAATTTTTAGCATCGATTATTCCCAATCGATACGAATTAGGAATCGTTAATCACAATTTTAGATTAACACTGAGAGTTAAGCGGATTATAAGTTTAGTTTTCTTAAAATGGCCCGAGAAAATAGAAATAAAAAATGAAAATATTGTAAAGAAAAGACGAATCAAGAATAACGGGGAATTGAGCAAGAGGAAAATATAAATAGCTGTTTAGAATCGAAACATAAACACATCTTTATCGCCCAAATCATAAAAAATGTCGGCAACTCACAGATCCCCTGATGATTCCACGCATAAATTATTTTTCCGCCTACTTCTTAATCGTCTATGTACGATGTCCCTTCTGTACGTAGGCAATGATGGCGCTCGAAGACCTCCTATCCTTTTTGGCTCTTAGGAACATTTTCCCTTTTTACCAAAGGTATCAACCCTCGTTCTAACATTCACTTGTACAAGCTCGTCAGGTCAGTTTCCCGCTGGATTTTCTTGCCTATTTTGTTATCGATATGTCCTGTGAGTAGTGATTTTCCAAGCATAGCTGAGAGGTGGCACAAGGCCGAAAGTAGGGGGAACCCAGCGAGGATCGAACTCACTATTCAGTCGTAATCATTGTAGCGAGACAAGCTTGCTAACGATTACACCACCCCTAGGTGGCCAATAGTGATTTTCTAAGCGCTGATTAGATGTGGCACAGGGCCGAAAGTATGGAGCACCCTGTTAGGATCGAACTCACTACTCAGTCGTAATTGTTCTAGCCAGATAAGCTTGCTAAAAATTACACCACGCCGAGGTGCCCTAGATATGTCCTGTGAGTATCTGTCTATATTTCTGAGATGAGGTATTATGTACATTATTTACATTATTTGGACTATTGTCCTCATCTTTATCGCCATATTTATTTCAACTTTTCGGCCGTTGTACGCTCCAACATTTGGATATTTTTTTCATTAAGTTGGTCTTTGATCTAAGCTTTCGGTTCACATGAGCCATTTTAAAAGTGGTTATATGGACATTTAAAGAAATATATTCACCATCAAAGATTTTATTCTGTTGACATAGAAGATTGCTATGCGACGATAACGGTCGTAATTTTATGATGCGTAAGTTCACACACACACACACACACACACACACACACACACACACACACACACACAGACACACACACACACACACACACACACATATATATATATATATATATATATATTAAACAATACACGGACAAATCAATAGTCTGTTTTTGTTTACATGGAAGATTTCCAAGCAACGACAAACTCGTGCATATACAAGACGCTGGTAGAAAAAATGGCACCGCAATCCTATCTAAGCTTTTTAAGGGACATTTTGCGATTTGTTTTGTGGGTTAATTAAACCGAAAACTAATGTCAGACTGCGGGAGGTTGCTTACCGTACATGTTCCCAAGTGGTGCTTCATTTAAGTACTGACCAGGATCGCCACTGGTTAACTCCGGGTTGAACAGCAGGAGAGACTGGGCCCTATAGCCTTGATTCGCAACCAGTCTACAGCAGAAAGAAATGACAACCTACTGCGGGAAAATCTTCTGTCTGAAGCGAATGAGACATAATCGCCCAAGGGTGAATTTTTGAACTCTGATCCTTGTCACGTGTTCCTCGAAACATAGTGACTTATGGCTCTCAGCAGTGAAAAAATATACTTTAACGTTTCAAAATAAAACGTTTGTTCTGTGTATACGAGTTTCAATGTTTTAGTACAGTTAGTTCGGATACAACCCTCCCCACCAGCAAAGAAAACGATCTACCACATTGAGAAAGAAAAGCCCACTTCAATTATATCCAACACCTTGCTTTGTGATTCCGTTAGACGGAATCTTTGACTATACATATTCCAGCTGTCAATTGGAGAAGACGGATAGGCTATCATGTAAAACTATAATTTTTTTCCGACTACTTTCATGTTGCAAAATACAGCATTCGTTCTTTTAATACAAGTTACAGTGTTCTACTAGCGTTAGTTCGGGGACAAAACCCCGCTACCATAGGGGAAGTAGTAACAGGTACATTTTCCCTGACCAGGGCAACACGCTGTCTTAGAATAAGTGTTTAATTTCTCATTAGACCAGTACACACCATATGTCAGTCTTAGAACTTGGCGTCAGTGAGTGCCAGTACCAAACATCCAGTTCCTACCATATGTTGGTAAACCGATCGGTACACAAGGGTGCATTTAGTTGAATATGAATGCCTATCGTGTTTGTTTTCACTAGCTCTGGGCAGCCCATCTATAATCGATGATATCTATTTACAGGGGTTTAAATTTTATTTCTTGCATTATTGGAAGTTCCGGTAATGTAACAGTTAACAAGTCGGTCAGAGAAATCAGCAAGACGTGTTCGAATTCCTATCGAGTTCTTCATTTTTCCTTCCGCGCCAATAGTCTAGAAAAATCTATGCATCTATCTATTCTCCCCACAAGCTATGGATTAAATAGCGGTGTTTATTGGGCTCTCATTTCATGATGTGGCAGCAGTCTAGGAAAATTGAAAATTGAAAAGTTTGCATTCAAATCTAGCCTGAAAGGGATGGGCTCCGTCAGTTTATCAGAGTACTGCTACTCTAGTTACAGTAAAAGTGATAGCTATTCGAATCTAACGAGTTACAAGATTTTAGACGTGACGTAATGTGACGAATGTCCATATCTTTGTAATTATTGTCATAAAATTTTGGCTTTTGTGAAAGCATTTACGCGGCCTTGTGATGATGAAATATTCAAAAACCTTGCAACCCTTATATCACAGCCGAAACGTTGCGAGATTTTCGTTGTTATATCGTTATTACTTTGACATATCAGCTCACAGGTTCGCATCCGACATGCCGCATTCATGCCGACAGACAAACCCCATTTCTGTCGTGTTCCTTCGTCGAAAAAAAGAACCGTTACCTTGTGGAACCCACACCCGAGAGAATGTTTCGCTGATAACTACAGGGAGGGTGGATGGTGTAATACAGAACAGCTGAGTATTGGAAAACGGGGACAAGAGTACCAATTACAGTCGGGTTCGTTATCTTCACTTACAAGCAAATAAACTTGGAAAGGTATAAAGCCACCACTTTCCCCTCAGCTATGGGTTAATTAGTAGAACTTGTATCAGTAAATCATTATTATCATCAAAAATGTGTTACAATCTAAAAAATAATTTCTGGATTTAAAAGGGTTGATAAGTCGTAAAAAAATTACAATTAATCAATCAATAAAAACCTGGCAACTACAGACTGGTTCCCATAACCAGTGTGTAACCAATATTTACCCAAATCGATATCCTAACACACTCTTACTTACCTTTCTCTTACAATAATCTCACTCAGAAATTCGCTAGCTTGAGTGGCACATGGGCCTTGTATTGGATGACCTTTGCTTTACATCAGCATGGTTGATAATAATCTCAAGGAGATTGTCTCCTTGCGCATTCTCGGGATAACAGTTCCGCTGGTATGAAGTCGAAAGATTATATTAAATCGATTGCTGAGTCTGTCTCGAGGAAAGCTTGATTCACTGTCTCTTGCTAGAAAATTTTTCTCACCCGAACCTATCTTACACATTTATAAGTCTAGCATTCATCCTGGCATTGAATATTGCTGTCTCATCTGGTCTGGTAATTCTGCTATGTCTTGATCTTTTTGATTATATCCAAAAAAGAATCTGTAATGTTATATATCTTGACCTGGCATCTCGACTTCAGCAAGCGAAGGCTCGGAATAAACTCTCTTATTCAAAACAACGCAAAAAATAAATTAAACCGTCAAAACACGAGGAAAAGGAAAAACTAACAACACCATCAACAAAAGCCCCTTTAAAAGAACTAAACAAGTTGCCGAAAGTACATTCGACAATGAAAATTATGGAAATTTTTGTACTTTCTTAATTCTACAAAACGCAAGGATACTGTAAAAACTAAATAAAAATTAATTAAATCTTCCTTGTGTGCTATATTTAATGAAATATGTATAAAAGAAAGGTAGCTGACCATACCATATATATATATATATATATATATATATATATATATATATATATATTCGGCTTATGTAAGACGAAGCTTAGATAGGATTGCAGTGAGATTTTCGCTTCCAGCGTCTCGTATGCACGTTTTTCCCGTTTCTTGGAAATCTTCCATGTAACCAAAAACAGACTATCATTATTGTTTTGTCCGTTCATTGTTTAATATATTGTCATGCAATTGTCATCTTTCAGAATGGCTTATGTAAGCCGAAAGCTTAGATAGGATTGCGGTGCGATTTTTGCTTACAGCGTCTTGTATGCACGATTTTGTCGTTGCTTGAAAATCTTCCATGTAAACAAAAACAGACTATTGATTTGTCCGTGTATTGTTTAATATATATATATATATATATATATATATATATATATATATATATATATATATGTGTGTGTGTGTGTGTGTGTGTGTGTGTGTGTGTGTGTGTGTGAACTTACGCATCATAAAATTACGACCGTTATCGTCGCATAGCAATCTCATCAGTCATGTCATCAGAATAAAATCTTTGATGGTGAATATCTTTCTTTAAATGTCCATATAACCACTTTGAAAATGGCTCATGTGAACTGAAAGATTAGATCAAAGAACAACTTAATGAAAAAATATCCAAATTGTTGGACAATTTTTGTCTTTATTTTCACCCGAAATTAAAGCAAACATACGAAGTTTAGAACGGCTCATAATCAAACATAATAGACATTCATTTTTATATTTAATAATATATATATATATATATATATATATATATATATATATATATGTGTGTGTGTGTGTGTGTGTTTATGTGTGTGTATGTGTGTAAAATTGTGTGTGTCTGTGCGTGTTAAAGTTCTCAGAATATATATATGCAGGGTGCGAGGGATGAATTTTATATTTTAAATATCACGCATGCGCGTTGTCTGTTTTGATTTTGTTGACTGCACAGTATACTAGGGTCAGCTGGGCACTATCTGTGAGAAAAAGAGCACCATGTCGCAATTGACTCTGACAGAAATTTGGAAACTGCATGCTGTACTTCTTGGCATTCGCACCGGAAGCTCCAATACGAACATTTCATTGTGTTTGGGTGTCAATCTGAAGATAGTGCAGAGGATTCGGAAAGAGTTCGCAGATATATCCAGTTAACATCATGGTGTTTGGAGTGATCACTAGTGTTGCCTCTATTCATCTTCCTACAGGGACTTAGATTCAACATGGAGGTCTAGATCCAGCGCCTTTAGAATGTAGTGCAGCTGGAAGACCCTACGTCTAACAACAGGACTCTGCACCATTCGACACAAGCAGGAGAATCCATGGCTGTCAGAAAATTTCTGCGACTACATCACAACATACATCTGGCCACCTAACTCCCTCGATTTAAACCTATTGGATTATTATGTGTGAGGCGAAGTTGTCCGAGAGAACAAGAAAATTCCTGATAACACTGAAGATGAAGGCAAGAATTAGGGCAGCATTCATCATCTTAAACAAGGAGACAGTCCAGATGAGATGCAGAAGATCGTCTGGAGGCCGTGGTTGAAGGTCATGACGATTTCCATGAATAAATTCACTCTTTAGTATTTCAAGATATATATATATATATATTGGCTCCTGAAAAATTAATTTCGGTTGAGCTCTCTGGTTTGAGGTGTGAATTTGTAAACAGTGACTATTTAAGCTAATATTGCACGATTCTTCGGCAGAATTGAGTCACTGTCAGTCACTGTGTGTTTATCTAAATCTAAAAATAAACACGCTAAAATTCACCTTCATCTCTGACCGTGCGCTGACGGCTTAGTGGGAGAAGTTCCGACTGACGCAAATTCGGTCGGGTTCCGATCCTAGCTAGAGGCAACCGGACGTCTAGGCACACTGATGAGCTGCGAAACAGTCTGTCTGTGGATGACAAAAATATATATGTATATATATATATATAATTTTAAACTTAATAGAGATTAAATTTAGATTTTAAAATTGGTAATTTTTTACCTTTAATTTTAAGATCAAATTTTATCATATAATTTAATACTTATTGGTTAGAATAAATTCTATTTTAGTAAAACCCCAACTTTAAAGCTTTTAATAGCTATTTTAATCTTACTTCGTTATCAAGTTTTTTGAATTCCCGTATACTTGTATTTTGATTGGTCATTCCTGCTTATGTAACAGCGTTTTCCCCTTACGAAGGATCGTTAATTAATTTGAAACTTTTAAAACCCTTTATTCTACATTCAACATCATCACTTGATAAGACACCGGAGGTGTTGAAACAAAATGGCTATTTCTGTAGTGATTTTATAACATATTTATGTTATAATTTTTAAATAAACAATTATATATATATATACAAATGTAATGAGAACGAAAAGAATATAATATAATATATAAATATTCATAACATTAATTTAAATGAGGGCTCGCTACCAAATGTGAAGCAATAGTTATTTATTATGAGTTGTTACATAGGAACAAACAACTAATCACTCCAAAGATGCATCTTTGTTTCGAAGCTTAAAGGTAAGTATCTCATCAGGTGGAGAACAAAGATGGTTACAAACAATTTTATTTAAAAATGTAAAAAGAAGTGATGTTTCATACATAGCATTTTTTAAAAGAATAGTTTATAACAATCTTTGTTCATTACCTGATGAGATACTTATGTTTAGGCGGCGAAAAATTTCCGACTGACGCAAATTCAGCCGGTTTTCGATTCTAGCCAGAGACAACCGGACGTCTAGTCATACTGATGAGCTGTGATACAGCGAAACATCTGTGGATGACAATATATATATATATATATATATATATATATATATATATATATATATATATATATATATATATTCTCTTTCATTTATGTCTTTATCTTTTGAATTTTTCTTTCTCTCTTTAAAACGTCATATTTTTATTTCTTTATTCTGTCTTTCTTTCTTTCTTTCTCTATTCTTTCTTTCTTTCTCTATTCTTTGTTTCTGTATTTCTCTATTGTTTCTTTCTTTCTTTCTCTATTCTTTCTTTCTTTATTCTTTCTTTCTTTCTTTCTTTCTCTATTCTTTCTTTCTTTCTCTATTCTTTGTTTCTGTATTTCTCTCTCTATTCTTTCTTTTTCTATTCTTTCTTTCTTTCTTTCTCTATTCTTTCTTTAATTATTTCTTTATACTTTCTTTATTTCTTTATTTCTCTATTATTTCTTTTTTCTCTATTCTTTCTTTATTTTTTATTCTGTCTCTATTTCGCTATTCTTTCTTTCTTTCTTTATTTCTCTATTCTTTCTTTCTTTATTTCTTCTTTATTTCTCTATTCTTTCTTTCTTTATTCTTTCTTTCTTTATTTCTCTATTCTTTTTTTTGTTTGTTTGTTTGCATGTTTGATTGTTCGTTTCTTTCTTTCTTTTTCTTTTCTTATTTGGATCTTCCATCTTTTCCTTGAGTGCTTCATTTGATAATCAGATTTTTTTAGTTCTGCTGTCAGGGGATAATTTAATTATAATTTTGGCTGTCCTGTTTCAAGTGAGTCTGAATTCGTACTATCCGTCCTAGAGATTGAATATATATATATATATATATATATATATATATATATATATATATATATATACACACACACACACAGTTGGATTGATGTGAATTTGTGACCTTGGGTTTCACGCCTTTGCAAGTTTGTGTAAAGATCGAAAAGCGAAGGAAAATCGGGGTGAAATACTCACATCATTGAAACTAAATATGTTAGCTTTATCGCTGATATTGAGCGCTTTCAAATAAGTACCGCGTATATATAATATATTAATAATATAATATATGTAAAAATTACACAGACACACACGCACATACACACACACACACACATATATATATATATATATATATAAATGTATATACACACACACATATATATATATATATATATATATATATATATATAAGTTTATGCCTTTCTAAGCAGCACCCATTTTTTGTTTTTATTTATTTTTTTAAAATAATTATTATACACAGACACACACACCTATGTGGCCACACTGAAGAGCTATGATACAGCGTAACACTCTGTCTGTGGATGACAATATATAGGCTCCTGAAAAATTAATTTTGTTGAGCTCTCTTGGGGAGGAAGTGTGGATTTGTAAACAGTGACTATTACGGCTATTATAGCAAGACTATTCGGTAAATCGAATCGAGTTCTCTCAGTCACTGTGTGTTTATCGAAAAAATTCAGCTTCACTTCAAATTCCGTGTGCCGACGGCTTAGTGGTACAATCTACGACTGATGTCAATTCAGCCGGGTTTTGATCCTAGCTAGAGGCAACCGGACGTTTGGCCACACTGAAGAGCTGTGATACAGTGAAAGCCTGTGGAGGATAATATATATATATATATATATATATATATATATATATATATATATAAATAAAAAAAAGACATTTCTATGTTTAACATTCTTTTTATAGATACAAGTATTTAAGTAAATGGTCTGTTTATAATAAACAGTATTAAATAACATTTACCGGCCTGAATGTCCGAGAAATTTTCATAGAAAATATTCGTCCTTCGAAAGCATTTGAACCTGTATCTTAACCGATTCGGCCACTGAGGTTCGTTCTGGTGGCAAGATCGAATTTACTGCTTATAGACTTCAATCTTCCATGAATCTCTCACGTATCGGTTTTTCTTTTTTTCATATCAGTTTTACTCTTCTTCTTCTTCTTCTTCTTCTTCTTCTTCTTCTTCTTCTTCTTCTTCTTCTCCTCCTCCTCCACCTCCTCATTCTTCTTCTTCTTCGTCTTCTTCCTCTCCCTGTTCTTTTTCCTTCTCTTTGCCTATTTTTCTTGTCTCTCATATCAGTTTTAACCTTGCTATTTTTTCTTCTTCTTCTTTTTGTTATTTTCCTTCTCTTTTCCTATTTTTCCTCTTTCTTATATCAGTTTTACTCATGTTATCTTTCTTCTTCTTCTTCTTCTTCTTCTTCTTCTTCTTCTTCTTCTTCTTCTTCTTCTTCTTCTTCTTCTCTTCCTGTCATTTTTCCTTCTCTTTTCCTATTTTTTCTTCTTTCTCATATCAGTTTTACTCTTGCAATTTTCTTCTTCTTCTTCTTCTTGATCTTTTTCCTACTCTTTTTCTATTTTTTCTTCTTTCTCATATCAGATTTACTCTTGCTATTTTTATTTTTCTTCTTCTTCTTTTCTCGATTTTTCGCTATATTTGCTTTTTCTCTTGTGCCACATAATTCTTCTTCTTCTTCTTCTTCTTCTTCTTCTTCTTCTTCTTCTTCTTCACCTCTTTCTTCCTTCTCATCCCCTTCTTCTTCTTCTTCTTCTTCTTCTTCTTCTTCTTCCTGTTCTTTTTCCTTCTCTTTTCCTATTCTTTCTTCTTTCTCATATCAGTTTAACTATTGTTATATTTTTTCCTCTTCTTCTTATTTCTCTTCTTCTTCTTCTTCTTCTTTCATCCATCCATTATTTCTTTTTTCATTCATTACTTCTTCTTCTTCTTCGCGCTGATCTTTCTCCTTCACCCTTCCTATTTTTTCTTCTTCTTCATATCTGTTTTTATTGTTGCCTCATTTCTTCTTTTTCTCCTTCTCTTTCTTCTGTTTCTTCTTTCTTCCATTTTATTTTCTTCTTCCCCATACCTTTTTTCTTTGTCAACATCTCTATACTTCTTTTTATTCCTCTATTTTTCTCATTTGTTCCTTTGATCTTTTCTCTCCATTGTTTTCTTCATTTCTTATTTCCCTTTCTCTTTCATTCTCTATCATCGTTATATTTTTATTTTTTTGGCTTTTTCATTCACGTCGCATTTCTATTTTTTTATTCTTGAACAAGAAGAGAAAGCCAACGGTTCAGACACTCGTCTCCCTAACTTCATAGTGAAGCCATTTTTTCCGGATTCAGAATTTTCCTAAATGTCTGAAAACGATACCCCTCAGCTGATTGTACACACTTAACAGCAATACATATATTATGCCAACTTTAGAATCAAGACAATAATCCAAAATATTGCATTCACTTACATTGAATAGGCAAATACAAAAAGATTGGTATCACATGACCAAAGGCAATCCTGGAGGTTTTTCATAGTAGGTCATTTTCGAAAGCACCGATTACGAAATCTGAATTTTATCTAGGCATGTCAATCCCACTGGGGAATGGCGCCACAAAATCCACCCTCTAAATCTATCTAGGTTGAGTCGAGTATTTGCTTACTCATGCACAACGAAACAGGGTTGGCATTTGGTTTCAGTAAGGACGTTGACAGCTTAACAGGTCACATGTACATTTCGAATCTGTTTTTTTTTTTTTGTTAATTCTTGGTGAATAGACTCTTTCTTATGCACGTGATTGACCGGGAATAAAAAAGAGAAAGTCTACTATATTCCCGTATGGAAAACAATGGTGTTTAACACAGGAAAATGCTTGTGTATTTAATTCGAATAAAGATATTTTAAAATGTGTTCGGATTACACACCCATCAGTTTCACGCTTTCCTCTTTTTTTACCGTAAAATATTTGCCGCTATATAAAAAAAAAATCAACTAATGGTGAGTGTTGAAAACTTTTCTTCCGCACCTACTTCCAAGACTGACCTATCAAATATCACAATCTTGTGATGGAAGGGCTTGACTGAACCGCATCTTTCAGTTCGCTTAAGTAAATATATATATATGTCGGAGAAAGATTTACTTTCTTCAACTTTGCTTGATCCTTGGCGGGACTGACTCAATCCCGTCGGATCTAACGATGTGAGTCGTTTGGTGTCTGTTGGATTTTTAATCAGCCCACTCCGATGTTTGTGTTTTTTCTTTATTAGTTCGTATACTACTTTTGGTTTTTGAGATGATCAGTGATATTATTCTTGGTTC
>OZ038512.1:5786306-5809727 GCA_964036315.1 Acanthosepion esculentum
GTGGCCTAAACGGTTAAGGCACGTCAGGCTATATGACAGTTCCATATAGGATATAGGTTCAATTCATGTCGGAAGACGAATATTTTCTATGATAATTTCTCGGACATTCAGGCCAGTAAATGTTATTTAATACTGTTTATTATAAAACAGAGCATTTGCTTGAATAATTGTATTTATAAAAGAATGTATAAACAAAAAACGTCTTAGTTATGTATATGGGAAGCAACATTTCTTTTATTAATTCCCATATATATATATATATATATATATATATATATATATATATATATATATATATATATATATATATATATATATATATATATATATATATATATATATATATATATATATATATATATATATATATATGCTGTTTGACAGTGACTCAATTCTGCCGAAGAGTCATGCTATATATATATAAAGTTCTGCGGTTATCATGTTTTATTTGATTTAATAAAAAATTAAAAATAGCTGCAGTAACTTGTCAGTAACGAAAACTTATATAATATATATATATATATAAAAGAGGGATTGCTGCCCAGATACACACAAACACACACACACACACATATATATGTATGTGTGCGTGTGTGTGTATAGGAAAGTAAAATCAGAACCATGTATAATATCACTGTAGTATTCGAACTAATAAAGAATAAACACAAACATCGGAGTGGGCTGATTAAAAATCCAACAGACATCAAACGAGTCATTATCGTTAGATCCGACGGGATTGAGTCAGTCCCGCCAAGGATCAAGCAAAGTTGAAGAAAGTAAATCTTTCTCCGACACTCAAAACTTTCATATCTTCTTAGTTTTGGATCCTAATGTAAACAAAGAAAATTTCCAAAGAAGTAATGATTTTTTATTTATTAATTTGAGAGATTTTATTACTTTCATCGTTATTTTTAGCGGATACTCGTATTTGAGTAGACGTTGCGTTTATTTTTGAAATATGCAGAAAGAGTGGCAGAGACTGCATGATCCTCTTTAATAAGATTTCTTGTATATTCAGACAAAAATGAATGAAAACTGCTTAGTAAAGAAATGTCCCATCTACTCAAATATGAATATCCGCTAAAAATAACGATAGCGGTCATGTCACTCCACAGCTTCCTATTCGCTGATCTTGTTCTTGCTATTTTACTTCTCTCTAGATTTTCCTCTTCTTCTTCTTCTTCTTCTTCTTCTTCTTCTTCTTCTTCTTCTTCTTCTTCTTCTTCTTCTTCTTCTTCTTAATGTTTCCTTTTTCTTTTTTGTTATTCTTTACTTTTTCCTTTTTTATTTTTTCTTCACCATCTTTTTTCTTCTTGTTCTTCTCTTATTTTCTTTCTTTTCTTTTTCTGCCTTTTCTTCGTCCCCATTTTATCTTCGTTTTCTTCTTCTTTTCGTTTCTCTTTTCTTCTTTTCCTTATATTCTTCTTCTTCTTCTTCTTCTTTTCTTCTTCTCTTTTTTTCTTTTTCTGCTTCTTCTTCCCTTCTTCATCTTTTATTATTCTTTTCTTCTTTTCCTTTTCTTTTTTTCTTTTTCTCTTTTTCTGTTTCTGTTTCTTACATTCTTAGTCTTTTCTTCTTCTTTTTCTTATTTTTATTGTCTTCTTCATCATCTTTTCTTCTTCTTTTCTTCTTCTTCTTCTTCTTCTTCTTTTTCTTCTTTTATTCTTCTCCTTATTCATTTCTTCTTTTCATTTTCTCTTTTTCTGTTTCTTACCTTCTTAGTCTTTTCTTCTTCTTTTCCCCTTCTTTTTATTTTCTTCTTCATCGCCTTTTCTTCTTCTTTCTTCTTCTTTGTTTTTTCTTTTCTTCTTCTATTCTCCTTCTATTCTCCTCCTTAATCCTTTCTTCTTCTTCTATCGTTCCTTCCTCTTCTCCTTCTTCATCTCCTTCTTCCTCTTCTTCTTTTTCTTCTTCTTCTCTTTGTCCTCTTCTGTTTCGTCGTCGTCTTCTTCATCGTGGCGCGTCTGTTTATGTGTCTGCAGTCATTTCCCTCAATAGCCTCAAATGTCGATTCCTCCTCCTCCTCCTCCTCCTTCTTCTTCTCCTCCTTCTTCTTCTTCTTCTTCTTTTCCCCTTTAATATATCTTTTCCTTCTACTTCCCTCTTCCTTTATCTCACCTAAGATTACCCGACGTGTACCTGTTACTCCTTTCCTGCGACGTTTCATCTTTGCTCTCCTCTTTTCTTTAGCACGTACCCAATATATGAGTCATAAGTTGTGCTCTTCCTTTCATTTTAGCTTACCTTTCATCCTAACCGTCTTCAGCTAAATCTTTTTCATGATATCATTTTTATTCTTTTCTCAAATCATTAACACGCAATCACCGCCAGAACGTGTTCCATAGCTCCTTTTTTTCGTATAAGAAGAGGCGTAGCATTTTTTTCGTTTACAGTATTTACTTGTTTTAGTTTTTAATTTCAGTTTTCGTTTGCGGACCTCTCGTCAACGCATTATCTATCTTTAGGCGGCCGCTTAAAAATACCGAGATTCAAGACCGCGTTCTTTCTTAGAGCCTCAAATTCTAGAGCTTCGCGCTCTAAATTAACGTAGGGCTGGCTACCCCCACCATCATTCCTCGATTTGGGCTGCCCCACGCTGTTTTGATGGAGGCTTGAACTGCGGGTGGGATTAGTAAGATTCTTGTCTGACGGGTTGGATGAGTGGCCCGCCAAAATTTGGCCACATTGCCAAAAAAGCCAGATTAGAAATATCGCAGAATGGTATGAGGCAAAAGAAGAAAGAAGGAAACACTGAGATAGATAGATAGATAGATATGAAAAGAAAGAGAGAGACTGTTAGATAGATTGAGAGATAGATATTTAAAAAGAATCAGTCGGATAGATAGATAGATAGATAGATAGATAGATAGATAGATAGAGAGAGAGAGATAGAATGTGACAGAGAGATTGACAAACACAGAGATAGACAGATATATCTTTATGAAAAGAGACAGTCGGATAGATAGATAGATAGACTGATAGATAGTTAGATAGATATATATATTAATAGGGATAGATAGATAGATAGATAGATAGATAGATAGATATGAAAAGTGACAGAGAGCAGACTAAGGTTGGTTAGATCCAGTGACTAGACCGAAAATAGTTGTAAGTTCAATACCAGGCGACAGTAGTGGTCAACCAAAAACTTGGGGAGTTGAGTTAAAGGGTAATAACCGAGACATCCGGCAGAAGCATGACACGTGGAACTGGAACAATCTCCCCCGGTGGACGAAATAACGAGTTCGGTTCGAAATTCTAATCACCTGAAGAAGGCTGCAGCGTAAAACGGTCGGATCATTGTGAATATTGCAAGGAAGATGTGGATAACTGTCCGAATAATGTAAATAATGCAAATATATATTTCTTATTGCTATAAATTTTTGATGCAATATAGATATGTTTAAATATTTAGCAAAGTTTTGTGTGTGTGTTTTTTTTTTACATTGCATTTGTCTTATTAAAAAGATGTGATTAGAACAAGAAAAGAAACTGTATCACCTTTTAAATCAGAAAAGCCTAGTGTTTCAATGCATTAGGCTTCCGGCAGCCATCACAGTAAAGCAACTTTCAATTATACTGGAAATGGCATCTAACATTCCGACGTTTCAAACACGTTATCTATAATATTTATTTTCGTACCCGACACATATACCGCCGAAGATTTTCCAAAAAAAGATCATACCCTGATGATAAAAGGCTCCAAACTTCATGAAAACTAATTTCTGTCACTAAAATTTATGTTATTATTCAGAAGAAAGACCAAAGCATTTTCATTGTTATTTTATTAATTTTTTTAATCCTTTCTCGCACTTTCAAAATTTGGTTTTACTTGCAACAGGGGGTGGGCCAAATATTCCTATAAGGATTTTCAGCGTCTTTTTTGGCGTTAAAAACACGTTGTTTTGGAAATTCTTACAAAAATCAAATAATTTTCGGTATTTAATAAAAAAATTTAAGACTTATTCACAAATGATTTAAATTATTTTTAAAATTATGTTTCTTCTTTTAGAAAATCTTGGTAATTTTTTTTACACCTGTTACCCCCACTTGCTTAATTTTTTGAAAAATTAAAATGTCAACCCCTTCATACTTATATTAGTTAAAATAAGGACTCCTTGGAGTATTTAAATCATATGGTTGTTTTTTATCAAATAGAAATTCCATTGACTGATAATCTGCTCTGAGTCGTAAAATAAATCATGTATGAAACTATGACAGTATTTAATTAGAAAAACTTTTAATATCTTTTATAGATAACATATTGTTATATAGGAATAAAGTGTCGCTGCCGACACTTGAATTTGAACATAGATCGCAAGTGAGCAAACAGAAGCGATCCCATTTTTGAATTACGTAGACCACGTGACCATAGAGGAAACGTTTAAGTAGGAACTAGCTTGGCGTCTAATTAATCTACAATTCTATTCTATCCTCTATTACTATTCGGATCACTATCCCATATTATGGATCACCATTTCTAGTCTATCCTCTATTTCTATACAATCCACTGTTTATTACTCTATTCACTACGTTATTTCTCTATTCAGATCACTATACGGTTTATAATTCGAGCGAGTATTATGGAGCAAGTACTATTAGTGCGAGTGTTATTCGAAGGCATCTGACACCAATATTGTTCCACGGCGTTACTATAGTTGTATCTGCGATTGAGGAGGCACGGTGGAGTAATGGATAACGGCTTGGATTGAGGAATCGGAGAGCCGAGTTCGAATCCCAGTCGATTCCATTACATTCTCTTACGTGCTAATACCCTTGGGAAAGGTGTGAATCCTCCTCTTCTCCCTCCAACTATGGGTAAATAGCAGGACAGACTGGGTTCTATAGCCTTGGATGGCAACTGATCTAGAAGGACAACTCTGAATTCAAAACCTGCGGAGGGTCGTTTGGGGACCAGGCCTTCACGACTATAATCAAATCCTGTGTGGCTGTCGGGCTTTCAGTTTCTGGGAACTGATCTGTCTGACCCTCATACGTCGAGTTCGACGCGAGAGCGATAATATCTGCGATTACAAAGTCTCTATTACAACGATTACGAAAGTGACAACGAGAATTCGTTGACACCACAAAACATATATTAAGGAAACTATTGTCTTAAGAAAAAAAAATCGATGAATAACGAACTTTAACAAGAATTGCTCTGTTTTTTAAATTTTAATTAGAAAATCTTATTAAGTTTTAGATTTTTAAAATTATTTATTAGTTTCTGACATTTGGATGATATTATTATTAAGCAAAAACTACAGTTACTAATCATAAATGGAAAAACTTAATACCAATTACTAAACACTAATATTTTTCAAATAATTTTAAATTGTATATTATTTGATAATAT
The DNA here is from genome assembly GCA_964036315.1 of Acanthosepion esculentum. Taxonomy (NCBI): domain Eukaryota; kingdom Metazoa; phylum Mollusca; class Cephalopoda; order Sepiida; family Sepiidae; genus Acanthosepion; species Acanthosepion esculentum. Next base: position 5,791,663 of record OZ038512.1, read on the forward strand.
ACAATATATATAATATATATATATATATACATACACACACACACACACATATATATATATATAATATATAATTATTATAATATATATATAATATATATATATATTACATATATAATATATATATTATATATAATATATAATATATATATTATATATAATATATATATATAATATATATATATAATATAATTATTATAATGTATAATTATTATAATATATATATAATAAATATATATTATATATATAATATATATAATATAATATATATAATAATAATATATTATATATATAATATATATAATATATAATATATATATATAATATATAATTATTATAATATATAATTATTATAATATATATATTATATATAATATATATTATATATAATATATATATTATATATAATATATATAATATAATATATATAAATGTTATAATACATATATAGAATATATAATTATTATAATATATTATAATAATATATTATTATTATAATATACAATATATAATATATATAATATATAATTATTATAATATATATAATATATATATATTATATATATATTTTATATAAAATAATATATATATATATATAATATAATATATATTTCATAATATATATATATATATATATATATATATATATATATATATATATATATATATACTATAATTATTATAATATATTATAATAATACATTATTATTATAATATACAATATATAATATAATATATATATATTATATAATTATTGTCTAATTATGTGAGTATGAGGGACCATACGCGACATTATTAGAAAATAAGAGCGATAACTATTGTAAAGTTAAAGTCAAATTTCTAAAATTCAATAAAACAGATTACAAAGAATATTTTTCTAAATTTTTCAGATTGCTTAGTACTTAAAAATTCTATAAAAAAGCACACACGTCATTTTCTTCAATTATATTTTGCACATAAAACCACAGTAGAACAACATATACCCTGCCAATAAATCATGATCACTACTGTCTGGGTAAAAACGGAGATATTATCGGGTTAAAGATGCATTTCTGAGATATTTTGAACTTAAAATAAGTAATATTTGTTTCAAATCAGATTTATTATATGTTTCCTTTTTAAACATGGCACGTAGAACTAGTGCCGTCTACCCCAGAAATAAAGGGTTCAGTTCGACATTTCAACCACCTGAAGAAGGCCGGAGCGTACAACGGCCGAAATGTTGTAATAAATATGGCGACAAAGATGAGGACAATAATCCGAATAATGTAAATAGTGTACATAATACCTCATCTCAGAAATATAGACAGATACTGATAGGCCGAAACCTTGTGATAAATATGGCAACAAAGATGAGGACAATAGTCCGAATAATGTAAATAGTGTACATAATACCTCATCTCAGAAATATAGACAGATACTGATAGGCCGAAACGTTGTAATAAATATGGTGACAAAGATGAGGACAATAGTCTGAATGATGTAAATAGTGTACATAATACCTCATGTCATAAATATAGACAGATACTGAAGGGCCGAAACGTTGTAATAAATATGGCAACAAAGATGAGTACAATAGTCCGAATAATGTAAATAGTGTACATAATACCTCATCTCAGAAATATAGACAGATACTAAAAGGCAGAAACGTTGTAATAAATATGGTGACAAAGATGAGGACAATAGTCTGAATAATGTAAATAGTGTACATAATACCTCATCTCATAAATATAGACAGATACTGAAGGGCCGAAACGTTGTAATAAATATGGCAACAAAGATGAGTACAATAGTCCGAATAATGTAAATAGTGTAAATAATACCTCATCTCAGAAATATAGACAGATACTGAAAGGCAGAAACGTTGTAATAAATATGGTGACAAAGATGAGGACAATAGTCTGAATAATGTAAATAGTGTACATAATACCTCATCTCAGAAATATAGACAAATAATATTTCTTTTTGTTTTCATTTTCTCTAAAACTTTGTTGCTGCTCACATGTTCGGTCCATGGTGTCCTCAGTATCCTTCTGTAGATTCACGTTTCTGTTGCTTCAAGACTATTCTTCATCTTTGAAATTGTTCAGTACACTTTTTTTGTTGTTTCTGACGAAGTTTTTTCCTTTTTTTTAATACCCTGCTTAGCTTTTTGATGGGATCTTTGACTATCTCTATGCGACTTCAAATTTCAGTGTCAAACTTTCCCTTCTCTGTTAAAACACTTCACAGATATCTAATTTTTTGTAATTGTTTGATTTTGGCATCCCCAATTTGTAAATTGCATTTTGGTCTGACCCTTTTGCTAAGAACCATGAATTCATCTTGTTTTCCTTTACTTGTAGGAGTTGATATAATTTTCTTAATGTGACTTATATTAACATTGCGTTATCTGTATATCTTATGGTAAGACTGTGGCCGCCAAATAGGACGTTTAATTATCTCGCAATCACCTCGCTGTATAGTTTGAACAAGTCTGGTGAGAAGACTCATCCTTGTCTTATACCCCTTTCTATTTTTGTATATCTTATATACAGGGTGTCCATAACGTTTGTATGCACTTTAAAAAAATTATAACTTTATTTGTATTTGCGATAGAAATAATTTGTAAAAAGGATTAGAAAGAAGTAAATCTATACTTTTTAAGGTTTTATTGAAATTTTATTTAAGTTTCCACATGTCCCCCATCATTAGCAATACAAAGGGTAATACGATTTTGCAGTTCACGGAAAACATTTGCCAACTGATTTACAGTAATGCCTGAAATCACATTAGTTATTTTAGCTATACTTAAAACTAGGTATATTAAACTTTATAACATTTTTTACAGATTATTTCTATCGCAAAAACAAATAAAGTGTTGTGGGGCTTTTACACAAGATGGACTCGTCCAAAGTATACTTATACTGACAGAGAGAATACCTGCAGGTTGAGATACGTTGAGTCAGGGTGAGAGATACGGAGACAGTACACAGGGTGTTCACAGAGTGTTATACGAGAGTCCAGCGAGAGAGATAATTACGGCTTCACTTACAGAGACTTGTACATGTACTTTCTACTGACCTCATTCCTGGACTACTAATCTTCTTTTCAAGTCTATATTCTTACGTTTAATATACTTATTTTTCTATCTCAATTACTGGCGTTGTTTATTTATTTGTGCAGGATTCCATTCCCGGAATCCACAACATAAAGTTATATATTTTTTTTAAATGCACGCGAACTTTATGGACACCCAGTATAGTTTATATAGTTTTCTTAATGCGACTTCTATTAACATTGCATATCTTATGGTAAGACTGTGGCCGCCAATAATGAATACTGGCATGATGTTTAATTATCTCGCAGTCGCCTCGCTGTATAGTTTGAACAAGTCTGGGGAGAAGACTCATCCTTGTCTTATACCCCTTTCTATATTTGTATATTTGCTGAACCTATTTTTCTATCCGTAAGCCAGAGGTTTGCGGCCAGTACAATTTCTTGAATATTTTAGTGTCCTTTTTTTTTCTTTTTCTTTTTTTAAGCGTATCACCCCAAGCAAGGCTGGAGGCCACTAGCACGCATGGGGTTATAGAAGGGTTGGAGGAAGAGCAGATAGGAGTGGTAAAGGAGAGGATGTGGAGAAAGAGAAAGGCAGTGGATCGATCAAGGCAAGGGGGTTACAGAAGATTTGGAGCGAGAGCAGATAGGAATGAAAGGTGAAAGGATGTGGAGAAGGGAAGTGGATAGATCAAGGCAACTGGAGATGTCGATTGACGTTACACTTAAATAGTTGGTGATTGTATTTGTCAGGGAAATAGGGAAGGGAGTTCCACAGGCGAGATGTGCGAGTCATGAAGCTATTGGAGTAGAAGATACGTCTACAGCCTTGTGGTGAATATATAATATAATAATAAAAATATTATTATATAATATAATATATAATATAATATATTATATAATATATTATATAATATAATATACTATAATAATAATAATAATACTGTTATACATCCCTAATATGTGAAAGTTTTTAATCATTTCCAACAGATAACATCGCTTTTCCAAATTTTGTTCATTTTCTGTAGACATCGCTACGAGTTAGATTTAAAATCTCCTCTGAACAGACATATGCCAGTTGACCTGGAAATAAACAGTGCAGTTATTAAAAAGAAGAGTTTAAATTAATTATTTTTTTTACAGTAAGGTCCACCCTTTACAAGTGCCACTAAAGTAGAGAGTTGTTGGAGCCAATTTGTGCGGATGGGAGAGGAAGATAACGGTTAACCCTAACTTTGAACAGGTTAACATTTTAGTGATCGGAGGAACATCGTCTTCGGAGAAGGTTCCACAGAGCAGTGGTATGCCGGAAGAAGCTGTTGAACTTACATCTCCCCGATAGAAAGCGTAGGTAATGAGGTTGATTTGCTACTAAGTGGCGTAGCAGGTCCTTGCCGTGAAGCTTTGAATTGGCGTGACAAGGGCATGTAGTTCGTACGAGCACTTTCCGTGGAACTAGCTATAGAGCAGCGAAAGGCTTGTACCACACCGCCGGTGGCAGAGATGTTGAGGGGTGGAGAATAATTCGTCACCCACAAGTGCTCGTCGACGGATTTGAACTCAAGGCTGAAGATTGAGGTCTTCTCAGATCCCGTTCAAATATGACAACTCTAGTTCATTTTTGGCCTGAAAGGGTTCTTTTAAAGGTAGAAGATAGCAGGATTAATGAGGTCCTTCCTGGAGCAGGCACGGATAGCGGCTTGGATTGAGAAATCGGAGAGCCGAGTTCGAATTCCAGTCGAATCCATTACATTCACTTACATGCTAATACCTTTGGGAAAGGTGTGAATCCTCTTCTTCTAAATAGCAGTCTAGTCTTGGATTAACTGGACTAGGAGAAGGACATCTCTGATTTCAAACCCGGAGTGGATCACTTTGTGCTACCTTCCGGCAATTCCTTCTGCCGCGTTGGTGTCAAACTGTATTGGTTTATCCTCTCCTTTGGACTCAGCTAGCAAGGCCGAGAGGGGGAACGTCTGGGTAACCCTAATTCTCCATATATCCAGCCCAGCCACGTAGTGCACAGTCTCTCGAGACGGACGGATGCCGCAGACGACGACTGGAGCGGTATAGTGAGCCGAAGATTTTACCTGAATTCTTAGCAATAGATCGTATGTACAAATGGTTGCAGGCTTTCACAGATCTAGGATAATTAGTTTAGAGTCAGCCTATGACCTTTTCAGCCCACCCTCTCATAATTTCACTTTTGGAATTACTAGATCTCTCACACTTCTCTCTTCGTCTTTCCTGTCAGGAAAGATCTTCATCTATTTAAATGCAATAGCAATCGTCATCCTCTGAAACCTGATTTTTTTTATTGTTCTCTCTGTAACCCCTTGTGTCATAGAGGTTTGAATTGCCTTCCTTGGAATGAAATGATAAAAAACACCCGAAAAAACAAGCTTAGAAACCAAAAAAAGAAAGAAACAATTTAGATTTGAAATTTAATAATCCTGTTATCATCGACTGGGTTCGGACTAGTATTAATATAAAAGAAAATAAAAACATTTGTGTACAGTAAGCTGTTATTTTTTCCATACAGTATCGACCGTCTGCATCAGTCGTTAACTCTTATAATCTATAGATAAGATTGCCATTTTATTTAGATCTGGGCTTCATCGTAAAATTGTAAATATATTTTCCTATCTCTCTCTCTCTATCTATCTCTTTCTAATTCTCTCTCACTTTCTATCTCTGTCTCTCTTTTTAGTCTGTCAAGATTTCGGCTATTCGAAAAGAGTGTACTTCTCACAAAACCAAAACATATATCCTCCGAAACTAACGCAAAGAACATTGCGTTAGTTTCGGAGACCAAATCACTTGCGAGATCTCTCATAAATTTGTTATCGTCTCACTGCATAAAACTTAATATTTTTTCTCTTTTTTACTGATTAATCTATTTTTTATGACTTATCAACCTTTTACTTATTATTTAAAGCCGGAAATTATTTCTAGATTGTAAAATTATAATAATGCTTTACTGATAAAAGTCTTACTAATTAACCCATATCGGGGGGTAGGAGAGGTACATAAATTTCTTTCCTATGGTCCTTTGAGCGTAAGTGAATCTAACGAACTGAGGAACTTGGTTGTTGGATTTGCAATTCCGAGCCATTAAGCATTGCACAAATCGAACATCCAATCTTACAGCACCTGATATTCTCAAGCGGTCACCCGTTCAGGTTGTGAACAGACTTGACGTTGCTTAACTTTAGCGATCGCACAGGGATTTTTTCATAAAAAATATTTCTTTTAAATAACACTTCTTTTATAGACCGGGTTTTTTAGTGCGTAGGGACACGACTCTTCGCGACATCTTAAACGTTTTAAGCAATATTTATTGACTTCCTATCTTGACCAATGAATGCTCTGCCACGCATTAATTATGTTACCTACTTTTTTTCGCTGTCCCTTTTGTTTTACCTATGTCTTGTGTGCATCAATTTCTCCAAACCCTCTTTTCTCATTATGTATTCCAGGAACTTCATCGTTGCATCTATGCGACGCTCAGCATCCCTTAAAAATTCACTTCATCTCTGAGGAAATTATCCAGCATTCACTGACAAATAAAATATTTCAGCTCATACTTTCTGACTGGTAGACTCATGAGAGCGTTCTGGAATAGTAAATCATACCTTCTAAACAGTAGTGTAGCTTGAGTTGGTGGGGGTCAACTCTGGGAGACACTTTGGGTCTGTAGTATAAGCCTGTATATGCACTATTGAAAAAAAAGTAGTTTTAATGTCGGAACACTACTTACAGTCGAAGGACATTTTAAATTTCGAGTAAATTTAACTATGGCATATATATATATATATATATATATATATATATATATATATATATATATATATATATATATATATATATATATATATTGTTATCTTGGCCGAGCAATAAATATTATCCAGTAATGTACTCAGCCCTATTTTATTATTGTTGAAAACGGTGAACAAACCCAAAGTGCGTTCTTTTAATGCTGCATCACAACTCGATGTGGCTGACACATCTTTGTTGTTATCACATGAATTTCAGTTATTTTCCTTGACAAAGAGTTCTTTGTATGTATGTGCTGCTGTAATTTTCGTCTTTTGACCTGTTTATGTATATATATATATATATATATATATATATATATATATATATATATATATATATATATATATATATATGGGTGTGTGTGTGAGTGTGTGTGTGTATTATTGATTAAAGAATGTCAAACACTTAAAACCCCATATGTAATAATTTTATTTCATGAGATCGCTAAAAACGCAGCTCGCAATCTTCAAGACGTACAAACATCAACTTGAAAGTCTTGAAGATTGAGAGCTGCTAGTTAGAGCTGTCATGAAATAAAATTATTACCTATGGCAATTTAAGTGTCTAATATTCTTTAATTAATATTAATTTTTGCTTTGCATTTTGACATAGAGTTCTCGGTGGATCTATATCCTCCTGGAAATTCCATACGGATTACCATATTGTATCATTACTATTATATATATATATATATATATATATATATATATATATATATATATATATATATATATATATATATATATATATATATATATATATTTAAAGACATTTTTATGTTTAACATTCTTTCTATAGATACAAGTATTTAAGTAAATGGTCTGTTTATAACAAACAGTATTAAATAACATTTACCGGTCTGAATGTCCGAGAAATTTTCATAGAAAGTATTCGTCCTCCGACAGGATTCGAACCTGTATGCTATACGGATCCGTCATATAGCCTGACGTGCCTTAACGGTTTCACCCACAAAGGATAGTTCGGTTGGAAATAATGTGTGACGTCATTTGTTTACATTTGATACGCCATGAGCAGTTATGAATGTACGTGAGAGATTCATGGAAGATTGAAGTTTATAAGCAGTAAATTCGACCTTGCCAACCGAATGTTATTTAATACTGTTTATTATAAACAGAGCATTTACTTAAATACTTGTATCTATGAAAAGAATGTTAAACACACACACACACACACACACACACACACACATATATATATATATATATATATATATATATATATATATATATATATATATATATGCAAGCAAGGGATTGGTGTATACAGAATAAATATCAATAACCATAAATACTATTCTTAAAAGAGTGCTCAATACAGTGTAGAGCAAATATAATTATTTATGCGAGAATTAAAACATAAATATATATATATATATATATACAGGGTTGGTACACATGGAATAAAATTACAATAGTAGTGTCGAAATAAAATTGCAACTTTGTAGTGATCTTATAATATATATTTGAATATATATATATATATACATATATATATATATATATATGAGTATGTGTATGCGTGTTTTTTGCATTCAAGAATGTCACAGAATGTGTTCGCCGAGTGTTGAATTATGTATCCACTTATATATATATATATATATATATATATATATATATATATATATATATATATAATTTATTCGAAAATTATAACATAAATATGTTATAAAACCACTACAAAAATAGTCACTTTATTTCAAAACATCTGGTGTCTATCAAGTGATGATGTTTAACGTAGGTTCTACATTCAACACTACCATTTGAATTTTGTAGTGATATATATATATATATATATATATATATATATATATATATATATATATATATATATATATATCTCCAAGTATAGGATCGGTGTATACGGAAATACATTCCATTAACACACAAATTATATTCTTAAAAGAGTGGTCAATACAGAGTAGACCAAATATAATTATTATCAAGTGATGGTGTTGACACCCCCCCCTACACACACATATATATATATATATATATATATATATATATATATATATATATGTATTAGGTTTTTGTCAAATAATTGATTTCCTGTATCATAATTCGAGGACCGTTTTTAAAAATTAATGAAGATGTTTTAAATTCAGTTGATTTTTTAAAACATCATCCTCGACACGAAATTGATAAAATCAGATATATCTATAATAGTATTATGGACTTTATGGAGTCTTGTAGAACTTTCTTGAAACTTCCAGAAGTTGTTTTTCTTTACTTTGTATGTTATGCCAGAGATATAAACTCTTAAATGCGTTAACGAATACATCATTACCATCCAATTGCATCATGACTAAATTGAAAAATAAAGCTTCGGCAAGTATGAAGAGATAGTTTATTTGGAAGGTTTTATGTTTCGCTATAACTGTAAATTATTAATGCGTTAAAAATACGTAAGTACTATTCAATTACTTCATTAACAAATTGAAATGTCAGAAACATTATATATATATATATATATATATATATATATATATATATATATATATATATATATATATATATGTATATATGAATGTTTCATTAAATAATATAGACAGGTTTTGTTTATTTATTTTAAGTAAGTTCCTTTCATATCGTCTTATAAGCTTAATAACATTATCATTGAAAGACGAAAGGAAATCACCATATTGATACATGCTTTAATCCTATCTAAGCTTTCGGCTTACACAAGCCATTATAAAGATGACAATTCCATTTCTATATATCAAACAATACACGAACGAAACAATAATGATAGTCTGTTAACTCTAACCTTTTTAGGCATTTAAAACAACATGCCTGGCCGCATACACAATTCCGGAAAATCCTTGTTGAAAACACAACTATACTTAAACATGAAAACAATAAACAAAAACGAAAAGGTTCTTGAAGCTATATACATAAAACAGTTGAAACCTAACCTGAACAAAATAAACTATGAAAACTCTAGAAATATTCTTAAATGCCTATAATTTATAACAGAAGCCATTGGTTTATACCAACGGCTTGCCATAGTTAATATTTCTCGTTTTCATTCTCGCGTGGTCATGTGTGACGTCATGAGCTGCGACGCGATTTTCGCTTCCGCGTCTCGTGTTTATTTTCAATTTTTTTCTCTCTCCTCCTCACATCCTCTCTTTCCCTCTCTCTTTATTGATCTATCTATCTATCTATCTATCTATCTATCTATCTATCTATCTATCTATCTATCTATCTCAGTATGTTTATCTATCTATCTATCTATCTATCCTGTTTATTTTCTATCTATCTATCTATCTATCTATTTATCTATCCTAGACTATTTACTCTCTCTCTCTTTTTCTCTTTCTCTCTCTCTCTCCCTTAATTTCTTTTTCGAAACTTATTTTCGAATTTTTGAGCAAATGTGCTTTGTTTTATCATCAATGTTATCAAAACATGACAGATGTTATATATTCCTTTATTCATTTTCTTAAATTAATTTCGGCGAATGTCTTTGAAACAAAATGGCGACCATCTACGCTGGCTACTAAAGGATAAATATGGTGGACATATCAAATACGTTTTGTTAACAATTGTCATCAACACCTGACTACTTTGTGTTAAATTATCTACTCTGCTAATTGAGTGTATTTGCTATCTTGCAGTTGAAAGAAGAGTTTCTTAAAACTTTTGAAAAATGTCTGAAAACCAGTACCTTTCTATAATACGACCCTCCACTTTTTTCCATTAACTTTCGTTCAAAATTTCTTGTATTATCCGCAAGAATATACAGTACATTCCACATGACGATCCCCACGAAAAATTAACGCTTCTATGAGAGTCAATTTTCTAATAGATATACTCCCATATAAGTGTGAGGAATTCTTTGGAAACACCTGTGGTAAATGGCAAACATGTTGTTTTCAGGAAGAATGATGAACAGGTAGCGACTGTTTGAAATCATAAGATCAGTTCTGCTTTTCTTGTACGGCTGTTGCAATAGAAGTGTTAAGATTTTTGTAATCACTTTGTGCGTTTAAGATGTTGGGGTCTTTTTCATGGATCGCTTTTCATGTTCCGCTCTCTCAGTCTATCTATCTATCTATCTATCTATCTATCTATCTATCTATCTATCTATCTATCTATCTATCTGTTATTGCAAATTACCCATACACGGATGGACTCTTCTCCAAGTTATAAATAAAAGCAGGTACTGATTTTTGTCAGTAGAGAGTTTTTTTCCCCAACAGTCAGCTCTGACAGTTCGGACTTAACATTCTTGTTCGTTTGTATTTCCTTGTATTACCGATTTATTTGTTAACGCAAATCCACTCTTGTGTCTTTATTCTGGTTCCAACAAGGCCAAAACATTATCTATCTATCTATTGCATAGCAGAGTATCTCTCTCTATCTCTATCTCAGAATGTTTATCTATCTATCTATCTATCTATCTATCTATCTATCTATCTATCTATCTATCTATCTATCTATCTCAGAATGTCAATCTATCTACTTATCTATGTATCGCAGATTGTTTTTCTATCTCTCGCAGAATGTTTACTTACCTATCTATCTATCTATCTATCTATCTATCTATCTATCTATCTATCTATCTATCTATCTAACACTTCACATCTCTCTCTCTCTCTATCTATCTAACACTTCATATCTCTCTCTCTCTATCTATCTATCTATCTAATACTTCACATCTCTCTCTCTATCTATCTAACACTTAATCTCTCTCTCTCTATCTATCTATCTAACACTTTACATCTCTCTCTCTCTCTGTCTATCTATCTAACACTTCATCTCTGTCTATCTATCTAACACTTCATCTCTCTCTCTCTATCTATCTAACACTTCATCATTCTTTCTCTCTCTCTCTCTCTATCTATCTATCTATCTAACACTTCATCTCTCTCTCTCTATCTATCTATCTAGCTAACTATCTATCTATCTATCTCAGAATGTCAATCTATCTACCTATCTATCTCTCGCAGATTGTTTTTCTATCTATCGCAGAATGTTTACTTATCTATCTATCTATCTATCTATCTATCTATCTATCTATCTATCTATCTATCTAACACTTAATCTCACTCTATCTATCTATCTAACACTTCATCTCTCTCTCTCTCTCTCTATCTATCTATCTAACACTTCATATCTCTCTCTATCTATCTATTTATCTATCTAACACTTCATCTCTCTCTCTATCTATCTATCTATCTAACACTTCATCTCTCTCTCTATCTATCTATCTATCTATCTATTTATCTATCTAACACTTCATCTCCCTCTCTCTCTCTCTATCTATCTATCTAACACTTCATCTCTCTCTCTCTATCTATCTATCTAACACTTCACATCTCTCTCTCTAACTATCTATCTAACACTTAATTTCTCTCTCTATCTATCTATCTAACACTTCACATCTCTCTCTCTATCTATCTATCTAACACTTCATCTCTCTCTCTATCTATCTAACACTTCATCTCTCTATCTATCTATCTATCTATCTATCTATCTATCTAGCACTTCATCTCTCTCTCTCTATCTATCTATCTATCTATCTAACACTTCATCTCTATCTATCTATCTATCTATCTATCTATCTATCTATCTATCTATCTAACACTTCATCTCTCTCTCTCTCTATCTATCTATCTATCTATCTATCTATCTGGCGCTCCACACTCCACACTCCACATATAAGAAATTTAATTATAGATTATTGCTAAATCAATTACGAATGTGTAGGGCGTTCGATCCTCACTGTGTTCGCCGCACTTTCGACTTTGTTCAACATATATGCTACGCCTAGAAAATCATTTGGCTACCTCGAAGGTGGCGTAATGGTTAGCAAGATTGTTTCCGTAGCTCAATTACGACTGAGTAGGGAGTTCGATCCTCACAGGGTTCTCCATACTTCTGGCCTTGTGCCAGATCTACAAATACGCACTGATGAGGTAGTTTGAAGTTAATATTAGTCCAAGCCACAGGTTCTGTTGGTGTTTTTGGGTACCTTGGTGTACTAGTGAGCCAGCCAAAATGAGCTGACTCATTTTATAGTTCACCAATAGGAGTTTTAACTAATCAGAAGGCTCAAAATATTCAATTCGACGTGTATAAAGGCGGTCATGTTTTTTTTCCGGAATATTCACTGCCAGCCTTTGATATCGAAGACTGACGAATTACGTACTGCGCTGGATTCTATCTTCATAGACTATGGTGAACATGGTCAACACCTTCTATTCCACCAGGCAGTATCTCTTCTTCGTGACGGGGGCTGCGTTTATTACTCAGTGATACTGTCGTCCGCAAAACAGGAATTGCCAAGTGGGTTTGTGCAACATTTTTCCGGTACTGCTGAAAAAAAATTTCCATTAATCTTCGACCTTGCGTACCATTCTGCTGCAACGTGGGCGCATGGGTACATACTCACTCACCCGCGCCCCGCTCCATAAATAACGACATATGCTCAGATAGAAAGCTACTGTTTATCTTACTGCATGTCAGCTATCTTTATAAAAAAGAACGAAATCTATATTACAGCATTTACTGGCGTTATTCAAAATTGACCCAGTCCGCATTATCACTTTTTAAAAAAAAAACTTCCTCCCCAATTCCTACCTCTGTTACGTACCCTTAAGCTGGATGTCGGTTTAGAAATGTGCGATATTTGACTCAGGCTATCAGTATGTACAAGAAATATATTAACAGATGTGTGGCTTTCGGGAGTTATGAAGACAACCGGATGTTGTAAGGGAGTGTCCCATCTAAAACGGAAGTGCACGGACAATTTGAGACACGTCAACTCGCCGCAGGTCTCGGGCTTTGACCAATTGTCAAGTCTTACGCCTACCACTAACATCCTGTTTGTTTTTGTTTTTGATGTTTTGGAAGAAAAATACATTTGCGTGTAAGTGAAATTGCTTCGGATTCTCGATATTTTTTTAAAACTAGATATCTGTCTTTACAGCAGATGGGTCGATGGTTTTCACAGGGAATCAAGTGACTAAATGTCTACACAAATATCCATTACATCATTCAAGGGACCTCACTGTGGCCAGGCCAGGCACAGCTCTTTATGGAATAACAAAATATTGATTTTTCTTTTTTCTTCTATACATACTACGCCACAACCTCTTTTCTTCTTCTTCTTCTTCTTCTTCTTCTTCTTCTTCTTCTTCTTCTTCTTCTTCTTCTTCTTCTTCTTCTTCTTCTCTTCTTCTTCTTCTTCTTCTTCATTAGTTTCTGATTCTTCTCTTCCTCTTTTTCTTTCCTTATTTATCTTTCTTTTTTCTTCTATCTTCTAATTTTTCTTTTTCCCTCTCCCCTTCTCCTCCTACCTTTCTTCTTCTTCTTCTTCTTCTTCTTCTTCTTCTTCTTCTTCTTCTTCTTCTTCTTCTTCATAATTCTCTCTCTCATGCTTTTTCTGTTTTTCTTCTTTCTCCTACTTTTCTTCTTTTAAATTCTGCCTACTGTTCTCTTTCTCCTTTTCCTCCACCTTCTCGTTCTACCTCATACGTTCGTCTTTCTTTCCTTCTTCTTCTTCTTCTTCTTCTTCTTCTTCTTCTTCTTCTTCTTCTTCTTCTTCTTCTTCTTCCTCCTCCTCCTCTTCTTCTTCTTCTTCATTAGTTTCTGATTCTTCTCTTCATCTTTTTCTTTCCTTATTTCTCTTTCTTTTTTCTTCTATCTTCTACTTTTTTCCCTCTCCCCTTCTCGTCCTACCTTTCTTCTTCTTCTTCTTCTTCTTCTTCTTCTTCTTCTTCTTCTTCTTCTTCTTCTTCTTCTTCTTCATAATTCTCTCTCTCATGCTTTTCTGTTTTTCTTCTTTCTCCTACTTTTCTTCTTTTAAATTCTGCCTACTGTTCTCTTTCTCCTTTTCCACCACCTTCTCGTTCTACCTCATACATTCGTCTTTCTTTCCTCCTCCTCCTTCTTCTTCTTCTTCTTCTTCTTCTTCTTCTTCTTCTTCTTCTTCTTCTTCTTCTTCTTCTTCTTCTTCTTCTTCTCTAAGCATCCTATGTTCATAAAAGTTATTAGAATTTATATATGATAAAATCATTTCTTTTCATTCGGCACCTTCATTCGGCATAATCTTTCTTCGTATACGCAAACGATATCCGTAGTTTGTTTACATTTATTTTGCACGCAATTTATATTTAATTTTCAAATCACTGTTCAGTAAGATCCCTTCACATAAAGTCACTCTTAAATTACATTAGTGAACGCTATGTAATATTTCGATTACGTCACATGACACGTGTTAGAAAAAGAAACATATGAGCAACGTACCGTGCCCCGCTTAAGTTTTGTTTACGGTTTAATTAAACGATATCAACTGCGATGAAAAGGGAAATTAAAATTAAGCGTTTAAGTTGTTTATTTAATTTTTAATCGTGTGTTACTTCAGGTTCGTCGAGATCGAAAAACGGACGAGGGGATGGACACACTTACACCTCGCTTTATTTATATAGATTATTATTATTATTATTATTATTATTATTATTATTATTATTATTATTATTATTATTATTTCCTTTGATTTTTGGTGTGTACTCATTTCTTTCTGAGTCCCACCCAAAGACCAAAGGTCAGGAATGGCACATGACATTTTCGCCTTTGAGCAAAAAAGAGAAAAAAAACCTAAGCTAACACACATTTTACATAAAGCCATTCGTGTGATGTGAGCTGTACTTTCGAGTACAATTTTTGTATTACTTTATGGCTTGGGCTACCAGGAATCCCTTCAATGAATCTATCGGAACATTTCCAGTCAATCCGAGTGCTCCAACTACAACTGGAATTATTGAGGTCCTCCAGTGGCACATTTTTGAGATTTCGATTTGAAGGTCTTTGTATTTTCATATCTTTTTGAAGATCTTCAAAGATGCATTACAATCAGCATGGGTTGCTATTTCAATAAGAAGGTAGATTTTGTTTTTATGGTCTCCTATCACAATCCCAGGGGCTGGTGGGTTAGCTTTGATTGTTCTGTCTGTGTGTATTATAAAGACCCATAAAATTGTTACAGCTCCTGTCTCCGTAACCGGATCTTGGTGATGTTCATACTAGTTTCTTGGAATTTCCTTTCCGTAAATGTTGCAGATTTTCCAGTGCAGATATTGGCCCGCTCTTTCATGTCGGGTTTATATTCAGTGGATGTCAATACCGTCTAACCTGATACAAGATGGTCAATTGTTTCTTGATATTTATAACAGGATCAGCATTTTGGTCAACACAATTGTTCAGTATTCGTGAATAGTAATTTCTAGCTAGAAATCATTGGTCTTGTACAGCAAGAATAAAACCTTCAGTTTCAGCCTTTAAACTTGCACTGCATAGACACTGATGGGTACACGTGGTTTCTCTACATAAGCTTTGCTTGGTACGGGTAAAATATTGACCATGAAGAATCTTTTCTTGTCACCGTTTCCTTTTTATGGTTCATTGCATTATTATTATTATTATTATTATTATTATTATTATTATTATTATTATTATTATTATTTCTTTTGATATCTGCCGTTTACACATTTCTTTCCGGGTCCCGCCCAGGGACCTAAGGTTAGAAATGGTATCATGACACTTTCCACTGCGAAAAAAATAAATAAATAAAATAAAATAAAATAAATAATTATTACATAGATAAAGCCCTTCGTAAAGTGTGGGCTGTACTTGCCAGAATATTTTTTGTATCTCTTTGAGGCATGGACTTCCAGGGATCCCTTCAATTAGTCTACTGGAATCTTTTCCAACTAATCCTAAGGCTTCAACTACAACAGGGATTGTTGATGTTCCCATGTGCCACATTTTTGAGATTTCTATTTCAAGGTCCTTGTATTTTGACAGCTTTTCGAATATCTTCAAGGATACATTGCAGTCTGCAGGGACTGCCATATCAATAAGGAGGCATTTTTTTGTTTGTGGTCTCTAATAACAATGTCTGGGCGGTTGGCTTGGATTGTTCTGTCAGTGTGTATCGTGTAGTCCCATAGAATTGTAACAGGTCCTATCTCCGTAACCGGGTCTGGGTGGTGTTCGTACCAGTTTCTTTCAGTTTCCTTCCCATAGGAGTTGCATATTTTCCAGTGCGGATATTAGACCACTCTGTCATGCCGGCTTTTATATTTAGTGGGTGCCAATATCATGCAGTATTTTAGTATATGTGCTTAATAATTCCTAGTTAACAAGCATTGGTCCTGTGCAGCAAGGATAAAACCTTCAGTTTTAGCTTTCAACCCTGCACTACGTAGCTACTGATGGGTATTATTATTATTATTATTATTATTATTATTATTATTATTATTATTATTATTTCCTTTCATTTCTGGTGTATACTCATTTCTTCAGGGGTCCCGCCAAGAGACCAAATGTCAGAAATAGCTTCATGACATTTTCCACTGAGAAGTTAAAATAAATTACACATACTTTACATAGACAAAGCCCTTCGTAAGGTCTGGGCTGTACTCGTGAGAACAATTTTTTGTATTTCTTTAAAGCATGGGCTACCAGGATTCCCTTTAATAAGTCTACCGGAATTTTTTCCAACCAGTCCAAGGGCTCCAACTACAAAAGTGATTGTTGATGTTCTCATACGCCATATTTTTGAGATTTCGATTTCAAGGTCCTTGTAATTTGATATCTTTTTGAAGATCTTCAAAAATACATTGCAGTCTGCAGGGACTGCCATATCAATAAAGAGGCATTTTTTTCCGGTCTCTAATATTGATGTCTGGGCGATTAGCTTTGATTGTTCTGTCTGTGTGTATTGTGTAGTCCAATAAAATTGTAACAGGTCCTATCTCCGTAACCGTGTCTGGCTGGTGTTCATACCAATTTCTTTCGGCTTTCCTTTCCGTAGAAGTTGCATATTTTCTAGTGTTCTTCTTCTTCTTCTTCTTCTTCTTCTTCTTCTTCTTCTTCTTCTTCTTCTTCTTCTTCTTCTTCTTCTTCTTCTCTTCTTCTTCTTCTTCTTCTTCTTCTTCTTCTTCTTCTTCTTCTTCTTCTTCTTCTTCTTCTTCTTCTTCTTCTTCTTCTTCTTCTTCTTCTTCTTCTTCTTCTTCTTCTTCTTCTTCTTCTTCTTCTTCTTCTTCTTCTTCTTCTTCTTCTTCTTCTTCTTCTTCTTCTTCTTCTTCTTCTTCTTCTTCTTCTTCTTCTTCTTCTTCTTCTTCTTCTTCTTCTTCTTCTTCTTCTTCTTCTTCTTCTTCTTCTTCTTCTTTCTTCTTC
>OZ038512.1:5809927-5829927 GCA_964036315.1 Acanthosepion esculentum
CTACAACTGGAATTATTGAGGTCCTCCAGTGGCACATTTTTGAGATTTCGATTTGAAGGTCTTTGTATTTTCATATCTTTTTGAAGATCTTCAAAGATGCATTACAATCAGCATGGGTTGCTATTTCAATAAGAAGGTAGATTTTGTTTTTATGGTCTCCTATCACAATGATTGTTTTTATGGTCTCCTATCACAATGATTGTTCTGTCTGTGTGTATTATAAAGACCCATAAAATTGTTACAGCTCCTGTCTCCGTAACCGGATCTTGGTGATGTTCATACTAGTTTCTTGGAATTTCCTTTCCGTAAATGTTGCAGATTTTCCAGTGCAGATATTGGCCCGCTCTTTCATGTCGTATTTATATTCAGTGGATGTCAATACCGTTTAACCTGATACGAGATGGTCAATTGTTTCTTGATATTTATGACAGGATCAGCATTTTGGTCAACACAATTGTTCAGTATTCGTGAATAGTAATTTCTAGTTAGAAATCATTGGTCTTGTACAGCAAGAATAAAACCTTCAGTTTCAGCCTTTAAACTTGCACTGCATAGACACTGATGGGTACACGTGGTTTCTCTACATAAGCTTTGCTTGGTACGGGCAAAATATTGACCATGAAGAATCTTTTCTTGTTACTGTTTCCTTTTTATGGTTCATTGCATTATTATTATTATTATTATTATTATTATTATTATTATTATTATTATTATTATTATTATTTCATTTGATATCTGCCGTTTACACATTTCTTTCCGGGTCCCGCCCTGGGACCTAAGGTTAGAAATGGTATCATGACACTTTCCACTGCGAAAAAAATAAATAAATAAAATAAAATAAAATAAATAATTATTACATAGATAAAGCCCTTCGTAAAGTGTGGGCTGTACTTGCCAGAATAATTTTTGTATCTCTTTGAGGCATGGACTTCCAGGGATCCCTTCAATTAGTCTACTGGAATCTTTTCCAACTAATCCTAAGGCTTCAACTACAACAGGGATTGTTGATGTTCCCATGTGCCACATTTTTGAGATTTCTATTTCAAGGTCCTTGTATTTTGACAGCTTTTCGAATATCTTCAAGGATACATTGCAGTCTGCAGGGACTGCCATATCAATAAGGAGGCATTTTTTTGTTTGTGGTCTCTAATAACAATGTCTGGGCGGTTGGCTTGGATTGTTCTGTCAGTGTGTATCGTGTAGTCCCATAGAATTGTAACAGGTCCTATCTCCGTAACCGGGTCTGGGTGGTGTTCGTACCAGTTTCTTTCAGTTTCCTTCCCATAGGAGTTGCATATTTTCCAGTGCGGATATTAGACCACTCTGTCATGCCGGCTTTTATATTCAGTGGGTGCCAATATCATGCAGTATTTTAGTATATGTGCTTAATAATTCCTAGTTAACAAGCATTGGTCCTGTGCAGCAAGGATAAAACCTTCAGTTTTAGCCTTCAACCCTGCACTACGTAGCCACTAATGGGTATTATTATTATTATTATTATTATTATTATTATTATTATTTCCTTTCATTTCTGGTGTATACTCATTTCTTCAGGGGTCCCGCCAAGAGACCAAATGTCAGAAATAGCTTCATGACATTTTCCACTGAGAAGTTAAAAGAAATTACACATACTTTACATAGACAAAGCCCTTCGTAAGGTCTGGGCTGTACTCGTGAGAACAATTTTTTGTATTTCTTTAAAGCATGGGCTACCAGGATTCCCTTTAATAAGTCTACCGGAATTTTTTCCAACCAGTCCAAGGGCTCCAACTACAAAAGTGATTGTTGATGTTCTCATACGCCATATTTTTGAGATTTCGATTTCAAGGTCCTTGTAATTTGATATCTTTTTGAAGATCTTCAAAAATACATTGCAGTCTGCAGGGACTGCCATATCAATAAAGAGGCACTTTTTTCCGGTCTCTAATATTGATGTCTGGGCGATTAGCTTTGATTGTTCTGTCTGTGTGTATTGTGTAGTCCAATAAAATTGTAACAGGTCCTATCTCCGTAACCGTGTCTGGCTGGTGTTCATACCAATTTCTTTCGGCTTTCCTTTCCGTAGAAGTTGCATATTTTCTAGTGCAGATATAGGCCAACGCATGTCATGACATGTTTATATACAGTGGGTGCCAATACCGTGCAACCTGATAAAAGATGATCAACTTCTTCTTCTTCTTCTTCTTCTTCTTCTTCTTCTTCTTCTTCTTCTTCTTCTTCTTCTTCTTCTTCTTCTTCTTCTTCTTCTTCTTCTTCTTCTTCTTCTTCTTCTTCTTCTTCTTCTCTTCTTCTTCTTCTTCTTCTTCTTCTTCTTCTTCTTCTTCTTCTTCTTCTTCTTCTTCTTCTTCTTCTTCTTCTTCTTCTTCTTCTTCTTCTTCTTCTTCTTCTTCTTCTTCTTCTTCTTCTTCTTCTTCTTCTTCTTCTTCTTATCATTATTATTATTATTATTATTATTATTTCCTTTGATATCTGGCGTTTACACATTTCTTTCCGGGTCCCGCCTAGGGACCTAAGGTTAGAAATGGCATCATGACACTTTCCACTGCAAAAAAAAAAAAAAATAATAATTACATAGATAAAGCCCTTCGTAAAGTGTGGGCTGTACTTGTCAGAACAATTTTTTGTATCTCTTTGAGGCATGGACTTCCAGGGATCCCTTCAATCAGCCTACTGGAATCTTTTCCAACCAGTCCAAGGGCTCCAACTACAACAGGGATTCTTGATGTTCCCATGTGCCACATTTTTGAGATTTCGATTTCAAGGTCCTTGTATTTTGACAGTTTTTCGAATATCTTCAAAGACACATTGCAGTCTGCAGGGACTGCCATATCAATAAGGAGGCACTTATTTTGTTTGTGGTCTTTAATAACAATGTCTGGGCGGTTGGCTTTGATTGTTCTGTCAGTGTATATTGTGTAGTCCCATAGAATTGTAACAGGTCCTATCTCCGTAACCGGGTCAGGGTGGTGTTCGTACCAATTTCTTCCAGTTTCCTTCCCATAGGAGTTTTTTTATTATTATTATTATTATTATTATTATTATTATTATTATTATTATTATTATTTCTTTTGAAGACCAGTTTGATAAAATCATCTAGTAAGCCTTTGTCCTGAAACCTAGAATAAATTAAGGTTTTTCTTATAAAATTATTTCTAAGTATTTGGCCTCTAATCATTAACACTTTATACAGGGTGACCCCCAAAAAACGGGAACTTTTTAACAATCCAATAAAACCAAGAGTGATGGAAGAAAAATATTTAATTCATAGTAATAATAAGAAAAATATTTAATTCATAGGCCATTTAAGAAACAATGATGGAATTTTAATTTTTTTTAAATTACGTCCTGTAGATGGCGTCCTCCTGTACGAATGCATTCTTGAAATCTGCTGTTGAGATTCCTCATTGACTGCTGCAACATCTCAGCTGGGATACTGTGAATTTCATTCTCGTTACTAAAATGGCGAAATGTTTACTTGCTCAAGTTCACTGTCTCGCAGTGTTGCCACTTGCTCATGTCTGGCAATACGCACTTCAAAAATTCCCGTTTTTGGTGGTCACCCTGTATTTCAGTATGCACAAGTGGCCGGGTTTTTAGAACGTTCACATTCTGATCATAAGCCTCGAATCTCACCATCGTCGATTTACTCAGGAAGAAACTATCTGATGTTATCGGATTGGAGGGGTCGATCCTAGCGTGCGTCACCTTTGAAAAGTGCCTGTGAGCCATAACACGGGTTTGTGAGTGAAATTCGGTTGACGGAACCCGTCGATTTCTGAGCTAGCACGAAGTCACAAGTCATCGTGGCCGAGGGCTTGAGCGTGCTGTCCTGGCTCAAATTGTTGATCACGGTTGATAAAACGCTCTTGTAAAATGTAACTAAGGTCTGTTGCAGTATAAACCACAGCTGGGTTCTGTAGGTGTTGAATAAACAGAAATGCGCCTGAGCAAACGCCTGCATTAGGGATTGGCTATCCGCCCTAGTAGTCGGGTATCCTCGAATACGTGTGGACAGCTATACATATATACATATTTCAATACTGAATAGGCTACTATTAATAAGTAAAAGAACAGAACGACAACAAACTGGTTGCGGAAGAAATATACTAAGCAGAATATAGCAATGAAAGCAGCAAACTGATAAGGGTATATCGGGCACATGCATCACAGCCAAATGTCCGCAGTACATAACATTGGTCGACTATCTCCAACAGAATAAAATGATAGAATAACTAGGGAAATATGTGCAAACTAGTATAGATAGAAATATAGATAGATGGATAGATATTAACAGACTGGAATATATATATATATATATATATATATATATATATATATATATATATATATATATATAGATAGATAGATAGATAGATAGATAGATACAAGACAAGACTAGGGTAGGTAGGTAGATAGATAGATAGATAGATAGATAGATAGATAGATAGATAGATAGATAGATAGATATGAATAGGTCTTTGCAGGAAAGTTTTGAACTGACGGGACCAAGAAATGCGGTTCCTAGGATCACTTTCCGTGAAAGTAGCGATAGGGCAGTGAGAGGCTTGACACATACCACATACCTATCTCTCTCTCTCACTCACTCACTACATGTCAGTATATATATATATATATATATATATATATATATATATATATATTAATTTTGTATTTGTATTAGACTTTTTACAGTTTGTGTGATTTTGTATTTTTGTGTTATTAAAATAAATTTACTCATTAATGAATTCGTTTTTGCTTATCAAATTTATTCACTAAAAATAATTTATAACGACATATATTCACTTAAATATACAGCATTATTTACACAAACACAGGCTTTCGGCCATATTCCGTTAAAACATCGGTTCCCGTATGATCTAAGGTGAAGCAAACTCGAGCTTGTCAGTACCAAAATCTTTAACCGCCTGGGAATAGCAGGCACCATAAGCTAGGATGAACCGCTTGTGTCATGAATAACTTTTCGTCATTGGAAATCACAGAGCTGAGTTCGAATTCCAGTCGGGTTCGTTATATTCACTTACACTTGGGAAAGGCATGAATCCAACTCTTCACTGCAACTATGGCAGAATTAATAAGACTTGTACTAGAAAATAATAATTATCCCTCCAAAATTCTTACAATCTAAAACAAGTTTTTGATTTTAAATCACATGATAAGGCGTAAAAAAACAAATATATCAGTCACATACAGGCTCTCTCTCTCCCTCTCTTTCTCTCTCTATTTCACACAAACACGCACACACACACACACACATATTTTTCAGGTATGGTATATTATTTATTGGATATAGTACTCAATATCAGGCATATACACACACACACACACAGACACACACACACACACACACATATATATATATATATATATATATTTAATGTACACACAGGCACACGCACACACAAACACACACACACACACACACACACACACACATATATATATATATATATATATATGAAGAAATATTGTCTTAAAGTGTGTTATATTTATGGGATAAAGTGCTCAATATCAGAGATAGAGCGTGTGTAAATATAAAAGTGAACATAGAAGTCGACACTTAGATGCGACAGTCTGTTTCATGCTAGATGCAATGGTCAAGCAACTAGTGCTGTTATTTTTCTCGGCTATTTATATATAAGGGTCAGTGGTGCATTGTGGGTAATCTATTTTGGCGGTTACTTTTACCGGAAATCGTTTATTTGTTTATTTATTTATTTGTGTCAAATTATTTTGCTTGTTTTTATTTTTATTTTATTTATTTATTTTTATTTTTATTCTTATTTTTTGGTCGGTGTTTTTATTAACGCAGTAAAAATTTGTTTATATAGCTTATTGTTGGTAGTCTATTATAACGGTTATATTACGGGAAGTCGTTTATTTGCTTATTTATTTGGGTCAAATTGTTTTGCTTGTTTTTATTTATTCTTATTTTTATTTTTTATCTTATATATTTATTTATTTATTATTATTTTTTCTTATTTCTTATTATTTATATAGCTTATTTAATAGTTTTGCTTTTGTTTGGGAAGATAATTAAAGCTATTTGTTGAATTTTGGGGTTGATTGTTGTGGTTTATTATGACTATTATTTCGGTGGGAACAGTTTTTAATTTATTTATTTGGATTGATTATCTTTATTTGTTTTTTTCTAAACGGCTAGTTTATCGGTATCGGTTGTTAGTTTATTTATATATTTGGATGTATTTAGATCAATTTATTATACTTGTTGTTATTTATTTGTTACACTGTATATTTTCTCTTTTTGGTTTTCGATTTTTAAGTAACGCAGTGTATTATTTTTTTTTTCATTGTTATATAACAGTTATAGCTATTTTCCGTCCGATTTTTTGTTTTGATTTTTTATAGTCTAATTTTTTGTTCATAATAGTTTGGTAATTTGTTTATTATTTACTTTATTTATTGATTTTGTTTCTTATTTTTTATTCATAGAACAGACGAAATAGAATCACCTCATTATTTATTGTTGCATAGCAAAAGTTAGTACGCAATAAAATCAATTGAGTATTAATTTTTGCTCTGTAATAAATACATTGAATTCTTTTTGTGGATCAGTTTTAATATTTTATATTACTAGCATCCACTTGGATTATATACGAATGAAATTATTACCTTTAATATATAGAGAATTACAGAAGATGCAAAAATACTTCTACACAAATAGACAACGTGTTTATAAGGTTCAAATATTGTGTGCTAGAATAATATTCTTCCTGGTTTGACGTAACTATTCGCTTTAAACATCCGGATTACGTATGCCGACACCATCCCAAATAATCAAATAACAATGAAATAGTTTACGAATATAAATAGTATGGCAATACCCATAAAAAATCCATGGTTTTCCAAATTGACTTTTTTTAAAATGAATCATAGCAGTCAGAGAAAGGGAATTTCAAAACCTCCTTCAGAATGTAATGAAGGGAAGGAATAAGAAAGGACTAAACATCAATTATGAGAAAACAGAATATATTGTTGTCAGCAAGGTATCAGACCCTAAGTAAATTTCAAATTGGAAATATCAAAGTGAAACAATTTAAATATCTTGAATGTGTTTTAACATAGAACAGAAGGTGCGACACTGAAATCCGAAATCTCATTGGGATGGCGAAAGGTGCCTTTCAAAAGCTAAGCAGAGTATTAAGAAGCAGAAAAATTTTGTTCCAAACAAAGACAACATTACTTCACTGTTACATACACCCTTGTGCAAATTAATTGAAACAGCCGCTTTAGTTTATTTTCTTTCACCATACGGTCAGTTTTAGACCCACTGGAGTGAAACGGTTTAATCGTTTTCTATTTTTTCCTCAGATTAGGTCACTTGAAGTAGTGTGAAGTAATACGAATCTATTTTCGGGGTGTATGATGAACTTTGACCTTGAAGTATATTGCGTCAACCGTGATTGCATCAGATTTTCTTTGCGACAGACGTTGTTCCAAAGGAGCATGCAAAAACTGTAACGTTGCACGAAAATACTGGCAAGCCCTACCAGTGAGCAAACCAAAGTACTATAGATTGGCCCGTAAAACCTCCTGTTTAAAATCCAATCGAGAATCAATCTGCAAGGAACGACTTCGTGGAATGGGCATACAAAGTACTAATATGAACACTGAGTCATGCTTCATTGGAAAAATAGGAAAAAAAGTAAATGATGACAGAATTATTCGCTTTAATGAATTGGCAGAAGGTTGTAATACCAGTCATATGACATTGAATGGTGGACATTCTCATCAAAGATGAAGGGACATGAATCAACAGATATGTAGTTCTACAGAAGGATGCTTAGGATGCCATAGACTGAACATGCGTGAAACACGAAGTTGTACAGAATATGGAAATGAAACGAACACTTATACTTAAAATCAAGAAGAGTCGGTGGAAAATTCTACGTCACATAAGGAAAGAGAGCTTGGAAAATATGATACACACGGAACAGATTGAAGGTAGACCTACCCAGAGAGCTTGAGTAAATAGATGACTACACAAGGTTTTGGGGAGATAACAAATAGACAAAATTTATTAAGAGCTACAAAAGACAGGAAATGTTGGAGAGCCATGATTGTCAACACCCTGAAGGGATATGGCACATCCGGAGAAAAGGAATGGATGATTCATAGCTCTTCTGTTAATGATGGAATGAGTTCTTTACTCTTAAAATGACCATAAAATACACGTGAAAATCCGTCTGTGGTGCCCTTAAATAGTTTAGGTTGACAACTATAATAAAATATTACAATAAATGTTATAAGTTCCCATGCAGGTTACTAGTTGAAGAAATAAGAAACGAAAAGATTTAATCTTTCTTTCTTTCTTTCTTTCTTTCTTTCTTTCTTTCTTTCTTTCTTTCCATTTGAATTTTCTTAACTTATCCTTTTTTCTGCTTATTGTTTCCCCCCTTCCATATTTTCACTCTTTTTCTTTCTTTCTTTCTTTAAATAATGTGATACTATTTGTTGGTAAAACGGAAGACCGGAGATTGAGTACTGTGACAAATCTGAGCTGGGGCTGTCGTGTTTTCACATTCCAATCTTGATATATTCCAACCCTCCTACGTTGCCTTGTCGCCAATTAATTATTTTCCACCTTATGACCCGTTTCCCACAGACGAAACATCGCAAGCTTTTCTCTCACCGATCGCTATTTCCATAGAAAATGTTTAGACAAATTACATTCCTTACTCTAACTATCACATCTAAGACCCGCTACGCGGCGTACACTAATATATATGTCATATGTGGTCTGGTGCTTCCACTGTAAGTCGCGCGGTCCTTAACAAAATCCTAAGAAGAATATGCAAGATGATAGGTCCTCACGAAGGAGCAGCACATCCGTCAACCTCCAACATTGATGAGATTTAGCAAACTCGAGAGATGGTAATGGTGAACCGGCGAATTCTCATTGATCACGTAGCATGTTCTCTGTCGATACAGATCACTGCTCTTTGTTCCACCCTGGTGCACACAGCTAAGTTTTTTTTTAAACATTTGAAAGTATTATGTGCTGGGAGACATTGAAACGAGAAGAGTTAATACCAAAAACATGTGGGAAGAATTGAGGATTTAATTCACAAACGACTTGAATTGTATATCGAGCAGCTTGAACAATGGAAGAGTGACCAAGATTTAAGGAGCAATGTTGGATGACACGCAGCTGCAAATGCAAGCTGTAAAGCGAAAACATTATTTTCGTAAACAACGAATTTCGAGTTGATTCTCCTGGTCGGAAGTTATTCGAGACATAAGCAGTAAGATAAGCCAGCCACGCTCACTAATGAGGTTTAATGAGAGATCACGATATGAGTAAATGGGAGAAGAGAATTCCCCAGAATTATGTCAATAAATACAAATGCGGCGGTTCGCCAGTAGGAGACGATGCGGAGCGGAAAAGACAGCCAGGGGCAGAAGAAAGAAGAGAGGCCAACGGGATTATCTGCCGATGAAAGTCTCCGACTTCAGCTTTGTGCCAAACTTTAACAACAACAACATCAAACCAGATTTTTGTCAGATCGACGATAGTATCACAACCGATTTAATGGATTATTTAATGCCAACAAGGTTTTTTTTATTGCTAGTAATAATTTTTGTTTTAAAAAATGCATTGCTGGTAATTTCTTTTTCCATTTCAAATTTGTATTGCTGGTAATATATTTTTTCCAAAATTAATTTACTGGTATTAAAACTTATTTTTACACTTTCAGTTTGGGGGTCAACTATTTGCCTATAAATGGTATGCTAACAGGTGCAGCCACCCCGGTCTTGGTGGATCTGGGGACACCAGCAAGTAAGAGGTGGTTCCACGCTCCTCAAAACATCCTGATCAGAGGCATTGATGCCGGATGTAGTTTATCATCATACCCAGGACGCGGATGTAGTTTATCGGTATACTGATGACGCACTAAAAAGTACAAAGAAATAATTAAAAATAAAATAAAATTATAAAGATTTTTGTGGATTGCGGGATGAAATCCGGTATCAAATAATAACAAACGCCAAGAATGAATATAGGAAAATAAATGTATTAACGTAATAATACAAACTGGTAATACAGGTTAGTAGTTCCAGGAATGCGGGGTTAGTTGACAAATATATATAAAATCTTTGGTATCGACGTATCGCTGTATGACTTCTTACTGAGTCTAAGTGCTCGTGACTGATTCTTGCCGCTACGTTATTCTACCTACCGACTCAACATTCCACTACTACTCTTGTCCGACTTGACTTAACGTACTGTCCGGGTATTCACTGGTAGTAGTATATGTATACCTTGGGTGAGTCCATTTGTGTAAAAAGGGAGACCCCTGAATAAAAAGAAAGAAAAATGTTCAAGGCAAAAGTTGGAATAAAGAAGAAGAAAAAAAGAAAATAAAGAAAAATAAAGAAAAAATGCACGCGAAAAAATTAAAAATTAAACATAAAAAAGAAATAAAAATCGAAGAGAAACAAATGAAACGGGTAGAAAAGAAAAAAAGAAAAGTAAAACGAAATAAAAAAGAGAAAGAAAAAAGGCAAAGCAAAAGACAAAAGAGAAGAGAAAGAAGATACAAAAGAAACGAAAAAAGAGAGAAATAAATAAAAAGAAAAACGAAAAAATAAAGCCAAAGAATAAGAAAGAAAGAAAGCAAATTAAAAGAAAGGAAATAAAAGAAGTAAAGAAAAAGTTATGAAAGAAAGGAAAAAAAGAATAAAGGAAAATAAATATAATAAAATTAAAAGAAAGAATAAAAACAAAACAAAACAGAAGAAGAAGACTGTAAAAGAAAGAAAGAAAAATGTGAAAAACCAAAAGAACATTTTTCTTTTAACAAATGTTTCACTAATTTGCATATTGATTTTTAAAAAGTTTATTTCATTAATTGTTTTTATTCGAAAATTGTTTTTAATTTTCATATAAAAAATATTGTCTTATATAGTGCATAAAAGTATTTGAAATTTACATTTTACTTGGCCTTCAACAAGTTGGCATCTATTTGTAAAACTTACCTTAACTATAACAATCAAATTTATGAATGAAATGTTCATTTAAAAACTTTGTTTCAAAGATTTCATGTAGTGAATATATCTTTGCCAAACGATAACGGCTGGCGAACACAGCCAGTATATATATATATATATATATATATATATATATATATATATATATATATATATATATATATATATGGGGAGAGAGAGAAAGAGAGACTGGATAAATGTACTTCTTATGTTAGGACAAGAGTTGAAGCTTGTCCATTGGGACGATGTCTATATTTGTTCCTGCCTCTTTATGACTCTTGCAACTTCACCAGACACTGCATCTGTTAAAAGAATTAATCGCAAAAATAGCGGCTGTGCTGGCAGTCACTCTGCAAGCTTAGGCACATTTGCGTTCCCCTTACAGTATTTGAAATGATCTCCCCAGGATGCCAGGAACCGAAGCAACGTTTCTAATTATACGCCCCAGGATTAATGTAATAAATAAGCAAAAATATATATGGATATAAGTATATATGTATAGCAAAAGTTATTAATTACAGGATTGGTCATGTATGTAAATAAATAAATATACTATTTAATATATAAACGGAGCGTCTACGTAAATGCGAGTATCCACTAAAAATTACTTTTATATATACGTATATATATATATATATGTTTGTGTGTGTGTTGTGTGTGTGTATGAATGATATGAATATAGTTTTAAGTTATGCTCAAAATGCTCAGTTTCAGAGAGAGACTATGTTAATATAAAAGTGGACACAGTTCAAATCCAAATGGCGAAAGCCTATTTCATGCTTGACTGCTCACGAATAGACATTAGGCCAACTAAGTCTAGGTAAACTATGGAGGATGAGGTAATTCAATTTGTTGTGCACACCGGCAGGATTCGAACCTTACAGAGCAAGGCTCATGTTCGAGTCTTTCTGGAGGGCACATCTATTTTATTAAGTTTTCTCGTTTAAGTAGTCCCCTAGACGAAAGTAAATGATTGGCGCGTCTGCCCAAATATACGAGTATCCACTAAAAATAACGTTTAAAATTATATATATATATATATATATATATATATATATATATATATATATATATATATATAATGATAATACTGAAAAATGCACGCAACTGGATATCACCAGGAATAGATAAAATTCCTAACTTTGGGTTCTATTCCTTAAATACAGTACTCAATCACTAGCCAAAGAACTTCAAGGAATGGCCAATGAGTCTACTAAAATTCCTGTATAGAGAACCAAAGGAATTACCTTCTTTCTACGATGGTGACACAAATGGTCCCCACAACTACAGACCAATTACATTTCTTCTCATTACTTACAAACTCTTGATATATTCCTTAGAAAAAAAATGACATACCACCTCTTGAACAAAATGGGTGCAAACTTGACTCTTAATGATATCAGACTCTAAGACAAGATTCTAAGACAAGAAAGATTCTTTCTAATCATGACATGCATCATCCAAAGACTGATGCCGACCGTTTATACGTACCACATGAAGAAGGTGGAATAGATCTTATTCAGCTAGAATTGTCATACTAGACAACATCTATTGGCTTACTGACATATAGTGAGACAACAAAGAACTGGTTTATACAATTTGTCAAACAGCACAAAAACAGAAAGGAAAAATATTCAATACAAACGAAATTTACATTTATTAGATTCAGTAGAAAACCAAAACGGAACCCAAGAACCAATTGTTGCAGCAAAGACTATGAAAAAGAAAGCCAAGGAAAAAACTCTTAAACAGATGAAACAACTCTGTCAAGACAAACCATTCAGAACATGTTAATAAATCTGATTTTGATAAAGTTAACACACATCGATTGTATGAGCATGTTGATTAAAGGCTGAAACGGAAGACTTTAATTTTGCAGCGCCAGACCAGAGGTTGTTTTTAACTAGGAACTTTCAGGCAAATATCATACATAATAATACGGATCCAAAATGCAGTTTCTGTGACAAATATCCGGAAACCATAGACCATCAGGGTGTTCTGTATTTACACCAAATGAATAGAAAAATCGTTACGATAGATTGGGACAATATTTACACTGGACAATATACACTTTGGAAAAGATATTAACAAACAAATTATACTCATTACTTACGATACAAAACTAGAATATATATTATGTTTAACGTTCTTTTTATAGATACAAGTATTTAAGCAAATGCTCTGTTTTATAATAAACAGTATTAAATAACTAATTAAATTAAATAAATAATTGTCGGACTATGTCCAATTCTAAAATATAAAACTAGAATTCTACTATATTAGAATTATTAATAAGACAATATAAAAAAAATAAATAAATAAAATATTTCAGGCAATTAATTTTCTCTAATTATTGGAGAATTTTACATTAACAATGATAAACAATTCAAATTAACTATACATTATCACGTAGACTAACTTGTAATTTATCTGGTAATAGATATATTACACCACACATTACCAAAAAATACAGCGAAAAACACAAGACACCCATATGTATTTATAGGTAATACAAATATATTATACAAACTGAAAAAAAAAAGCTACAAAATTTAGAAGTATTTAAACATAAAAAAATAAAGTGACTTAGCCTTAATAAGATTTCATTCATCTTAAGAACGACATGATTAATAAATTTGATAATTGAACGACAAAGATGCAATGCACACTGACACATAACTTCGTGATATTTGACACTAATCCGTAAAATAACGACTGAAATGATTTAAAACACTAAATGCATTTTTAATTAAACAAATATGATTTTTGCTTACCCTGCTTTTGAAAACCAAAGCCCTTAGAATTTGGACAGCTTTAACATTATCAATAAAACAGCCGATAGAAAGGGGTAAACTTAATTAAAACAAAACAAAATGCTGGCCTTAGCACAGACACAGACACACACACACACACACACACACACACACACACACACACACACACACACACACATATATACATATATATATATATATTAAAGGTAACAAATACAAGTTGATCCGAGTAATATTAAAACTGATCCCAAAAAAGGAGCTCAATATATTTGTTATTACAGAGCAAATAGTTAATAAACAATAAAATCCCAAATCACCTCATATGGGGAAAGTCTATTTCGGCAAACGAAGTTATCGGTCGTCTGTCTTATGAACCCTGGTCTGTCTATCTATCTATCTATCTATGTCTCTCTCTCTCTCTCTCTCTCTCTCTCTATATATATATATATATATATATATATATATATATATATACCCTGACAATCTGCGTAGGTGAAACCTAGGTGGGTTTGCCTGGTTCTTTAGGTTCATAGTTTGCTCTACTTAGTGTATTGAGCACTATGCTTAGTTACTTTTGCTTTACTCGTGTTGGAGGTTTTCTTTGGACTCTGAGCTTGGATTCTGGACGATTGTTTTCGCCTGAAGTACATGTTCTTAGTTCTTTTTTTTTTTATTCCTTATTTTTCCTTGGGTATTGGTTTGTTCATTTACAAGCGAAAATACTTAAGGTTTTTCCAGACGAGTATATTTACTTACGTTTATAAGATTATTATTATTATTATTATTATTATTATTATTATTATTATTATTAAGATTATATATATATATATCTCTATATATATATATATATATATATATATATATATATATATATATCAAAGTAAAGTACTCAAAATTATGAATAGATCGTATGCAAATATAATTTGGACATTTATATCAACACCCAACCACATCAGTTTGCATTTGTGCATTTAGTTCTGCCTTGATTACATCCTTGTGCAAATTAATTGAAACTACCACTTTAGTTTATTTCTTCCATCTTTCGGTCAGTTTTACACCCACTGGTTTGACAGCGTGTAATCGATTTCTATTTTTCTCAGATTAGATCATTTTCAGTGGTGTGCAGTAATATGAATCTATGATGAACTTTGTTTGGCCTTGAAAAATATTGCACCATCCGTGATTGCATTATATTTTTATCACATCCAGACACTATTCTCTCCACTGTCGATTAGTTGTCCTACTGCTATGGTTTGTGATGGGTGTTACTCCAAGGAAGTATACGAATATTGTAAAGCTGCACGAACACTCTGACAAACGTTACCAGTGTGCAATTCAAAGTACTATCGACTGGCTCGTAAACTCTCCTTATTTTAATCCAATCTAGATTATACGGTCAGTCCGCAAGGAAAGACTTTGTGGTATGGACATATGTGGTACTAACATATACACTGGTTTACGTTAAATTTGAAAATTAGGAAAGAAAATAAATAATAACGGAGTTATTCGTTTCTGTTTCAATTAATTTGCACAATGGTGTATTTATATTGGCTGGTCAGTAGTGAATTATGGGTTGGTCTATTGGATGTGTTTCAATTTATTCTAAAGGTCATTGAGTAAAATGTGGATTTGAGTGCAGTTTTGTGACTATTTTGTTTATTTGTTTCGTTTTTAGATTTTGATTTTTAAGTAACGGAGGCAAAATTTGTTTTCCTGCGTGCAACGCCCACCCAATAACCGTTAGAATTATGCAATAGACGTACCAATAATGTACCATTGACCAGCATATATAAATATTCAAGGCAAAACGTAGATGGCTGACCGGTTGCGTTTAAATCTTTAATGAAACAACATGAGTATTCCAAAGCCCGTGGTAAAGATTAACGTAATCCTTCAATAAATTTCCTTCAATAAATTTCTCATATATATATATATATATATATATATATATATATATATATATATATATACTACTGTTCAAAAGTTTGAAGCCACCCTAAGAATTAACATGGAATGAACTTGACAGAAGAGTCTTCTTAGAGTCCTTGAAAAAGAATGAAATCTATTATCACACAAAGAATCTTTGAAACGAATTTGTACGTAGATCCTTATTTTCTGTAGAGAGAAAGAAAGAAAGAAAGAAAGAATGAAAGATTTTAAGCTAGCTCCTGTGGAGGACGCTTGTTTTGGCCATTATCACAGTAGCTAGGGAGGAGTAGATACATTAGGCATCAATAGACTACAGAAGAACTCAAAATTGATCGCTGTATTTAAGGATTGAATTAATGTTTAAGCTTACCTTTTAAAACTTCAACGATAATTCTTCTGCTGATACTTAATTTAAAGACGATTTGATGTAGGTAGGTCCTTATTTTCTGTAGATAGAAAGAAAGACAAATTTTAAGCTAGCTCCTGTGGAGGACGCTTGGTTTGGCCATAATCACAATAGCTAGGGAGGAATAGACACAATAGGCATCAATAAACTACAGAAGAACTCAAAATTGTTCGCTGCATTTAAGGATTGAATTAATGTTTAATGTTACTTTTTAAATTTTCAACGATAATTCTTCTGCTGACACTTAAAGACGATTTGATGTACGTAGGTCCTTATTTACTGTAGAGAGAAAGAAAGAAAGAAAGACAGAAAGAAAGAAAAAGGAAACGTAGAATAAGATAGAAAAAATAAAGAAAGCAAAAAACGAGAAGAAAAATGGAAATAAAGGAAAAGAAAGAAAGACAGAAGGAAAGGAAGAATGAAAGAAAAAGAAAAAAGGAAAGATTGATGAAATAAAAAGAAGGAAAGAAGGGAATAAGAGAATACAATAAGATAGAAAGAAAGAAAGATTAAATAGGGAAGAAAAAAGAAGAAGATAATGAGAAAAGGATAGAAAAGAAGAAAAAGAAATATAGAATTAAACAAAAAATAAAAGAACACAAATAAATAATTCTTCTGTTGCTACTTAATTTAATGACGATTTGATGTACGTAGGTCCTTATTTTCCACACAAACAATGAATTTTATTTTATGTTTGATAGAACAGGGGAAAATTTATAATATAAAATTAATTTTCTGTAAAGATGGGAAAATAGAAATTAGAATTAGTTATACATTCAACATTTGAAGAGTTAGAGAAACATAAAAGCTAATTAAGTAAAACCTATATTATGGAATCTATATGAAAAAATGGAGCTCAATTCTCTCACGAATTCTGAGATTAAAATGCCTCAGCTCTACTGTATAGTAACTTGTATTTACTCAACCCCCCACAAAGTCAGCTTGTGACACAAGGTCGGTTTAATGTGGGGAGCCCGAGCGCTTGCACCCGGGCCAGGAACAAAAATTCCCCGAGCCCCTGCTACCGTCGGTTGCGCTGGCCTCGGTACGTGCACCGATCCTTTTCTCTAGTGCAATGAGAAGACGTGGCCTCGAACAGCTGTTCCCGAGGGCCGGCACCTCTCAGTATAATTTTCCTCAGTTGCGACTCTGTCCTTTGACGGAGTCGCCCCTGAGTGCACTCTGCCCGAAGACAGGGACGCAACTAAGAGAGATGATAAATAATGCGCAAATTACATTATAGTAATTTGTCCCCGACGAGAATGACATGTGACACAAAGTCTTTTTAAAGTGAGGACCCGAGCGCGTGCACCCGGGGCAGGGACAAAAATTGCCAACAGTCCCCGCAACCGTCGGTTGCGCTGGCCCCGGTGCGAGCACCGATCCCTCCCTCTTGTGCAATGGGTAGACGCGGCCTTGGGCAGCTGTTCCCCAGTGCTGGGCACCTCTAAGTATTATTTTCTCAGTTGCCCCTCTGTCCTTTGATAGAGAAGCCCCTGAGCCGCACTCTGGCCAAGGACAGAGACGCAAATAAGGTCTAAATATGTATTATATATTATGTACTTCTAGGGAATATCACTTTTCAGGTTTAACTAATTTGCATATTGATTTTTAAAATTTTATTTCATTAATTAACTGTCTTTCATTGCTGGTCTTTCATTCTAGAATTGTTTGGATTTTATATCAAAAGTAGTTCTGTTTATTAATATCGTCTTATATTGTGCAGACAACTGTTTGAAATTTGCATTTTACTTGGTCTTCAACAAGTTGGCATCTATTTGTAAAACTTTCCTCAACTATAACAAGCCAATTTATGAATGAAATGTTCATTTAAAATTTCTGTTTCAATCATTTCAAGTAGTGAATAAATCTTCCTTTGCGAAGCGATAACGAGCCGGCACAGGCCGCTAGTAATTCTTCAAGCATTTCAAAATATTTCTATTATATTCATAATTAATTTTGTTAAGTGTCGGTTTTTTTTTTTTTTTTAAAGATGTCTACGAGAATTGATAAATTCTGCTTATTACTTTCTTGGTGAAGAATACGGGTATTGTCCTGATTAACATGCTTCTAAATTGTGCATGTGGACAGGAATGTTTTTGCAGATGTTGTGCAATAATAGTTGAATCATCCATATTTAGCCATGTGTAGCCATTCTGATGGTGTTATTGTAGAATGACCAACATATACATTAGCTTTTTTGTGGGATATGCAATCTCCCAAGGGATATTTAATTTAACCAAAAAACATAAATTTACTATTGACAGACAACTATTTGTCCCAGCCATCATAGCCCTGAAGAAGATATTGTGAATATATCGAAAGGACTCGGAAAAATAAAAATGAATAAATACAAACATGGTACCATTCTTGTTCTATTTAATCATGAATCAACTAAGCTTATACGTGATAACGAAAGGATCTTATTAAAAATAAACAAACACAACATGCCTAAATTGTTTAATCAGACATGCTTATATATATATATATATATATATATATATATATATATATATATATATATATAAATATAAGTATATATATATACACATATTACACACACACACACACGCATATATATATATATATATATATATATATATATATATATATATATATATATATATATATATATATATATATATATATATATATAACCCCCAAGGGAAGTTGGAATCCTCTCGTCCTCATCTATGTAAAATGTTTGAGTAAATATATAGATGTGTTTTTATGATGGTGGTGTGTGTTTGAATTCGCTTGATTGTGAAATGAAAATGGCCGGAAGTAAAAAGGAAGGAAGGAAGGAAGGAAGGAAGGAAGGGAAGAAGGAAGGAAGGAAAAATGAAAGAAAGAAAATAACAAACTATGAGCTTCATGCAATGAAAGAAAAGAAAAACGTCTAAGAAAGAAGAAACGCAAATAAACTAATAAATAAGGAATAAAAGACTGAAAAAATGAATGAAGCTAAAACAAAAATAGAAAGAAAGAATAAGAGAAGGAAAGTTAATAATGGAAATAAGACAATGAAAGAAAGAAAGGAAGGAAGAAAGAAAGAAAGAAAGGAAGGAAGGAAGGAAGGAAGGAAGGAAGGAAGGAACGGTGAGTTAGGCGCCAAACAAAGAAAGAGAGTGAAGCAAAACAAAAAAACATTCAAAGACACAAACTAAAACACAATGAAGGAAAATGTCGAAATAAAGAAAATGAAAGAAACAAAGTGAGAAAAAAAAATTAAAACAGACGAAGAGATAAGCAGACGTTAAAAACAAAACTAAAAATAATAAAGAAACGAATAAATCAAGAAAGAACGAAAATATTGAAAGAAAGAAAGAAAGAAAGAAGAAGAGAATGGACTTCAAGAAAGAACGAAAAAAGTTGAAAGAAAGAAGCAAACAGACCATCAACATAGATCAAAAACACTCGAAAGAAAGGAAGAAAGAAAAAAGAAAGAAGCAAACTGACCATCAAGAAAGAACAAAAACACTCGAAAGATGAAAGAAAAACGAAAGAAAGAAGTGAATGAACTTCAAGAAAGAATTTGAAAGAAAAAAGCAAACAGACCTCCAACAAGGAACAAAAAAATTCGAAAGAAAGAATGAAGCAAACAGATCATCAAGAACAAAAATCTCGAAAGAAAGGAAGAAGCAAACAGACCACCAAGAAAGAACAAACCAAACTCGAAAGAAAGAAAGACGTGAATAAACCATGAAGAAAGAAAGAAAGAAAAAAAAAAAAGAAATAAAGAAACGTGAAAAAGTAATATGGAAAGACAGAGAGAGAAAGAACGATAAGCTACAAGACGTAAAGCGTTTTCTCTCATCTTTTCTGGTGGAAAATATCTAAGCAGATGACGGAAAATATGG
>OZ038512.1:5832427-5862427 GCA_964036315.1 Acanthosepion esculentum
GGATAACTCACAATGTACCACTGACCCATATATATATATAGTCAAGGAAAATCTAACACTCGCGGCCTGACGATTGTTTTTAGCATGAAACAGCCTGTCACCTTTGAGTGTGGACTTTAATGTTCAGTTTTATATATATATATATATATATATATATATATATATATATATATATATATATGGCCGATCCTCTCAACTATCCGTAAGGATGTTCTTCCCTGTTGTATATAAATACAATTGTGGTTGTTGAGTCAGCTACATAGGGTGGACTACTCAGCGACTAAATGTCAGTATAAAACAACACGTGCCAAGTAAAATCAAGAATCACCTCTTGGTTTCAAATGAACTTATGCCAAATATCTATGGATCCTCAATTTGTGAGCAACTTTTAAAGAACAGTAAGTTTGAGGCTGAAGTCAGTGTTGACTGGTTTACTGTTTTGTCCTAGTCACACTCTTTATTTCATCTAAAAATACCAGAGTCACTGTATATCAAGTCTCGCAAACCGTCTCTGTAAACAGCGTGATTGTTTGCAGGGGCTTACTATCATTAGTCTCTAGTACTCAACCCGCCGTTTTTCTCACTTCTCTATCCTCTCATCAATCAGTCGCTAATTTAGATTTATCTTCTTCTCTCGATTAAAAACGTGGAAACGTGGGACCAAAACTGGTTGTTTTCCTCTTTAATTTTTTTTAACATAAGATTTTTAATTATGCCAATAATATTCAGCTTAATATTTTTACAACAATATATATATATATATATATATATATATATATATATATATATATATAATTCTTAAAATATGTGTGTATGTATGTGTGTGTTGTGTATATGATCGGATGTTCTTTCTGCGTTTCCACAGTTTAATCTGATTACGATGATTTTTTTTTTGTTTGATAGATAATTATTCAGTACCGGTTTTGAGTTCAGATATGCTGGAAAAAATTACAACCTTAAAGGTGAAAAACCGAAAACCCTAATTTTTACATTTTACGCAAAAAATCAAAGGCAAACTTTAATGTCTGTAGAAAACAGCGTACAATCAATTTAGAGAGTAGAAATATAACGTAAAAGATTATTAGAATTCTTTAAAAAAAATTATATTATAAATAAAAATTATTGTATTATTATGACGGTGAATGGAAGAGGTTCATTCCTTGCAAGATTGAGAACGCAAACACAGCCTTTTTCAGGGACACCCACCCCATTCAAATTGTTACCCCCCCCCCATTTGGGGATGTGCCTCATTTGATTTAATTGTTACTAATATGTATTTTCGGGTGGGCTGACTTTAAACTGTAACTGCTCCAACTGAACGCCAAAAATTTCCATCAAGGAAACACCAGGTCGAAGACAGGTTATACTGCTAGCATATATATATATATATATATATATATATATATATATATGTGTGTGTGTGTGTGTGTGTGTGTGTGTATATATATATGTATATAAACATATATATATATATATATATATATATATATATATATATATATATATATATATATATATATGCTTTCTCTCACGATGATAATCAAAACAATACGGTATCAACGGAAAATTGCGACTTGTTCCTCTTTTTCCTTTTGTGCTACCCCTCCCCTGGTCGGCATTTGCCTTTCCCAACCCTGATAACCAGTCCATTTTTTTGAAAATTCGTCATCGGATCACGTCAATTGTATGAATAGTCAATCACATTATAAATTACATTGATCTTCCATCACCAAATGACTTATCGAAAATATTATTTGACTTCAATACATTTTGACATTTTAACAGATTCTGTTAAGTAACCAGTTTTTGCAAAGAGTTGATGCTAGTTTTTAAATTCACGTGGTCGAATGAAGGCAATGCACATAAGCTAGTCACGCGATTTATCGACGTGTTGATTTCAGAGATTGACTTTTAAGGCATATATACTGACGAATACACTACAATCTCGATTACGTTTAAAGATTCACATTAAATGCCTCTACTTGCTTTCAGAGCGGCTGAAAAAGGAGAATAATAATGAAGTAGAGAAAAAATAGTTTTTTAATCATTTCACCCCAACATGACAATCAAGCTATTTTGTCAGTGCCAAAGATAAAGAAAATCATTATTAAGAAGAGAAAACAATAAAAGAACAGGAATTAAGAAGGCAGAAGATAACGATTGAGATTTTATCTACTGGAAAGCAAGAGGCCGGAAGAGATGTCCACAGGTGAAACATGAGAGAGCAGAAAGTTCTAGCTTATCACATGCGGTTACACTGGCCATTTCAATTGGAAAATAGCGAGACCTTTCCGCCAATCTAGTACTGCGCTTAAATTTATAAAGTCTAGGTACTAAAGAGAAAGGATCAACAAATAAATTGCCATGAAAATACTTATGTAAAATGTATATGATATTTACTAGGCACGTACTAACAAATTGTCAGGACTTCAACCAAATTCGTCCAAATTACTCTCAAACAGCCAAAATGGAAGCCCTTTCATGACGTTATTCCATATAATATCCTGCAATCATTAAATGAAACTGTATTCCAAAGTATAACTTCAAGAAAACGCAAAATACACATCACCGTCTTCCGTAAATATGTCAACAGAAATATGTACATGCACAAAAGCTGAGTATCATCTACCATGTATATAGCTATGAAAGCAGAATAACATATGATATTTATTTTACTTCCAAGCTCACAAGACAATTTGAATGACCCATAAGGTGTTGATATGCCGTTAAACAGATAAATCAACAAATAAATACACTGTATTTCAACATTTTGAGCCATGCGTTCCTGAACAATTTTAAAGCTTCTGCATGTGCTCCCGAGTCAAAATTCGCAAATAATTGGTATGTAATTTTTCACGCTAGATATATAAATAGTTGCAAGTGTTTATCCACTGTTCAACCGGTGGCTGGGCATTACGTCATTTTTCTCTACCACCGTACAACCGGTGACTGGGCATTACGTCATTTGTCTCTACCACCGTTCAACCA
This sequence comes from Acanthosepion esculentum, assembly GCA_964036315.1. Taxonomy (NCBI): domain Eukaryota; kingdom Metazoa; phylum Mollusca; class Cephalopoda; order Sepiida; family Sepiidae; genus Acanthosepion; species Acanthosepion esculentum. The sequence continues at coordinate 5,835,416 of OZ038512.1, forward strand.
GAGGCTGGGCATTACGTCATTTTTCTCTACCACCGATCAACCAGTGGCTGCGCATTACGTCATTTTTCTCTACCATCGTTCAACCAGTGGCCGGGCATTACGTCATTTTTCTCTACCACTTTTTCAACTGGTGGCTGGGCATTTTTTTACGTCATTTTTTTCTACCACCGGTAAATACTTCCTGATTGCGTCACTGACGATCAAGGTCGAGACCCAGCACGCTTCATGGTAAAAACGATCATTTTTTTTTTTTTATCCAGAAAACACATACTCAAAAACACAATGAAAAGGCGTGGATATGATGATGTAACGTTCGATGACATCAGAATATTACGGCTTTTCTGATTGGCTCTTCAAAATAAGACAGCCAATAGCAAAACACGACCCAAATTTAAATCAATTTTCTCTACAACCGTTCAACCGGTGGCTGGGCATTAAGACATCTTTCTCTACCACCGGTAAAGCGATTGTCAGGGTTCAAAGGGTTAAACAAAAAATTAGAAGGGAAACTTCTACAAGTACAGTAAGTGTCGTGGTTGCGACAGTCCCGACCTAAAATTTGCAAGGCATTCCTTGCCCTAGTTAACCACTGATTGAAAGTCCTTTTCGAGCGCAGTTTCGACTTGTACTTTCGGATCTCCCCATTAGTTCTCTTTACTAGGCTATGGTAGTTTAGTATTATGAATATACTAAATATACTTATATAACACAAAATAAGGATAGGGAAATACCAACAAACTCAGGTATTTGCAATTAACGGTTTATTAGCTTCTAATTACGCGCGGACAACATCATGCTCACGCTATCAAAGGCAATAGATTTTGAAAAAAAAGCGGGATATAGGTCACCGGATGATAATGCCGTGACAATTTTGGATAAATAATATACAGGGTTTTCCAAAATGTCACCTAGGTATTTTTCCTACATTTCTTTTTTTATTCAGAATATGGATTAAGATAGTGAAATTATTAAAACTTCTTATCATAGTTCAAATTTAATCGAAGTTCTTAAGAGATGTATTTGATTTTTGAAACACTGTATAAAACGAAGTAAATAATAGTTATATATATATATATCTATATATATATATATGTATATACAAACATATATATATATACAAACATAAGAAGTTGAATAATTTTACTATGTTAATCCGTATTCTGAATAAAAAACGAAATAGTTTAATATATATATATATATATATATATATATATATATATATATATATATATATATATATATATATATTTCATTGAATACGACAGACAAGGTGCTTTCATTTAGTATTTTATACAATTTCTCATGCCATCTAATAATTTTTTTTCTTTTCATATGATAAATTATATAAAAACTGTCCGAATGTTCTTTTTATCCGAGCGCATTCGGCAATATATTTAGCCATTTTCAAGGATTCAAGATTTTAACTATTATATTAGAAATAGTTTAATATATATATATAAATATCTATATATATACAAAATTTTGTCGGCATTAAATAACCCATTGAGGTTGATATTCCGTAAAACAAAAAAACACACCTATACTTTAAGGCCATTAAACTCTCCTGTGTAGGATAGAACCGTTGCCTCGCCGGTTAGGTATTACTTCTGTTTTACGGTTTGACATTTTCAACCAACTTTCAAAACGGTTTTGAAATCAGAGTTATCCTTCTGCTAGTCTGGATGCCAACCTAGTCTAGTGATCCCAGTTAATACTCGTATTTAACCTGTATCTGGGGAGGTGGCGGAGAATAGATCAATTCTTGCGGAGAAAATAAACAGAACGTCATCGGCCGAAATTTTAACTCCAAACACCGATTCAATTTTTTGCACCGGTAACCGCTACGCTATCAGCATTGTTTTCCGTAATAGACTTTCAGGAATTCCTACCCTTTTTAATTTTGTTTTCAGCAAATATCTTTATGGTAACTGCTTTTTTTCTTTGCTGGTCCGGCTACTTGAATTTAAGGGTGCTAGTTGATTGGCAACCTGTTCTTAGCGTTTTACTTTTGAACTAGCTTGATTCGACCGCCATTTCTTTTTCTCGCATTTCCCGAAAACTACAATCTTCAGAAATGTAAATGCAACGTCAATCGCTATCTTCTGTCTTCTTGAAGCCCAGTCTTTATTTGTCTTTTGCTCAATACTCTCTATTCTCAGTCTTTTCATTCTCTTTCACTTACACTCTCTGTAAGGGATGTAATGGAATAACCAGTCAGCCTCATGAATGATTACACTATAGATAGTAAGTACCTATAAAGTCCAATGTCTACGAGAGACTCGAGGACGGAGAGAAGAAGTGGGAACGGTACCAAACCATTCATTACTGTCAAACTCTCTGCATTGAGCAGATAGGAACCCGGACGAGGCTTTGCCGAATGGCAAAGTTTCGTCCGGGGAGGTAGACAGGCCCTGAACCCGTTTATACGGGTTCAAAGGGAATATTTTTGGCTGACCCTACGGGCTCTGAGAACCGACGATAAACTCGGCCTTGTGCCACATACGACCCACGTGGGGGGTGTTAAATATAACGAAGAGAAGAAGGGATAGCGAGAGGACGCAACCACGTCCGACCTTCCAATTAGTGGCACTCACTACTAGATTTGACCTTTGTGTATAACTGTACCGTATTTCATATTGTACTTGTTGTATACAATAAACCTTTCTTCTCGTAATAACCTGGTGTCATGTGTTTATTCCCTTAGAACGGAATATATCCTTAGTTGTGATATGGTTAATAATTAATATTTAATAAATATTTATCGTACTGACCATATTGGTATCCTTTCGTTTTTTCTTGTTTTATTAACCAACCTATGTATTATGTATATATATATATATATATATATATATATATATATATATATATATATATATATATATGCGTGTGTGTGTGAGAGAGAGAGAGAGAGAGAGGGTGTGTGTGTGTGTGCTAAAGGACAACCGCTTGTCATTCTATAGTTATACTTTAGTTTCTTCTGTTTACCCTCATTCTGTCTGTGTTTCTGGTGTAATAGAATAACCAGTCACCCCCATGAATGATTGCAATATAGGTAGCAAGTACCTATAAAGTCAACCGTCTACGAGAGACAAGGGAGAGAAGTGAGGGCGAGAGAAGGAAGCCGAAATCGGCCCCAAGGCTAAGATCAAAGTGTAGTATCTGTTCGCGGATTGCTCACTGAATGATCGCCTATGGGGCCGGGATTCCTTCTCCGATACAGGCCGGCGGCAGGGATTCGTCCCTGCGCTGGTAGTATCGTGGCTAAGTCTGACTAGCTATGACCAGCTTGGACAAGCTATGACCAGCTAAGACCAGCCAAGACCAGCTATGACTAGCTAAAGCCAAAGCACTGCGACCCGGGTGAAAACTCGGGTCCATTCCCCCTCCCTCCCCACGTTAAACTCCGACCTTGTGTCACAACCTGGCCCTGTGGGAGGTCAAGTAAATCCCAAGGCTAAGATCAAAGTGTAGTATCTGTTCGCGGATTACTCACTGAATGATCGCCTATGGGGCCGGGATTCCTTCTCCGATACAGGCCGGCGGCAGGGATTGGTCCCTGCGCTGGTAGTATCGTGGCTACGTCTGACTAGCTCTGACCAGCTCTGACCAGCTTGGACAAGCTAAGACCAGCTAAGACCAGCCAAGACCAGCTATGACTAGCTAAAGCCAAAGCACTGCGACCCGGGTGAAAGCTCGGGTCCATTCCCCCTCCCTTCCCACGTTAAACTCCGACCTTGTGTCACAACCTGGCCTTGTGGGAGGTCAAGTAAATCCCAAGGCTAAGATCAAAGTGTAGTATCTGTTCGCAGATTACTCTCTGAATGATCGCCTATGGGGCCGGGATTCCTTCTCCGATACGGGCCGGCGGCAGGGATTCGTCCCTGCGCTGGTAGTATCGTGGCTAAGTCTGACTAGCTATGACCAGCTCTGACCAGCTTGGACAAGCTATGACCAGCTAAGACCAGCCAAGACCAGCTATGACTAGCTAAAGCCAAAGTACTGCGACCCGGGTGAAAACTCGGGTCCATTCCCCCTCCCTTCCCACGTTAAACTCCGACCTTGTGTCACAACCTGGCCATGTGGGAGGTCAAGTAAATCCCAAGGCTAAGATCAAAGTGTAGTATCTGTTCGCAGATTACTCTCTGAATGATCGCCTATGGGGCCGGGATTCCTTCTCCGATACGGGCCGGCGGCAGGGATTCGTCCCTGCGCTGGTAGTATCGTGGCTAAGTCTGACTAGCTATGACCAGCTTGGACAAGCTATGACCAGCTAAGACCAGCCAAGACCAGCTATGACTAGCTAAAGCCAAAGCACTGCGACCCGGGTGAAAACTCGGGTCCATTCCCCCTCCCTCCCCACGTTAAACTCCGACCTTGTGTCACAACCTGGCCCTGTGGGAGGTCAAGTAAATCCTGAGAAGTGAGGGCGAGACGACGCAAGCACATCCAACCTTCCAATTAGTGACACTCGCTACTAGATTGACCTGTGTGTATAACTGTACCGTATTTCATATTGTACTTGTTGTGTACGATAAACCTTTCTTTTAGTATCCACCTGGTATTAAGTGTTTATTCCCTTAGCACGGAATATAACAGTAAGAGAGTTGTCGCCTTATTTCGATTGAAACGATTAATAAAATATCCATATAATATCTGAGGCCAACTTTTCCATGAACGAAATCTTGAGCACTATATTTACGGTTGAAATTGTATGTCGTGATTTTTATTTCTCGCCGAGCGCTCGTTAAACGTGGCCCTGGTCCGTGGCTGGCTTCATCCGGCAATTTCATTTCTTTATCTAAAGCGACAAAAATTAAAAGCCAAATGACGTAGATTCTAAATCGGTATTAATATTGTATACGTGATACGCAACGAAAACTGAAACCACGGGTTTATGTATTACTGCCTCCAGCCAGGGAGACGTAGGAATAATCTGGGTTCAATTAGTCCAATCATTTCTGTAATCCAATTACATCAATTGCTATTCAGCGTCTACTTAATTTTCAGAGATTTCCACACTGTGTTGCTGTGTTATGTTCATTCTGTTTGTAGGCGTACGTAGCTCTCCACAGCTTCACTTTCATTCTTCTTTTACCTTCTATTTTCTTCGGATAGATTATTCGATGCTTTGCTTAGCGTAAGTACCTCCACGTTTTCTCTAAGAAGAAAACACTACCATCATGAAAAATTTCTCAAAGTTGATGAAAACAAAGTTTTAGCATCAAAATGTTTAAGCTATTATTAAAAAGAAATACCAAATTATTTTTTTATTATTTTATTATTATTATTTTAATCCTTTCTAGCAAATTCGAAATTTTGGTTTAAAATCTTTTTTCTTTTTGCGTCAGCGGTGGGCCAAATTTTACTATCGAGATTTTTGCGTCTTTTTTTTTTTTTGTGGTAAAACACATTGTATTTCTATTAATAAATTCTTGCAAAATTAAAATAATTGTCAGATTTTAATGAAATCTTCAAGACTTATTCACAAATGAATGAAATTATTTTTTTTGTTTTAGAAAATATTGATCAATATATATATTTTTTTAATAGGTTGCCCCAACTTACTTTTACGAAATTTCGAGAAATTAAAATATCAGCCGTTTCATATTTATATTTGTTAAATATTGGACTCCTTGGAGAATTTAAATCCTCAATTTGTTTTTGTCAAATACGAACACCATTTAGTGATCATATGCTATGAATCATAAAATGAAAAATGCAGTAAAACTATAATATTATTTAAGTAGCAGAAAATATAATTGTTATTATAAATAAGATATATTGAAAACAGTATTGTTTTAAGAAAATTTTTCGATGAATAATCAATCTTTAGGATTTTTAAAAATTATAATTAGTAAAAAATATTAAATTTTAAATCTTTTAAAATTCTGTATTAATTTCAGCCATTTTGATTATATTATCAATAAGTGAAAACTATATTTACAAATGGTTAAGTTTAATGTCAGACATCGAACATCGAGTTTTTAAATAAATTTATCTTTTTACGTATAATAACCATACCCCTTTTTGAAAGTATGGGCGACCATACACTATATTACCAGAAAATAAGAGCGATGGCTATAGTAAATTTAAAATCAACATTCTTAAAATTCGATTACGGAGAATATTTTCAAAAAAATTTTATATTATTGAATACTTAAAAATTATATTAAAAAACGTCACGTCATTTTCTTAAATTATGTCTAACAGATAAAGTTTCTGTAGAACAACAATCATCTGTCCGCATCTAGTCGAATACGTAAACATGGCTACAGTCAGTTAAAAACATAGCTACTGTTTGCTTAAAAAATATTTAAAACTTAAAGTAAATAATATTTGTTTCAAATCAGATTAATTATTCGTTAAATCAGCTAATATTCTTCAAATAAAGTTTTAGCAAAGTATATTTTATTTTGGGAATATTTTTTTAATTGCATTGCGATGAAAGACGACTAGAAAATGGCGCTAATCAACTCTTTTTGCCAAAAAGAAAACAAAAATCCTTACAGTCAATTTAAATTAACTTTAAATTATGTTTTGAAATATATGAAAGTAGCTTGCTTGTTGGATATATTAGATTTAATTTATTAACTAGGAATTAAAACAGAAATAAAAGCTACAAAAAAGATTTGCCATTTTAAAAAAAATCACTTTAAAACTTAGGTTTATTTTTTTCTGTGTTTTGTGGAGATGCCTAGCTTAAAGTCAATTTCCATTTGTCATTCTGAAAACCATATGTGCCTGCATTGCAGAGACAGTCATTTTGGGATTTGTAGTTTCTTTTGTAACCCAGAGTCTGCAAATATGATGCCTAACGACATTTATTAATAATCTTTGTAAAAAAATATCCAACCATTTCACATTTATTCCAGTCTTACATCCCTGAAAAAAAAAATAGTTCTAAGAAAATGCAAAACTGATCTGATCTTAAACTCCTTCGATATTCAGTGTCCTTTCATGACGTAGGCGATCACGGCACTCCACGGTTTCCTGTCCTTTGTAGATCTTAATAGTATCTTTTTGTTATTTATCCTAAACATTTTTCCGCTATCCATTTACTCAAGCTCATTCTTCTTCTATGTGCCGTGTCCCTTCAGTATTTATGCGATCATGGCTCTCCACACTTTCCTGTCCTTTGTACCCCTTTGTACCATATGCCTGAATTGCAGAAACAGTCATTTTGGGATTTGTAGTTTCTTTTGTAACCCAGAGTCTGCAAATATGACACCTAACGACATTTATTAATAATTTTTGTAAAAAAATATCCAACCATTTCACATTTATTCCAGTCTTACATCCCTGAAAAAAAAAATAGTTCTAAGAAAATGCAAAACTGATCTGATCTTAAACTCCTTCGATATTCAGTGTCCTTTCATGACGTAGGCGATCACGGCTCTCCACGGTTTCCTGTCCTTTGTAGATCTTAATAGTATCTTTTTGTTATTTATCCTAAACATTTTTCCGCTATCCATTTACTCAAGCTCATTCTTCTTCTATGTGCCGTGTCCCGTCAGTATTTATGCGATCAAGGCTCTCCACACTTTCCTGTCCTTTGTACCCCTTCATATTTTTTTTCTTTTTGTTATTTCTCATAAACCTTGTCCCGCCATTTATTTACTCATGCTCATTCTCCTTCTATGTCTATTGTCCATTCAGTACATATGCGATCATGGCTCTCCACAATTTCCTGTCCTTTGTAGCTCTTAATAGAGTTTGTCTTTTTGTTATTTCTCCTAAACATATTTTCCGCTATCCATTTACTCAAGCTCATTCTTCTTCTATGTACTTTGTCCATTCACTATTTATGCGAACATGGCTCTCCACACTTTCCTCTCTTTTATAGCCCTTAATTTTTTTTCTCTTATTGTTATTTCTCTTAAAACTTGTTCCGCCATTTATTTACTCAAGCTCATTCCTCTTCTTCTATACGTCGTGTGCCGTATCCCTTCAGGGCGCAGCCGATCATGACTCTACAATTTCCTGGGCTTCGTAGCTTTTTTTTTATTTCTCCTAAACCTTGTTCCGCCACCCATTCTTCTTCTTGTATGTGACGTGGCTTTTTAGGACGTAGGCGAGCTTGGATCTCCACAATATCCAGTCTTCTGTAGTTCTTAATAAATTTTGTCTTTTTCTCTTTCACGTAAACCTTGTTCCACCATCCATTTACACAAGCTATGTTATACGTTGTTTTCCTCTGTAACTCATGTCTTCAATTGGTCCTGTGAGTATCAGATTTTCCAAGCCTCTTTCCCTCATTATGTGACCTATAAAGTTCAACTGTCTAATGTTAAATATTAAGTTAAGTATGTTTCCTTTTTGTTTCCATTCTCTCTAAAACTTCGTCGTTGCTCACATATTCGGTTCATAGTTTCCTCAGCCTCCTTCTGTAGAACCGCTTTTCTGTAGCTTCAAGTCTCTTCTTCATCTTTGAGAAGGTTTTCCAAAATTCTCTGCCATATGCGAGGACAGATATCAGGTAACATTTTAATAGTCTTTTCTTTGTTTTTAACGAAAGTTTTTCTGTTTCTTAATACATTTTTAAGCGTTTCACCCCAATCAAAGCGGGAAGCCATTAGCACGCAAGGGGTTACAGAGAGTTGGAGCGAGAGCAAATAGGAGTGATGAAGAAGGATAGGGGATAGATCAAGACATCTGGAGACGTCGATTGACATTACATTTGAATAGTTGGAGATTATAGCAATCAGGGAAACAAGAAAAGGGGAGGAATTTCCACAGGCAAGAAGTGCGAGACATGAATCTATTGGAGTAGAAGAGATGGCTACATTTAACAGTTTCGATTGGGAGAGCGATATGCCTGCCTAGTTGGACGCTTAAATTCATGAAGTCTGGGAACCAGCGAAATCAGCTCATCGGAGCACTTACCGTGAATGTATTTGTAAAAAAAGAGCGAGGCGACGGAACGTCTGTGAGAGAGCGACTGAAGACGAGATGCCAGATCAGGGCCAATTATATTGCACTGCCTAGCTTTTAGAATGCATCTTTGGTCATCCCGATGTGTCTTTGGATTTCTGTGTCACATTTTCCGTTCCTTGTTCAGGATGATTAAATTCTTCTGCTTGTTTGACTTTGGTATCTCCGATTCGTAATTTGGTTTGGTTTATTTTATTTTACGGCATATCAACACCTCAATGGGTTATTTAATGCCGACAACAATTTTAGGATAAATTCGTATGAATAGAATGTGTATTCTTTGGTTTAGATTGGTTTGGTTTATTTTGTTTTACGGCATATCAACCTCAATGGGTTATTTAATGCCGACAACATTTTTAGGATAGATTCGTATAATAGAATATGTATTCTTTGGTTTAGATTGGATTGGTTTATTTTGTTTTACGGCATATCAACCTCAATGGGTTATTTAATGCCGACAACATTTTTAGGATAGATTCGTATGAATAGAATATGTATTCTTTGGTTTACGAAAAACTACGTCCGCGTCCTGGGTAAGACGATAAACTACATCCAACAGCAAGGCCTCTGAGCAGGAGGTTTTCAGGAGTGTGGAACCACCTCTTAATTGCTGGTGTTCCCACGTCCACTCTGACCTGGAGTGGCAGCACCTGCTAGGGTCCCATCAATAGGCAAATAGTTAACCCCTAAACTGGTGTCAAAGCACTATGAAAGTGTAAAAATAGGTTTTAATACCAGCAATATCTTTTTTGAAGAAAAAAATATTACCAGCCATACATTTATGAGGAAAAATGGTATTACCAGTAATACATTGTTGGAAAAGATATTACCGGCAATAAAAATGTTGTCGGTATTAAATAACCCATTGAGGTTGATATGCCGTAAAACAAAGCAAAGCAAACTAAAGCAAAGCTTTCGCTTATCAATCAGAGACCTAATGTCAGAAATGGCTTCATGACATTTTTCAGCGATCATTTCTATAAAAATACTAATTATTATGATTTATTATTATTATTATTATTATTATTATTATTATTATTATTATTACTTATTATTATTATTTATTATTATTATTATTTATTATTACTACTAATTATTATTATTAATTTTATTATTTATTATTATTTCGGATGTTAGGCTTTAAACGGGTTAATAAAAGTTTTGGATTTTGAAGGTTATTCTGATTAAACCGACAGCGTGTGAGAGAAACCAAAGTGTGTGATTAGGCGGATGTTGAGGTCCTAATGTATTTGAAATTTGACACTCTGTCTCGCAGGAGGAAAATTAATTTGGTCAGAGGGCTAAACCTTTCACTACTTGTAATTCAAAATCCTTTATATGGCCACATAATTAGCTATGCACGTAACTCTCCACGCTCTAAAAACTACGTATAATGATAATCGTAAAATTCCTTGCCGTCAACCCGTACTAAGTGGCAATACTGGAATTATGAATCGAAGATTTAATACTTAATATTAAACGTAAATAATCTTGAAAGCGATCGTTCGTTTATTGAGGGCCGAACCTATATTAGCGTGTGGGATTTTACAGAATGAGATTGTAAATCCTCTCTTACCCAATAAGTTAATTCCTTTTTATTAACAAAGAATAAAAAATGATTGTCCCAGGCGTGAAACCAAATTCTTGCGGGTGTTCCTCGAGGCGACAGACGCCATATTTTTTCATCATTGCTTTGGGTTATTCAATGAGAAACGAAGCAGAAAATGGTGTAAACTTCGGATGAACTAATAAAAGTGTTATAGAAGAATCGTGTGTCGCTGCCGACACTTGAGTTTGAACATAGATCGCCGGTGAGAAAGCACAGGCGATCCCATTATTGAATTAAATAAACCACGTGACCATAGAGGAAACACATATATATATAGGAAGCATCTGACGACTAACGATCTCTATTGCTAGCCTATCCTCTATTACTATACGGACTGCTATTCTCTTCTCTATGCTATTTCTATATTCGGATAGCTATCCCTTGGCATCAGAAAAATGGCAACGAGTTTTCGTTGCCATCACAAAAAAGACAGAAAACACTCTATCCTGTCTCAGGGATAACAAAGATGATATTGCCCTCATATCTAACAATTTAGATAAGTCTGGAAGCAAATGGGTCGCAACACTAAAGCTGTAACATTTGGCCATGTGGTGGTCGTTCTAAGGATGGTAAACTCTACTGACAAAGATATCGAACATTATTGACATTATTCGGACTATTGTCCTCAGTTTGTCGCCATATTTATTACAACGTTTCGGCCGTTGTACACTCCGGCCTTCTGTAGGTGGTAGGAACCTTTTATTTTGCTCACTGGGGTAGACTGTTCTAGTTCCACGTGCCATGTTTTAATGGATGTCGGTTATCAGTTAACTCTTGTTAATTTCCCTCTGAAACTTCTCCACTGCCTTAACCGGGTATTGATCTCACACTCTTTGGGTCTTGTCACTGGATCTAACCAACGCCTTTATTCACTGCAGACAGAGAGGAACCCAGACGAGGCTATGACGAAGAGCAGAGTCTCGTCCGGTGAGGTAGACAGACCCAAACCCGTTTATGCGGTGTTACGGCGAATTTTTGGCCGAGCCTAAGGTCTCGGATTGCCCCACATAAAATTCGTGTGAGTTTAAGATTTAGGGATGCTGTATCCAAGATATCTGGAGTTACTTCGAAATATACTTTTATACCTTCAATCAATCCGAAGCTCTCTGAGCGAATGCGTCACAGATTGGTCGCCATATAATAAGTTCCGCATATTTTTACCCCTGTGTTATTTGATATTATTCGATATTAATATTAATTACGTCAGCCGCCTTTCTGTTCAAACCAACGTTTAAAATAATAAGAATAATAAGTCCTATTATATATTTATAATATCATATTTCAATTCTGCTTAGTTCCTTGGATAACATGTACGACCGTTACACCCAACCAATGTCACATAAATAAAGGTCTCTTCCGTTTTGACCGAGTGAAACTCACGGAAAAGACATATCATAGACGCTACTTTGTTTCAGTGAGAAAAAGAAAGAAAGAAAGAAAATTCCAAGAGAAAATCCGTGGAATTTTCAGGGGTGCTACTAGTTAGTAAAAAATAACGAGATGCCAGGTCAGGATCGTGTATATTACTGATCCTTCTTTGAATTTTGACAATTATCTTGAGATATATCCTATGAGCACCAGACAATGCAATTCGCATATTCCACTGATTTTATTATTATTATTTTCTGTCAACCAAAGTTTCTGTCTTCTTAGGGTTGATGATTAGTCCTTTCTTCTTTCTTTTCGATCAGTTCCGAAATGGAGTATCATTTTCACATATGAGCTGTAGCTGCCTATCCCTTTCCTTCCAATCTAGCCAAAATTGAAAAGCGTTTCCAAAAACTTGTGACTTATATGCCAAGTGTAACACTAAAATTGATATATATATATATATATATATATATATATATATATATATATAATAAAAAGGCTCAAACACTAATATTCCATGGTTATATATAATTTATGACATTGGAATCGTAATCACGATCCAATTCATCAGACCTACAAATTCAAAAATAAATCGGAAAATATAACTCCGTGTATAAAAAATAAAATTTTAGTGAAAGTGTATGCGTGTGAGAGGGAAATGTCTGAAAGCTCTAGAGAGGTGTAAGCGAAGAAAGAAGAACTGGAAGACTCAAGAGATATATACGGGTTAATCACTCCATCCTTGTACACCCTTACATCTACTTAATTTAGAAACACTCGACCTTCATTTGCTCTTTGGCTTGGGATTGGTTGAATAATAATAATAATAATAATAATAATAATAATAATAATAATAATAATAATAACAGAAAATGCCTCCTAATAACATGGTAGTGCCTACAGACAGTAATGTACCTGTGAAGGTCTTAGTATCAAAATACTAGTATCTTAAAGTGGAAATCTCAAAACTGTGACACATGAGGACATCAATAATTCCAGTTGTAGTTGGAACACTCGGATTGATTGGAAAAGTTTCCAATAGATTCATTGAAGGAATCCCTGGTAGCCTACGCCTTAAAGAAATACAAAAAATTGTATTCACAAGTACAGCCCACACATTACGAAAGGCTTTATCTATGTAAAATATGTACGACATTTTTTTTTTCATTATTTCTCATTGGAAAATATGAAGCCATTTCTGACCACCGGTCTTGGAGCGGGACCCGGAAAGAAAAGAGTATACACCAGAAATCAGAGTAAATAATAATAATAATAATAATAATAATAATAATAATAATAAGAAGAAGAAGAAGAAGAAGAAGAAGAAGAAGAAGAAGAAGAGGAAAAAGAACAATAATAATAATAAAGTAATTAAATAAAAAAAATGATTTTTATCCCATACTAATTCAGGACGTAGGAGATCAAGGATCTCCTCAGCTTCCTTCTATCTTATTTTCTATGTACTATCAAGAATTTTGGGTGATGATTTTGGACCGATTTCCTGTTATTCATTTGTCGGAATTTTAGGGTTATTCAACCTTTACCTAAAGCGCGAGGAAAAGATATGGATTCATGCCTTTCTTAAGGTTTAATATTTCAAAAGTAAATGCAAAAGACAGAAATTAAACTAGAGTCGCCGAACCCATTTTCCTCATAAACATTACGCATAAAAACGCGAGTATTAATTAATGAGCCTTTTTTTTAAAAATTATTTCATCTCAAGCGAAACAGAAGTAGTGCTAAAACGCAAGGGGTTATTGAATGTAAAAAAAAATCATAAAAACCCAATACTAAACAGGAAACACGATATAAACCTCGATTCCTATTTGAAACACGTTGTAGTGGCGTGAACTGGACGATAGGCGATTCTGACTCGTTTCCAGGAACACCCGCCTGCTAGGACGACTAGCCAGTCCCTGTGTCAGAAGCCTTTGTGTTGCTTCAACAACCAGAAAGCCGATCAGTGGTTTATATTATAACTGACTTACGTTCACATCACGTTGAAAGATGTTAAGCAACATGGAGACTGGTAATTACCTAGATGAGTGACCGCTGGAAATAATAAAGTGCTTGACTGTGCGGTTGATTTAATAAATCGACGTTGAAAATCGGAGAATCAAGTTTCGATTCCGGTCTGGTTCGTTATACTCACTTACGCACGTATGACCCCTTCCCTCCCCACATATGGGTTAATTATTAAAACTTGTATCACTAATTCATTATTATCTCCAAAAAGAAAATTGTTATATTACTTAGTCCAACCATCCATTGTTTAATTGGACACGCCATACCACGTACATAAGAATGAATCGTTTTCATTTCTTTCGGACTTCATGAATAAGAAGTAAGTTCCGGACGGACTGTTTCTTCCCAAGAACAGACTCCCGGTATCATGTTTTCCCAATCGCTGCAATCCTTGGCCCTTCAAGTCTAGGGTTAAACTTTATCTTTCCTCTACAGACCCATGTACTTCGTTTCTTGTTTTTTATAACACCCATACATCACCACACAGTATCCCTCTATCTTGAGTGGCTCTTGCACCTTTGTGGACATTAGTATAAAAACAACAATAACAAAACAAATCAAAACTATAACTACTTCTAATCACTGATTTATTATTTAAATGTTCAACATTAATTCTGTCGAACGGTAATCATTGAACGTACCGGTCTTATAAGATCACCGAAGTTAAGCAACTTCGAGCTTGGTCAGTACCTAGATGGGTGACCGCTTGGGAATACCAGGTGCGATAAGCTTGCATATGCGAGTGTTTTAATGGATAAAGGCAAGGAATTGTTAATCGAAGATCTGATTTATATTCATTTAGGCGAAAGTTATAAATGCGCTTCTCCTTTCCCAGCTATGGATTAAATAGTAAGACTTTGTGATATAAAGATAAAGTGTCGCTGCCGATACTTGAGTCTGAACATAGATCGCCAGTCAGCAAACATAGGCGATCCCTTTATTGAATTAAGTAGACCACGTGACCATATAGGAAACTCATAAGTAGGAAATCACGTGGTGTCTAAATGATCACCATTTCTAGTCTATCCTCTATTACTATACGGAACGCTATTCTCTACTCTATTCGCTATACTATTTCTCTATTTCAGATCACTATACGGATTACTATTCGAGCGAGTATTATCGAGCAAGTGTTATTAGTGTGAGTGATATTCGAAGGCGTCTGACACCAGCATTGTTCAACGACGAATATCATTGTATCTGCGATTACAAAGTCTCTACTACAATGGGCATTACGAAAGTGACAACAAGTATTCGTTGACATCACAAAAGTGAAAACGAGTGTACGTTGAGTCACAAAAGACTTGCATCACTAAACTTTTATCTCTCTAAAATATCTTCAAATAGCATGAAAAGCGTTGATAAACCGTAGAAAACGAAACAAGCAATATTCGGCTCCAAGGATTATTGGCGTCTCTGCAAGAGCGTTCGGAACAATAGCAAACCCTCCATTCCTCCCCTGTTCAATCAGTTTGAGGTCCTGACCACCTCTGTCGACAAGGCTGAATGCTTTGCTCGGAAGTTTTCTTCCAATTCAACGCTTGACTCTTCCGGGGTACCCATGCCCGATTTCCCTCCCAGAACTGAGGCCCTTTTGAGCGGATTGCACATATCCCCGTCATTGGTATTGGGCATTATCTCTAACTTAGATCACCACAAGGCTACTGGTGGTGATGGGATACCAGCCATTGTCCTGAAGAAATGAGCGCCTGAATTGGCTCCTGCCCTCTCTAAATTATACAAATACTGCCTCGAGGAGTCTGTTTTCCTGACTGCCTGAAGTCCTCATCCATTGTTCCTGTCTTTAAGAAATCTGGTGATCCCTCCGACCCTTCTAATTACCGTCCTATCAGTCTCCTACCCCTCTTCGGCAAAGTCTTCGAAGCCCTTATCAACACCGAAGTGATTAATCATCTGATATCCGATGATCTTCTCTCAGACAAACAGTATGGTTTCCGCTGCTTGGGTTGCTTGCTTTTAATAAAAAAAATTTCAAATCCACAGGAGAAAGAAACGGTCAGATAATTCCACGTCGAAATAATATTTTTACCTAGCAAGCAGAGAAAAGGTCAACTAGAATATGAAAGTAGTGACGACTCACAAACTCAATTCTAAAAGACTGTCCCTTCTATAGATTCAAAGACGGATTTCTGACTAGGCGAAAATGTAGTATTACAAGTTAGGTTAGAATAGTTAGTTCTAAAATAAAATATGTTAGGGGGTCCAAACAGAACGAGGATTAAGAAGCAAAAGAAAAACAAAAAAACAAAAAAATTACATAGTCGAGATCAGCAGTTTGAACAGGGTTAGTGCTCTCAAAACCTGGGTCACGATGGCTTTGTCTAATTGTTAGGACAATCATTCACGCTTTCGAAACAGTTCCGTCTACTCAAATTTATTCAGAAAGTTTCAAACAACGCGTGGTTTGGGTTTCAGATTCTCTCAAGGGGGGCATCATGCCTTGAACGTCTGTTGACACTCAAACTATACATTTAATCTTACTCTTTTTATAAGGAAATGAATTAGTTCCTTTAAATTACGACAACTTGTAAAATATATTTAAAATCTCATCGGTGAAAACCTTTAAATAACAGTGTCATATCCCTCCAGATTGCAGGGCAACTCTCCACAGTTTTATACCTCTTCAAAATACTCTCCTATGATGGATGGGTCTTCTCTCAAGGGCGCATCATGCCTTGAACATCTACTGAGACTCAAGATCATCCCAGACCTCAAGTGGAACTCATGTATGCGATCTACTGCTGATGATGGTGGGAAAATGGTCGGTTCTTTATATCGTTCTAGTAAGTATCTGACTCCCCGTATATACAAGAACCGGATCAGACGAATTATGGCGCACTTTTTGCCATATCAGGCGTGAAGCTGCCCAGTCCTCACTTGCCTGTCATGAGAGAGTTCAAAATTATCTACCCGACATTGAAATTGATGAATGATTTTCCACTATAAAACAACTTTCCCCACGACGAAAAGTCGTAACCCTGTCGTAATCTATCGCTATTCCCATGGCAGTTATTTTGACGGGCCAGGTTTCTTGGGCCACCTGTGTAACTGGAACTATATGTTCTCAAATCCGACGGAGGAAGAGGATTAGTTCAACTAGAATTGTCTTAAAAAAACCCTCAACAATTGGCCTTCAAAGACACTTGGAAATTACAGAAGACAGCATGATGATATGTGTCAAAGAGCAGGAAAGTAGTAAGCGACATTATTTAGTAATAAAGGAAGTCAACAATTTCAAAATAGAGTTTCAAGTTGTCGAAAAATACAAGTAAAGCATAACACAACGACTGAAGCTGCAAAATACTTAAAAAATGAAAGCGAAAGCAAATATAACCGCCCAGATACAGAAACAATGGCAAGATAAACCGCTTCATGGCCAATACTCTGCCCTTACCAAACAAGCTGATGCAGACAAAACCGGTACCCATCAGTGGCTAGATAGTGTGGAGTTAAATGCTGAAAATGAAGGTTATATTCTTGCAGCACAGGGCTAATGCTTGCTAACGAGAAATTGTCAAGCACACATACTGAAAAATTGTGCTGACCCCAAATGCAGATTCTGTGATAATTATCCAGAAACACTTGCAACCGTGTATCAGGTTTCACAGTGTTAGCACTAACCGAATATGAAACTAAGCAAGATAGAGTGAGTCAATATCTGAAATGGAAAATATGTCACTTTTACGGGATTTTTTAAATTATTTTTGACTGTGGTCTCCAAAGGAACTCAGACAAATAAGAGTCTGCGACAAATTCCGAACATGGATATTAATCTTCATTTTGGCGATGCTCCAGTTAATTTAGATTGTTTTCAGGTGACTAATTTTACATATTTGGATAAATATATCCACCTATTGTGGATATATGCACCCCAATATATTAATTCACCTTTGAATAAAAATAATTTATATTTACTAAAATTCACACCAAATTCTAACAGATCGAAACTCTTCCATTGCAATGCCGTTGGGTTGATCATTGCGATCTCCCCAAATGAAGGCGTCTCGGGTGCGCCATTTCTAAGTGTGGGGTCCGCATCCGTCCTCGCCTCGATAAACAAGGCAAAAACCATGTTTTTCTATTAATTCACACCAAAATATTAATTCACCCTAAAATAAAAATAATTTATATTTACTTATTTTCACACCAAATTTTCACAGAGCGAGACTCTTCCATTTCACTCCGGTTGGGTTCATCTTTGCAATCGCCCCAAATATTGGCAACTCGAGTGCGTCAGTTCTAAGTGTGGGGTCTGCATCCGCCCTCACCTCGATAAACAATGAAAAATCAATTTTTTCTGATAATTCACCCCAAAATATTAATTCACACTAAAATAAAAAGAATTTATATTTACTAAAATTCAGACCAAAATTCAGAAATGTTTTTTAAAAGTTGTTCAAAAATACATTCATTATTATTTTTTGCCTTAGGTCTCCAAAGAAACACAAAGAAATATTTCTGCGATGAGATCCGAACATGGACTTATTCTTCATTTTGATGTCCCTCCACTTGCTTTCAATTGCTTACGTGTGAGCTGATGTTTCTGACTTAGCGCCATCTATCTTGTCGATCTGTTACCATAGCAGTTATTTTGAGGAGCTAGATTCCTTGGTCCCACCAGCCCTGACCCTTGTAACTGGGACCCACCCTGCCCACGTACGCAAATATGTCTCATCTCTCGTACTTTTGTATTCCGATAGTAAGGAACACTTTACATTCGGACAGCTTCTTCCCAAGAACTGCTGCTTTGGGGAACAGACTCCCGGCAGAAGGTTTTCCCGATCACTATTCATCCTGAGTATGACGATAAACTACATCAGCAAGGCCTCTGATCTAGACGTTTTGAGGGGCATGTAACGACCTCTTAATTACTGCTGTTCCTAAGTCTACTCTGTTTCGGTGTAGTAGCACCTGTTAGGGTCCAAGCTATGGACCGATCGTCAGCCACCAAGCTGGGGTCAAGACAATATGAAAGTATAAAAATAGATTTTTATACCACAATATATTTTTTTTAAATATTACCATTAATACATTTGATTCTTGACAAAAACGCTCGTTGCAAAAATCCGTCAATGTAACCTGATCGCCTAGAAACTGAACCTATCCTAAAAAATCTTGTCGGTATTAAATAACCCATTCAGGTTGATATGTCGTAAAACAAAATAAGTAAAAAACAAAACAAACCTGATTACTATAATCTTGGTCATTTATAATCTGTGATTAACTGCAATACAGTCGGCTATATGTTTTTAGCCACTCTTGTTTACAGTAATGTTTGGTTTGTGCAATCACATCTCTTCTTTTTTTCTTCAGACAACACCGTGTTAGTATCAAGCTACTCTCATCTGTTAATAATTGTTGACTTATAATTTGCCACATAATTACGCGGAAGTAAGGAAATTAATGAATTTCAAAAAGGACAAATAATAGAATGGCATCAGTATGGTACGTCAAATAGAGAAATTGCCAGGTTTTTCCAGGTTAATCATCAAACAGTTAATAGTATTGTCAAGAAATTTAATGAAGAAGGCCATTGTCCTGTGGAATAACGTTCCGGAAGACGAAACATCATGTCTCCGTGAAGGAAAAGGGCGCTGAAGAGGGAAGTCACAGAAACCGTCTTCAGAGCGTCAAAAATGTCGCCAACAGCATGGAAATATCGCCATATGCAGTGAAGAAGACTCTGAAAGTGCTAGACTCTCAATGAAGAGTTGCAAGAAAGAAGCCCTTGATTTCAGTGGTTAATAAGTTTTGGCGTATGGACAGGGGGGAATTCGAGAGTAAAGATTATGAATTTTGTCAGTCTGTAATTTAGTCAGAGAGAAGTAAATTCTGCCAATATTCGTATTCGAGATTGGCTTATGTTTGGAGAAATCAGAATGAGACTTGGCACACTGAATGCTTGCAGGCGACTGCGAAACATGGAGGGATTGGAGTAATGCTATGGGGCCCTGCCTGGTTTGCAGGGAAATCTGAGGTGATTCTTGTTGACGAGCGGTTGAATGGTCTAAATTACTGTCAAATATTAGAGAAAGGATTACTCCCACTATTTGAACCAATTCGACTGACAAGAATGTCTATCTTTTTCAAGAAGATGGAACGCCATGTCATACGTGCAAAGTAGGAAAGGCCTGAAAGGAATTGCAAGGCATCAAGTTACTGCCATGGGTAGACCAAAATCCTGACATAAATCCAATAGAACACGTTTGGGAGCACCATTACAGAAAACTTCGAGAGCGTGTAACCAAAATCACGTCAGTTTCAACCCTAAAAGAAATATGGCGAATGGAGTGGCAAAATATGGATCAGATGATTGTTGATAACTTGATCAAATGCAAGAATAATCGAATACAAGCACTGAAACTAGAAAATGGAGGGCCTACTCTATACTTGTTCCAAATACTGCTTATTTATATTGAGTTGGGATTACGTAATTAATTTTTGAAATTGGATGTAGCTTATTTCTCATGGCTAAAAACTTTTCGTAAGCCACTGTATTTCCTACATAACATCGTATGCATTTTAGCATTCTGCTACCACGTTCTTTCGGCGTTAACTTTTGTACAAACTAAACACCAAATTAGATCACCGAGGCTTGATATATTTCTCTGATTCCTGATTGGTTAATTAATACTAATATCATGCTTTCGTCTACGTCCGCACGGTTAAAATTAATTTACTGCTAAAAATCCATCTGTTTCGATACCTATCACGCGACATACAACATTATAGATACTTAGCGACATCTTCAATTCTCGCTCATTACTTTGTTTTCCTCTGAACCACAACAATGTAGTTTAGAGAAGAGTCCACGTCTGTCCCTTATGGTAAGACGATATGTCACACGCGCACACACACGTTCTTACTAACATCGTATATCTATTAACTCATCTTATTCACTCCTTCAACTACAAGCAACAGAAACTTATCAACTTCTAACAGTGGGCTTTGCGGCATCAAACAATTCGCTAAATAAAATCACACCGTTAAAATCTTTGAGTTTCTAAGATTTCCTAACATAATCCCAAACGTTGAATTCACTCACTCACCAACAAACTACACTTCAATTTTAACATCTACGATTTTTATCTAACAATATGAATTCTACTCAAAGAACATACACTTTGCCAAACATTTTATTCAAACAGCAACTTTGAACATAACCTAACGCAGACTTACTTCGGCTCAATTATCTTACAGCCCAAATAATATAATATTTAATGCGCAATTTACTCAAAAGTTATAAGCTTAAAAGTTTATCTTTTAAACACAAAATTCAACTTTTGATATCAACCAAAATTTCATTCACCAATTTCGATTACAACAAACTTTCCAAGAAGAACACACCTTACTTTCTTCAAAAGACTTTTCTCTTTTGTTGAATCAGCTTTATTCACGTAATATATAAACTTCCATCATTTCAACTGTTTCATTAACAAAAAATTATATATTCATTATTCAATAGGTAGAGGGAGACCACTCTTAACCTAATCTCCAATATCAAACTATGACAGAAATTGACGATGGAAACTATTAATTAATCTGAACTGATTAATTCTTTGAAAGTAATTTACTGACAGGAACCCTGAACAAACTTTCTACCTGTCCTAAAGAACATTCTCATGTTGTATATATAAAAATGAATATTGTTTGTTTTATATTTTGTCGTTGATGACCTTTTCCCATACCTAAAATTAAATGTTTGTGGAGAAGTTTATTTTCACGCAGACAACACAAATGATACCTTCTGATATATATATATATATATATATATATATATATATATATATATATATATATATATATATATATATATATATATAATAACTTAATCCTCCGCAACAGCTTTACTGCTGCTTACCGTTTATTACGAATATGTAAAAGAGACTCTACCCTGAGAGGCTCTAGGGCTTTTATAGCTCTATAGTGTGGGTATTAACATAAAGGAATTCTATCAGAAGTCTGATAACATGAAGATGTCACCGTGCTGACGAATCGAACTCGGGAATTACAGTTCTAAAAGCAAAGCTTTTAATCATTCAGTCACGTGTAGTAAATTCATAGCTACTTTTGAGAATATTTGGGTCCATTACACCTTTTTATTTTTATTTATTTATTTATTTTTCTTTTGTGAAGACGAAATTTCAGAAAGTTTTAGATTCGTTCTTTTAATTAGGGGATTATGAAAATTATTTTAATATTTTGAACACACACACACACGCACTTAAGATTTTGCTTACAGGACCCTCTTTTTTTTCTTTTTTTAAAAAAAATAAAATCTTGCATATCTTCCAGTAATTCGAACTAAACTCTTTACGTCCACCTAACCCGACATCTTTTCTTTCCTCTCCTAACCTCCTGGGGATCTCTACCAGTTCCTCACCCACTAAGTACCGCTCTGATGCCCATCTAAACGACAAAGAATTACCGGCCAAAGCAGTTTCTCTCTCCTCATTTTTCCCTTACACATCAGCCCAGCATCGTCCTAGAGTGCTTTTTCTACGACCTCAGCAACACCCCATTTTTGCTTGTCATACCAAAAACTCCAGCTAACCATACAGTCTTAAACCATTTTTTTTGTGCTTTCACTTATTACTTACTTGCTTACCATCCTGCCTACCTCCTTCCCTTTCTTTTTGCCTTACCGGCCCGTCTCCCTCCTTACTCTCCTTATATATTTATACATAGCCAAGATAGCCCACGTCTGTGTTCTTGCTTAGAAGCCTCTAGTCGGCCATCCAAACAGCTGCCCGACCTTTTGAGAGAAGCAAATACCAGTAGCTTCAACTCACAACTTTCATTATTTCTTTCATTATTTCTTTCTTTCTTTCTTTCTTTCTTTCTTTCTTTCTTTCTTTCTTTCTTTCTTTCTTTCTTTCTTTCTTTCTTCTTCAGTTGTGATTGCTTGAAACCGAAACTTTCTTTTTACGTTCTACGTTCTTTCTTCTTTCCCATATATGAACATTCTATCTATCTATCTATCTATCTATCTATCTATCTATCTATCTATCTATCTATGTTTACGTGTTCATATCTATCTATCTATCTATCTATCTATCTATCTATCTATCTATATATCTATCTATCTATGTTTACGTGTTCATATCTATCTAGCTAGCTAGATACCTAGCTATTTATCTATCTATCTATTTATTAATCTTCCTATATATCTGTTTCCGTGTTCATATCTATCTATCTATCTATCTATCTATCTATCTATCTATCTATCTATCTGTACTTGTTCATATCTATCTATCTATCTATCTATCTATCTATCTATCTATCTATCTATCTATCCTAGTCTTTTCATTATCTAGCTATCTTCATTTTTCATCTCTAGCATTAACGTTATTCTATTTAGCTTTTCTTTTTCAGCTTTACCTTCTTTTTCACTTTGCATATGCGGATATCTTCCCTCTTTCATTCATTCTTTCTTTCTTTCTTTTTTCTTTCTTTCTTTCTTTCTTTCTTTCTTATGTTATTTAATTGCAGAGTTCTCCAGACATTCTTTCTTTTCAATTTATTTATATTTTATCCGTCATTTCTTTTAACTTTCTTTCTTCCTCCAAGTTCTTTTTACCTTTTACCAAATTTTTCATTTATCTTTTTCAAAATTTGCTTGATTTATGTTTTTCTTTTTATTCACATATTCTTTTTCTTTCTTTCTTTCTTTCTTTCTTTCTTTCTTTCTTTCTTTCTTTCTTTCTTTCTTTAAATCATGACTTTTTCTTCTCTCTACATATTTTTCCTCTCATAGCCTTTTTTGTTTCTGTACGACTTGTACACTATATTTTCCATTGTGTCATTTTCTTTACCAATACCAGTGCGCTGTCTTGTAATATTTAATTTGCGTTGTCAAGAACATGTTCACACACAAGTGTACATAATTTGATGCAGCTCTCTCTCTCACTCTCTCTCTCTCACGCGCATTTTCTTTCTTTCTTTCTTTCTTTCTTTCTATCTATCTATCTATCTATATGTATGTATATATATATATATATATATATATATATATATATATATATATATATATATATATATCTTCATATGTATGTATGTATGTAGATATCTATCTATGTATCTGTCTCAGTCTCATCATATCTATCTATCTATCTATCTATCTGTCTGTCTTCGTATGTATGTATGTATGTATCTATCTATCTATCTCAGTTTTTTATCTATCTATCTATCTTTCTGTCTGGCTTCGTATGTATGTATGTATGTATGTATCTATCTATCTATCTCAGTTTTTTATCTATCTATCTATCTATCTATCTATCTATCTGTCTCTCTTCTTTCAAACATGCTTCATTGAATAATATAGACCTATTGTGTCTACTTATTTTTATACTGATCCTTTCCAGTTCTCATTTAAATTAATAGATATTAACATGAAATACATCAAGGTAGGGACCGTAGTTTTTGTTAACCCAAGTACTTTCGACCTCTTCCGAGATCATCTTCAGGGGTAAATTACAAAACCAAATTTATTGTAACTGCTATAAAGTCTGATTTCCGTGGTCATGCTGATTTTTAAAAGCATGTGAGAACGCGCTCCGTAATTTAAAAAAAAAATTTAAATGAATCCGCATCTTAATTTTTTTTTAAATATTTTTTTCCAGCGTGATAAAAATTTTGAAAATGGTTTTTAATAATGCTTTTTTCTTAATGAATATATAGATTAATTAATTTCTTGATTATTAGAAAAAAGAGACATTTTTAATATTATCTTAATATTTAATATGATATATTAATACACACACATTAGACAACTTTTCCTATTAGTCAATGAAACATGTTTGAATGAAGATATGCTTCAGCATATATATATATATATATATATATATATATATATATATATATATATATATATATATATATATATATATATATGCTGAAGCATATCTTCATTCACACATGTTTCATTTGAATAATAGGAAAAGTTGTCTAATCGGTTTGATGTTAAAATTAAATTCATCAAGGGAACCTCCGTAAGTTTTTTAACCCAAATACTTTCGATTTTTTCCCAGGTCATCTTCTGTGGGTAAATTGCAAAGACAAACTTATTGCAGTAGTTATTTTAGAATTTAATTTTTTCCGTTGTAGTCTTGTTTACTTTTTTTACTTTTAAAAACTAACATTTTTACTTTTCTTAATGAGCACCTGTTGCAAAATAAAAACCTTACATTTGCCCAAATAAAGTTTCTCAGAGGACAAAAGTTGTCGGCTAAGGCAAGTTTTCTTTGTCTCTTTAAATATAGTATCCTTATCTGACTTTTTACACACACACGCACACAGACCCCCTATATATATATATTGCAGTCTCTTCAATATCTATCTATCTATCTATCTATCTATCTATCTATCTATCTATCTATCTATATATATATATATATATATATATATATATATATATATATATATATATTACAATGAATCATTCATAGAAAAAGTAAATTAGTAAAGTTAATGATATAAATATATCACTTGATAATTATCAAGGACCATTCCAAGGATGACATTAATCCAAAGAGACCTGAATATAAGGACAGAACAATGGAATAAGTACAAAAATGGTACTTAAAAATCCATTCAGTTTTAATTTACTTCATGAATATACAAATATATAACACACAGACACAGACACACACACAGACACAAACACATACACACAGACACACACACACACACACACACACATATATACATATATATATATATATATATGTGTGTGTGTGTGTGTGTGTGTGTGTGTGTGTGTGTGTGTGTGTGTGTGTGTGTGCGCGCAGGTATGCAGAAAAATAGGAAAGAACACGTTAGGTAAATAATCCGGTGTTCTTTAGTATTTTTGCTTTTATTTTTAAAAAAGACAGTGCTCCATACAGAAGTAGAATTTTTATTATAATATTTTTTTAAAAATACGTTCCCAAATTCTCGCTTGACGATGAAGCGAGACCAGACACCTCAATTCAACTTAATTTAAAAAGTTATATTGAGGGTCTCGGCTCTCGCTTTTGAAACATGAGAACTCTTATGTAGCGAAGGAATCATATTTTTAAAAAAATATTATAATATATATATATATATATATATATATATATATATATATATATATATATATATGTGTGTGTGTGTGTGTGTGTGTATAATGAATTAAGTCCGACATGTTGTTATTTTTAATTTATTTCGTAGAAGGTCATTTTCTTAATTAAACAGTATTTTTTTCCAACTTCATCTACCAGCTTGAATATTCGAGAAATCTTGTCAGAAAAATATGTGTCCTCCGGCAGCTGACAAGATATGACGAATTATCAAGCCTCTAGATGTAGTCGGATGAAATTACTGTTTAATTAAAAAACAGAGCTTCTACTCGAATATGTGACCCTGGGTTTCACGCTTTTGCGATCGTCAGACAAAAGCGTGAAACTCAAGGCCACAAACTCATATCAATCCAACTAAATATGTTCGCTCTATCACTGATATTGAGCGCTTTCCATTAAGTACCGCGCATATATAATATAGAAATAAAATATATAATAAATTGCATATATATATATATATTTATATATCTATATATATATATGTATATATATATTTATATTTATACTCATACACATTCCACACACACACACACACACACACACACACATATATATATATATATATATATATATATATATATATATATATATATATGTATATATATATATATATATATAATTACATCATTATCTGTGTTATAAATAATTATATATTGTATAAATTAAATACCCTTTTATTTAATATAGTGTGAAAATGTCAGCATCTTGATTACATCATTATTTTCATTTCAAGTTACATGTGCTATCCATTTTAGTTGTTCCTTCTGTTGGTAGTCCTCAAGTGATGCGGTCTCTGTTATTTGGTACAGTTCTTTTTTGTGATTCTGTAGCGCCAGTCGACAGTGGTCTTTGCCAATACCGTCAGGCTTTTTTGTTGAAAGCCTTTTTTTGAACTTTGATCTTAGAAAGCGGTTTTATGCAACTGAGAGTTTAGATCCGGAGTCCGTCTCGCGA
>OZ038512.1:5869927-5912427 GCA_964036315.1 Acanthosepion esculentum
CTTAATGTAAACAAACTTCTGAAAACAGCCATTTCTGAACAAAGATCGGTGCCGATCTGAAATATCGAATTAATATATATATAAAAATATAAATAAATACTTTCAGAATAAAAATTCAATTTTTTTTAATTTGCAACTTTTCAGTTGTTTATCTATATTATATACATATTAAGAAAGTATACGTGGCTTCTCATTATGCTATATATATATATATATATATATATATATATATATATATATATATATATATATATATAACTACGTCTACATTAAAGTTATGAGACGTTCTTACCAACGTTTAAATTCATGAAAATCTATCTATCAATTCTATCGCTAGAAGAATTGAAATTGAAAATACTCATAGAAAAGCCCAAGGAAAAATACGTCACTGGGGTAGGAACGTGACTGAAGCCAAGACACCTAGAGAACCAGTCACATGACCATCCCTTTAGAGTTTGGTATACTGGGTGGCCCGAAAGAAATAGAAAAATCAATAATACAATATATATATATAACGGTTTAGGGGTAGGATCTCAGACTGACACCAATTTAGCCGGGTTTCGCTCCTAGCTAGAGGCCACCGGACATTTAGTCACACTGATGAACTGTGATACAGCGAAACAGAATGTCTGTGGATGACAATATATATGCTCCTGAAAAATTTATTTTGGTTGAGCTCTCTGGGGAGGAAGTGTGAGTTTGTAAACAGTGACTCTTACTGCTAATAATGTAAGACTCTTCGGTAAAGCGAATCGAGTTCTCTCATTCACTGTGTGTTTATCTAAAAATAAATACGTTTAAATTCACCTTCATCCCTGCCGTGCGCCAAGGGGTTAGGTGTAGAATCTTCGACTGACGCCAATTCAGCCGTCCTTCGATCCTAGCTAGATGCAACCGGACGTCTACCCCCACTGATCAGCTGTGATAAAGCGAAACGGTCTGTCTGTGGATGACAATATATATATATATATATATATATATATATATATATATATATATATATATATATATATATATATATAGTCAAACCTAATGAGCCAGACTAACCTACTAAGATCTGCCTAATTGAAACCTTGGTAAGTTTGTCTGGCTCATTAGGTTTGACTAGGTTTGCTCTACGTTAGTATCGAGCTCTTTAGTTATTTGTTTACTCGTATCGGGGTTTTTTCTTTGGGCCTTGAACCTGTATCTGTGCGATTATTTTCGACAGACTTTCATGTTCCTGGCTCTTTCTTTTTTAAAACCTTTTTTCCCTTCGTGATTGATTTGGCTATTGTTAAATCAATAATTCGTAGGTTTTTCGACACGAGTATCGTTACCTATATATATATATATATATATATATATATATATATATATATATATATGCAGTAATACAAAACACATGGTCTAGATTAAGTTTATTCACTTTCATTGACGCTGGTCTGTATGGCCACCATCATTTTCATGTCAGGCAACTGAACAAGTAATTATATTATGTAGGGTTGACAAGCCTTTCGGACCACAAATTGATTTTATATATATATTGCTCCACTCAGAATCTGATTTTGATATTTCGAATGTTATATTTTAACTATTTACATTGTTTGAACTTTTATCCTCATCTTCATTGCTATGAATTTGTTGACAGAATATATAGGGTGGTCCGAAAACCTTGTTACCCAACCCCTACCAAAAATGTATAGAACAATACAGTAATACAAAGCAAATATACTGGAGTCAGTTTATTCACTTTTAGTGACGCTGTCATACATCGGGACGGTCTGTATGATAGCCATTATTTTCGTGTCAGCCATCTGAAAATATAAAATTATATAAGACTTTCGGACCACCCTGTGCATTAAGAAAACGAAGTGACATAGGCAGTATTCGAAGCAAAATAAATAACATAGGAAGTACAACAGATATTACTGTAATAAAAAAGAAGTACAAAAGAAAGTACATTGAGAAAAAGAACAAAAAAAAACGTGCCGAGTTTCCACAAAGTCATTTATTATATTTACAATAAAAACTGGATACTGTTGATTTGTTTTGATAATATGAAGTAAATAGAGAAGTTTATATACAAATAGCTGTAAATGTTATAAATTGTAAATTGCAAGGCGGAAATCCAATTTAAAGGGGTACCTCGTGGTAAATCTTTAAATGCAGTTTGAAACATGAAAACATGACATTAATTTTAAGCGTAGTACTTTATTGGCAGATAGGTCTCAAACATTTTCATGTTGAAATAACTAAATGTAACCGTAAGTTCTATTCCAATAGGTCCTCTACACTCGCCCGTGCAACTCTCTTCCGGATTTCTTGATTTCCTGTCAACTATGATGCACTGTCAATCGTCATCTTCTGTTTTCGTCACTCTCGGTAAACCCATGCATCTTAGTGGCTTTATCACCTTGCTTCCAGTAAATGATTAAAAAGAAATATATTGTAGTGACTTCGTTGATAATATAAAGTAAATAGTGAAGTTTATATACAGATAGAAGATTAGAACAGCAAGTAATACAATAATACCACGTACATGTACTGGATTCACTTCCTGTGTCCATATATTTTCAAGCAGCCTCTCTTCCAAACTGTAGGAGCTCGTGTCAGCCATCTGAAATAGAAACATTATATTACGTAGGAGGTGACAAATCTTTCGGAGTACCCACTATAGCAACAGCAACAGATTAAATATGGCAGCCATATTTAATTCACTGACAAATAGTATATTTATAGATGTTTCAAGATGGATTCTGACCAGAAGAATTGTCTAGAATGACAGAGAACAATATTTTTTAGCAGCTAACATAGCAATTAATAATACCCTCCAATATGCATTCATTAAATACGTCAGACTAATAAAAATCTCCAGGTAAAAAAGGTTCTTTATGGTAACTAAGATATCCGGGCCGTTATCCATTGCTCAACCATATCTCCACTCGGAGGCACGGTGGAGTAATTGGAAAGCGGGTCGGGTTGTGGAATCGGAGAGCCGACTTCGAATTCCATTTCATTCAATTACGTGCATAGGAAAGGTATGAATCCTCTTCTCCCCCGTCCCCAGCTATGAATAAATAGCAGGACAGACTGGGTTCTGTAGCCTTGTATGGCAACTGGTCTACCGTAGAAAAAAATGGCAATCTACTGCGGGAAAAAAAAATCTGAATCGTCAGTCATGTATCGAAAGATACATGATCGCCTAAGCGTGTATCACGCATGGCACATAACTGACTGATAACAGTTTTATTTTAGAGGTGTTAAAATTTACAAGCCGTTACTTGCTCCTTTTAACAACTGATTGGGGTCATTTTCAACTTTAGAAGATTTCACATCTCCTTAAGCATGCTTGGCACAGTGGATAAAGGCGTAGTAGAGAACTTGGATAGGTAATTTAACAGGAGATAACTGATAACTGACATCCATTATACATGGCACGTGCAACTAGAACAGTCTACACCAGCGAGCGAAATAAAGGGTTCAGTTCGACTTTCCAGATACTTGAAGAAGGACGGAACGTACATCGACTGAAACGTTGTGATAAATATGGCAACAAAAATGAGAACAATGGTCCGAATAATATAAATAGTGTACATAATATCTCATCTCAGGAATATAGACAGACTGAAGGTCCGAAACGTGATAAATATGGCGACAAAGATGAGGACAATAGTCGGAATAATGTAAATAGTGTAATAATACCTCATCTCAGGAATATAGTCAGATACTGAAGGACCGAAACATTGTAATAAATATGGCAACAAAGATGAGGACAATAGTCCGAATAATGTAAATAGTGTACATAATACCTCATCTTCAGGAATATAGACAGATACTGAAGGACCGAAACATTGTGATAAATATGGCAACATAGATGAATACAATCTTCCGAATAATGTAATAAATAATGTACATAATACCTCATCTCAGAAATATAGACAGATACTGAAAGGCAGAAATGTTGTGATAAATATGGCCACAAAATTGAGGTCAATAGCCCGAATAATGTAAATAGTGTACATAATACCTCATCTCAGAAATATAGACAGATACTGAATAAATGCGTTGTCTAAGTCCTAGCTATTACCTGAAATTTGAATGTAACACTAAAAATTGATTTTTATGCATTAAAAATGAAAGCAAAAACTAGTGTGTAAAATTAGGCTACATACCATGTCATGTCCTTTGGTAGTTCTTAAGAACGTTTAAAAACAGGATAATATAGGTGAAAAATAAAAAAAATCAAATTCTGTTCATCGCTTCCTCGATTGAAAACAGAATAAGTTGTGATCGTTTCAGTTTTGCCCAATACCGCACAGTGAAACAAAACCTAAAAACTCGTGTCTTAAATGGCCTCTTCCTATTGAGGCTTGCATCTGATTGGAATGCATTTTGCCAAAGTTGTTCAGGACTTGTTCGTTTTGCGAGATCAGTGGTTACAAACGGTTTCAAAACCTCTAGTTCCCAGCAAGTACCGTCTTTCTTCAAACCATATGGATTGGCGCTACACAATCATAAACGGAGATTTTTTTCTTAGGACTGTCCCTGTTACCACTCTCAATAAATAGGCCGAAATAATAATTATTTATATACTGGACACTTGAATTTGGCTGATGATTCATGACTCTGACGAAGATCTTTATTATTCGTCTCAGAATGTCCAGCTTAGTTGTGAAACGCCAAACATTTGTGGCTCCTGGCTTTTCGGTGGAGTTTTGCAATAAGTTCTGTGTCCAAAAATAAATACTTCTTTTCTTTTCATATTTTTATCATATTACTAGAGATCAAGTAATCCGGACCCAGAATACCCGACCAAAAAAAACACTTTATTAAATATTACAGACATCAATAACGTTTCCAGTATGTATAGTCACAGTAAATTGACCCGCTACCGCAATATATAAGCAGATACCATGTTTTCTACAAATATTTTCAGAGCAGATGCTCCGACGAGCCTTTTTCCCTAGTGCACCGATTACATGAATGTAAGCGCGTTACCAGATTGGCATTTAGGTTGAAATAGTTTAATGCAGCAACCAATTCTACGCGAAGAGTTTCTTTTCTCGTACATCCCGCCTGTGGAACTCGCTTCAGTTTACTTGCTTCCCTGGTAACTACAATCTTCAAAAATTTAAATGTAACGTTAATCGCCATTTTTTATCTTCTTGAATCCCATTCATCTTTTGTCCTTTCATCATTCCTCCCTGTCCTCAGTCTTTTCTCTCCCTTTCATTCTTTGTAACCCCCGCAACGTACTAGTGGCATTCTTGCCTTGATCGGGGTGAAATGATTAACCATTTGAACCCTGCGTTCCTTAACCCACCTGCCTGAGCTTCTGAGTCAAAATTCGTAAATAATTTGTGGGTAATATTTCATGGTAGATATAAAAATAGTTACAAGTGTTTACCCACCGGTAGCTGGGCATTAAGCCATTTTTCACTACCACCACTAAAGCGGTGGTCATGGCTCACAGGTTTTTCTTAAAAGTAAAAAGAAGGTTTTTCTTAAAAGTAAAAAAAAAAAAAACATAATCTGGAGTGTTTTATTTTATGTTGACTAACACTTCGTATAATAATAGTCTTACGACCATATTACGAGCTCCGAAACTAACCAACACTGAGCCTGGTTAGTACGTAGATGGGAGACCGCTTGGTAACAACATCTACTGTAAGCATGGATTTGCCCAATCTGAATTGTTAATCTAAATATAACTTTGATGATGGAAGTCATAGTATGAATGTTAGTACCATTAGTGAAGGCTTGAATGATCTTTTTCTTCTCACCATTGCTCATTTGGAAAGATAGTAACCTGTTCTCTTTCTAACTGAATAAAGGATTTTTTCAGTGATTCTTACGACAAATGGTGCCAACAGGCTTGAATGCCTTATCTGAAAACATGGAAAAATGAAAAATCATATATAGTATGCGTATATTTAGGTTTCACGACATAGAGGGAGCAGTTAGTAGTGTTTACTCTATCTATATAATATTAAAGTCTAATCTTCTATGTCTGTAGGTTTTTCATGATACATATTACCGCAAACAATTTAGAAACATATTGTATCTTGGACCCCTACCACGTACACTGCCAAATTTAATTAAAATTGGACAAGAGGTTCTTGAGTTAAAACTGTTTTTTCTCCTTTTACTGCATAGGAAACTCAGTAATTGTTTTCGATACAACATCATTAAATAAATAATTTACATAACACAACATATATTTATATAATTCACTACACTGCATTGGAACTTTTTGATGTAAACAAATATCTCGAATGTGTAGCAACTACTTGATAGCTGAAGAGTCTCTGTGGGTGTGACTTTGTAAAACTAGTCTGTTTGGCCAGAAAATTGGGTCACATGACAAGATGTTAAATAAATAAATGGATGCATGCTGGCTTGCATCTGCTATGTATTTTGAAATAAATGTGAGGAAGAAACAAGTATACTTAATGAGAAAATATAATTACTATTTTGAAAACCAAATACGGAGAAAATAATAAAAACTAAGTGCACAAAAAGGAGGCATCCATACTTTATATTATTTCAATAAATATGAATCTCCCTAAGCAGAGGATAGCTGTTTTTTAATAGCATTCACCTTTGAAAATTATAATATGATAAATTACTAAAAAGACCAAATTTAATGTGGGGTATCCGACCCCGTAAACTCGACCCAAAATTTCCCGTAGATCCCGTATAAAAAGGAATCGGGTAGCTTTTTCCCAGAGACGAGAATCTGCCCGATATAACCACGTCTGGGGATCCTCTCTGCTCGGAGGCAGAGAGTTTGACCAGCACAGCAGGAAACGAATCTCCTGCTGCAGGATATCTACCAACCACCTCACGCGGCCAGATGTGGAACAAGGCCGAATTTAATGTGGGGTATCCGAGCACATAGGCCCGGTCAAAACTTTCCCGCAGACCCCGTATACTTTGCCCTTCGACTTAGCCACGTCTGTGGAATCCTCTCCGTCCGGAGGCAGAAAGTTTGACCACCACAGTTGCTCACGAATCTCCTACGGCAGACCAACATACAGTATTTACTACTGTATTTATGTGAATGGTGATATACTCATTATCGTCGCTAGGTATGCGACAACACATTAGTTGTAGACAAAATCATTATCTTCAAAGAACAAAGCCAACAGAACATGACATTCACAGAAGAACAAAAACATAACTCAATGAATATTTACTTTCAGAGTTCGTTCCTCGGTGCCTGAACTCACAAATATTTGATGACAGAACACATGTATGACAAACTACATTATATACGACAACACCGTCCCGAAGGACTTTAATGCTGTGTTTTGAGAGACTTTTATATCAATGTCAGATGGCTTATTGATATTTGAACCAGTTGCACACAAAATCACTCATGAAGGAACACGGCACATAGAAGAAAAAATATAGGAATTTTTAGATATTTCATTTCAGTCACATTGCCATCAAAATTGTAAAGATTAAAGGCAATAAAGCCACTAGGACGCACGGGGGGAACTAAGTGTTAGAGAATATGAGAAAAACTACTATTAAGGAGAGAGGATAATAAAAGAACAAGAATTAAGAAGACGGAAGATAACAACTGACCTGCATTTAATTTTTTGAGGATCAAAGGCAATAAAGCCACTAGGACGCAAGGAGTTACTGAGTGTTAGAGATTATGAGAAAAACTACTATTAAGGAGAGAGGAGAATAAAAGAAGAAGAATAAAAAGACAAAAGATAACGATTGAGATTACATTTCCGTTTTAGAAGATAAAATTGAGAATATGAGAAAAAGAAAACACTATTAAGGAGAGAGAACAATAAAAGAACAAGAATGAAGAAGACAGAAGATAACGATTGACATTGCATTTAGATTTTTAAAGAACAAAGGGAATAAAGGTATTAGGACGAAAAGGGGTTACTGTGTGTTAGGGAATATGAGAAAAAACTATTAAGGAGAGAGGACAATAAAAGAACAAGAATTAAGAAGACATAAGATAGCGATTGACATTACATTCAAATTTGTAAAGATCAATGGCAATAAAGCCACTAGGACGTAATGGGGGGTACTAAGTATTACAGAATATGAGAAAAAACTACTATTAAGGAAAGAGGACAATAAAAGAACCAGAATTAAGAATGACAGCAGATAACGATTGACATTCCATTTAAATATTTAAAGAAGAAAGTAATTAAAGCTACTAGGACGCAGGGTTACTATATGTCAGAGAATGTGAGCAAAACTACTATTACGGAGAGAGGACAATAAAAGAACCAGAATTAAGAAGACAGAAGATAACGAGTAAAATTACATTTAAATTTTTGAAGATGAAAGGCAATAACGCCAGTAGGTCGCAAAGGGGTTACTGAGTGTTAGAGAATATGAGAAAAACTACTATTAAGGAGAGAGGAGACAGAAGATAACGATTGGCATTACATTTACATTTTTGAAGTTCAAAGTTAACTGGAAAGCATCGACCTGGAAGAGAGTTCCACAAGCGAGAATTGCGAGAAAAGAGAATGCTAAAATAGAACAAATTTTATTTTTTATCTTTTTTGTTAAATTTATTTAAAAAAATATACTAAGCCAAGATGTTTTTTTTAACCTATCTTTCTTATCATTTAATAAGTGTATATTATAATTTTGTCACAAAGGCACTGATATTGAAATCCTTGTGAGAATTTAACACATGACTCAGTGGGCAAGGAAGTGGGAGGCTGGTTCGCTAGCCATTGCTCTTGTCGAGGTACCCCGTTTTTTTTCTTTATTATTTAGTTAGTTGTTCGTTTTATTTTTGCCCTCATTCTTTCAGAGGCATCTCTCACTCGCCGCTTTAACTCTATGTTGAAAGGTGCTGAAAGGAATCTAGCAACAAGTACACAACATTCAGTTGAGATGCGGCCGCTGGATCACGGCTTTGTGCAGTCGGATATCTTTTCTTGTCTTACTGTTTTCAAACAAAGCCCGATTTATTTAACCGCCCGGTATTATTAACAGCGGGATCGCATCGCATGACAAAAAAAAACAAAAACAAAAAACAAACAAACAAAAAAACTAAAAAAAAAATTTAAAACCTCTACAATCATTATCAACGCTGAAAGCAAAGATTGTCTACAGTCCGACCGATTTAATCGGCTGATCCAAAAGTTCTCATGGTCCGGTACTTTTTTTAATCAGCAGCCGTTAGTTTGTTGAGTGGCTGCAAATGCAGAGCCACATGTTGGTTCCATAGTTGCAGACAGCAGTAGAGTGTTTTTGTGATACGGTCTTGTTCATTCCTTATATATAGCTCTAAATTTATCCACTTAAGAACATATTAATTTTTGCTTATAGACTTATTTTATTGTTTGAATTGCAAGAAACAATAAATACCTTTAGTTCAGTTATTATCCTAACTTTGATAGCCGTTGTATATTCATTTCCTTCCCAACCAGAGACTTAAGGTCAAAAATGCCTGTCTATATCTCTGAGGTAAAGACGTTGGTTATATCCAGTGACTAGACCCAAAGAGTTGTGAGTTCGATACAAGGCTACAGCCGTGGTTTACAAAAAAAAAAAAAAAAAGAAAAAAGAAGAAATAACTGCGATATCCGGGAGAGGCATGGCACGTGGAACAAGAACAATCTAACCCTGGGAACGGAATAAACGGGGTTCGGTTCGAAATTCCAATCACCCGAAGAAGGCGGGTGCGTACAACGGC
Source organism: Acanthosepion esculentum (assembly GCA_964036315.1). Lineage (NCBI taxonomy): Eukaryota > Metazoa > Mollusca > Cephalopoda > Sepiida > Sepiidae > Acanthosepion > Acanthosepion esculentum. Next base: position 5,879,601 of record OZ038512.1, read on the forward strand.
CGAAACGTTGTGAGTATAACAATGAAGATAAGGATAACAGTCCGAATAATGGAAATAATGTAAATAGCCAGAAATGGCATCATGATATTTTTCCATTGGAGATTTTTGTTAAAAAAATATATAAATAAAATAGAACAACACAAGCGCGCACACAACTTAGTTAACGAAGCCCTACCTAAGCTATGAGCTCTAATTGAGAACAGATATTTGTATTTCTGTAAGGCATGGCCTACCAGAGATTTTCTTCAATGAATCTCTCAGAACATTTTCTGATAAACCCGAGGGCTCATGTTTTTAGGGTATATTTTTCAAAAATACATTATAGTCTTCAGGAAATGTCATGACAACAAGACAGCCCATTCTGTCATTATGGTTTTTGAACACTATATCTGGGCGATTTGCTTTGATTGTTCTATATGTATGTATTGTAATATTCCACAAAATTGTTACAAGTTCTATGTCGGTAGCCGGGTTTTGGTGGTGTTCATACCATTTTCTTGCAATTTAATTCCCGAAAAACGTCCAATACTGATATTGGCACAGCTTGTCATGCCGAGTTTTATTTTCAGTGGATGCTAACACTGTCCAACCTGCTCCAAGATGGTCAATTGGTTCTAGAGATTCATCACAGAATCAGCAGAGCGAGTTAAAGTAATTTTTCAGTTTATATGCTTGGTAATTTCTAATTCGCTAGCATTGGTCCTATACAGAAAGAATATAAACTTAGTTTTCAGAGTATTGACCATGAAGACGTTTATCTTGGCATTGTTTCTGCGTTTGGTCCATAGGACTTCTTTTTAGTTACTTTGACTCTGCAGTTGGTATGGTTTATTTAGACTTCTTCACTCACTTGAAATATCCTTTTTAATTTGTTGACTTCCTTAATTGCTAAATAAAGTTCGTTGTTTCCTAATACAGTCTTTTGTAGTTTCTAGGTATTATTCAAAACTAATTGTTGTGGTTTTGTAAGCCAGTTCTAGCTCTCCGTCTTTCGGATCTGAACAAATAAAAAGGATCAACGTCAGCGTTAGTATGATGTTCGATGTTAAGTTAGAAACCTTTTCGTTTTGATATCAATTTGCTTAATGTTAGCTATTGTCCAATTAAGGATTTTGAAACTGTATTGCATCACAGGGACAGTCAAAATCAAATCTTCTGTTTTGTGAATTCAAATCGGTATATATACCCACCTGTAGAATTATTTTCTTACTTTCCCCTTCATTTGGGTATGCTGCATTCCATCTCCTTCGCTGATTTCAAGGTATTTATAGACTTCTAGTCTCCTAATCTGATTGTGGTGGTTTTGTAAGACAGTTCTAGTTGAAATAATCCTCTACCTCTTTCGGATCTGAACAAATCTTTGTGACAGAATAAACTTTATAATTAATGGGCCCGTGAATCTGAATAGACATTTCTACGGTTTAAAGCCGTGAAATTAATTTATAACAACGCTTCAGTCACCTGAATAAGGCTGGAGTACACAACGGCAGAAACATTGGTATAATAACAACAAATATGAGGACATTAGTTCAAATGTTAAGGATAAAAATAATGAAAATAATGTCTACCCGCCTAGAGATTGAAAATCTTAAGAAATACATTTTCATTTTTTTTCTTTTAGACATTGATTTCACTGATAAAAATATAAATAAAAATTTAAAAAAAAACAAGATGCCTAGTATATCTAGTATAGATAACTATTTTAGTAATAAAAGAGAAATATTCAATGAATATCTACCCGCCTAGCTATCAAAAGTCTTGATCTTTTAGCCTGTAGTCAGATGGTCACACACTGAATCCTTAATTTCTGATATATATATATATATTGAAAAACAAAAAAGTTAAAAAATTAAAATCTTCAGACATACTGGGATATATATTAATATATCTTCGTTTTTATTATTATTTCAGTTAGATTTCTCAACTAGTTTAGGCCAACATGGCCATCATCAGGAGAGAAAGAATTCTGCTTGCTGGGAGAAGTGAACTACAGAAATGAATGTTTTGATGGAGAAAATGTTGTTTGCAGCTTTCATTTATTTTTTTATTTTTTAACATGAATTTTGGTCATTTCTTGTGTTGGTCAAACAGTCTCTTTTAAGTTATTATTTGAGATAAGAGCTGGATGGATTCATGCTGCTCTGAATTCCCTTGGTCATTTTGACAGTTTATTGGTTCCTGTAAGGGGATGCGTCTCTGTTAAGTGTGTGTGTGTGTTATATCGTTCTTGAGATGTGAGTGAGTATGATGTGTATATATATATATATATATATATATATATATATATATATATATATATATATATATATATATATATATATATAGGTCATCCCATAAGTTCTGTCCGAATTTTAACTTTTTGTTAAAATGAACGGAATTTAAAGAGTATTTTATAATGTCTAATGGAGCTGAACATTATTTTTATGTTTAGATGCATTTAAACTGATCAAATTCTATTTCAGAGAACAATAAAATTAAATTTTAACATGGAAGTACCCAAGAATCATTTGAGGCACATAATGCTTTATGAGTTCAAGAAAGGAAACTCAGCAGCCGAAGCGGCTAGAAACATTCACTCAGTTTATGGAGAGGAATGTGTGAATGAAAGAACTTGCAGAAGATGGTTTGCAAAATTCAGAGGTGGAGATTTCACCCTTGAAGATAAAGATCGAACCGGACGTCCAGTTGAGTTTGATGCAAAGCTTCTTGAAGCAGCCCTTGAAGAAAATCATGCTTTATCAGTTGAGGAATTGGCAGTGGTTCTCAGTTCAAACCATACAACTGTTCATCGTCATCTTCAACAACTTGGAAAAGTTCCTAAACTTGGAAAATGGGTGTCTCATCAATTGTCTGTAAACAACCTCAAATCCCGATGCTGACATCTGCTCTTCTCTCCATTCTCGCTAACTTGTTTCACCTTTTTTGATAGACTTGTGACTGGCGACGAAAAATGGATCTTTTATTGAAATGTTAAGCGTCGTAGACAGTGGCTTGGTAAAGGGGAAGGACCCCAGCCACAACCGAGAAGGGAACTTCATGGGCAAAAGGTTCTTCTTTCAATCTGCTGGGGTTGCCAAGGAATAATCCACTTTGAATTCTTACCACCTAATGCAACAATTAATGCTCAAATATACTGTCTGCAATTAGAGCGTTTGAACCAAGCTTTGAGGAAAAAAGACCTGCTCTAGTGAATCGAAAACGGGTGATGTTTCATCAGGACAATGTGCGACCACACACTGCAAGAATCTCGTCACAAAAGATCGAAGAAATTGGTTGGGAGAAAATTCCTCATCCACCTTATTCTCCCGGCCTTGCTCCTTCAGACTACCATTTGTTTCGTAGCTTACAGAATCATTTAGAAGAAACAGCTTTTGTAACACAGTAAGATGTTAAAAAAGACATCTGTGAGTTCTTTGATTCAAAGCCCAAATAATTTTACAGTAATGGAATTAGTAAGCTTGTTAATAGATGGAAGGAATCATAGATAATCAGGAAATATACATTGTTGATTGAATCTGTAATTAAATGTAACATTTGGTCACTTGTTTTCTTTATTCAAAATTCGGACAGAACTTATAGGATGACCTGATATATATATATATATATATATATATATATATATATATATATATATATATATATATATATTTGTGTGTGTGTGTGTGAAGTAATATTGATTTCAAGATGTAGTATATTTATGAGATAAAGTGCTCAATATGTGTGCTCTCTCTCTCTCTCTCTCAATATATATATATATATATATATATATATATATATATATATATATATATACACACTTTTATATATATATATATATATGTGTAAGTTTAAAAATATATTTATGGGATAAATTGCTCAATATAAGTGACCTCTCTCTCTGTCTGTCCGTCTGTCTGTCTGTCTGTCTCTGTGTGTGGTGTGTGTGTATATATATATATATATATATATATATATATATATATATATAATAAAGAAAGCATTATGCCAGTATTTGAGCGATACGTTACTCGAAAGCCAGCCGCAATATATGTATGTCCCTAGGAGGACGAAAAAGTAACACCCACTCTGTCCGTATCGCAAGGTGTATATATCACTTAATATGTTTCAAATGTGCATTTCAAATGGCAACATCAATTTTCCTCTATTATTATGCACTCACATTCGGTAAAAAATATGTCCCTGTTATATATATATATATATATATATATATATATATATATATATTGGCCATTCTAGTTTAATATATAGATATATAGATAGTATATATATATATATATATATATATATATTATATGAAACTAGAGTGGCCACTACATACATACATATATATATATATATATATATATATATATATATATATATATATATATATATATATATATATATATATAAAAATATAAAAGTGGACATGGAAGTCAGCACTTAGAGGCGACAGTCTGTTTCATGCTAGTGCAAGCGTCAGTCACCTGACGATTGCTCTAGCATGAAACAGACTGTCGCCTCTAAGGGCTGACTTCCATGTCCACTTTTATATTTACACACGCTCTATCTCTGATATTGAGCACTTTATCCCATAAATATAGCACACTATATTTCTTTATACATATATATCTGTATGTATGTATGTATGTATGTATGTATTAGCCACCCTAGTTCCAAGTATATAAAGACACATACACACCCACAAAGACACACACATACACACACTCACACACACACACAAACACACACACACACACACACATATATATATATATATATATATATATATATATATATATATATATATATTAGAATTGGACATAATCCGACAATTTATTTAAAACATTTATATTATGTTTTATCTATAAAAAGAACGTTAAACATAATATAAATGTCTCTATATATATATATATAGTGGCTACTCTAGTATAAAATGTACATTTATCGATACATATATATATAATTTATATCTATGTTATATTATATCGATTACTATCTTATTAAAAGCAAAACTCAATATATATATATATATATATATATATATATATATATATATATATATATATATATACGAGTTTCATTCAATAAATAAGGTAAATTTTTCGGTATAAGGACTTGTATAATCTTATGGCGGTTCGCTGATTCCAAAACATTGTAAAATGTCCACATATACATATGCCCAATGCGAACCTAATTACTTTTATTGAAAGACAAATATTGTAAATGTAATTCCAGAGTTTAGGCGGAGATCTTAGAAGTATAGAGTTGAAGTAGACTTTAAAAGGAACCAAAAACCCAATCCCAAACAGGCAACAAGGGATAAACCTCTACTTCTGTTCAAAAGACCTGAGAGTAGAGTCAACCGGCCGATTGGCGAAGCTATCTAATTCTATTGAGGAGAAATAAATAATAAATAAACAAATATATAGCCAAAAAATTTCGGAGTTTAGGTGGAGATGTTAGAAGTATAGAGTTGAAGTATATTTTTAAAGGAACCGGAAACCTAAGTCCTAAGCAAGAAACAAGGGACATACCTCTACTCCTGTTAAAATAAACTAGGAGCAGTGTGAACCGGATGGTAGGCAAACCTATCTAATTCTATTCCAGGACGATGTTAGGCACATTCATGACAAAGTGGTAAAATCCCTGCTATGATGACTCGTTTCTTATCTTAGGCGTTCATCAATCTAAATTTTGCTTGATGGATTTGTTTTTTTTTTTACGGTTTATCAACCTTTCTTTGTTTAACTGCCAAATTCACCTTGCTAGTATGCTCATCTTGAAAGTACTTTTGCATGCTCCATTTATGACAACTCTGGCGAAATTAAATAAGCATAAAAATAAATATATCTACATATACATTCGTGTTTGCAGTTTTTTTTTCTTTCGTTGTTTTTTTTAACGAAACATAATCGAATGAGTAATTTTTGACGCTTTAATTTCTTTTATAATTTCCAAACAAAGAACTGACATCGAATAGCCTCCTTTCCAGGTGTTTTTCAAAATTATTTTTAAGGTTTAATTTAATTGCCTTTTTCAAGAAAAAAATCCAGCCCACCAAAACAAAACAAAACAAAACAAAAAAAAGCGTTTCAAAACAAAACAAAAAAACTTGTTTGCTTTCTGTAAAAAGTTTGATAACAAACTGAATTATTAGTGAATATTTCCAGTTACAAATATTTTAATCTCATTTGGCCAAGTTTTAGATGCCTATTCATAGGCCGATATTTTTTCAAAAGATTTTTTTTTTTAAGCCGGAGAAAAGGGAATAAAAGTATACATTATCAAGTAAATAAGCGATAAAACCCCAACAATTCACAGTACACGCTCTGCAAGACACATGTAAATCGCATTAGGCTTTTCAAGCACCATATTTGGAGCAAAGAGCAAAGGTAGTGACATTCTTTCTTTATGCCTTTAGAAAAACAATAGGGAGACACGTGTTTTAGATTTCACATGGTTGTTGAATATTTAGTTCTTAGCCTCGTTCTCATTCAATACAGCGATGCTTTTTTTTAAAGAATCATTTTACTTCAACCAAGACGATAAAGCCACTAAGACTCAACGGATGTGAAACAATCTGAGAAAAAAATTACTATTAAGGAGAAAGGAGATTTATGAGCAGGAATAAAAATGACGAAAGACGAAATATCAACAGAAAAATATGCAGGGTGTCCATAGAGTTCGTGTGCACTTAAAAAAAATTCTATATATATATAATATATATATATATCGCACAGTTTACAGTTTGTGTTGCTGCTAATAAGATAATGGTCAACGTATAATAACATAATGACAGAACTATAATTTATATTAATAAAAATAAATTTATACACACACACACACACACACACACACACACACACACATATATATATATATATATATATATATATATATATATATATATATATATATATACAGGGTGTCCATAAAGTTCGTGTGCACTTTGAAAAATTTATAACTTTATTTGTATTTGCGATAGGAATAATCTGTAAAAAAATGTTATAAAGTTTAATGTACCTAGTTTTAAGTATAGCTAAAATAACTAATGTAATTTCAGTCATTACTGTAAATCAGTTGGCAAATGTTTTCCGTGGACTGCAAAATCGTATTACCCTTTGTATTGCTAATGATAGAGGACATGTGGAAACTTAATTAAAATTTCAATAAAACCTTAAAAAATATAGATTTACTTCTTTCTAATTCTTTTTACAAATTATTTCTATCGCAAAAACAAATAAAGTTATAAAATTTTTAAAGTACACACGAACTTTATGGACACACTGTATATATATATATATATATATATATATATATATATATATATATATATATATATATGATCGCATATGCTAAACTATAAAGCTTTCGTCAGTATGTGTTGCGATGACGCGTCTGTACAGACACAAAAGTGGATTCGGATCGCATGTGCACATATTTTCCAGCCGTGGCTACCCCCACCCCAAGCCCAACAGGATTCTTCCTGAGAGATTGGCAAAGGAGGAGAAGGTTTTTTTTCCGTCGTAGTATATACTGCAGTTGTGGTATCTGTTCTGTTCTGGTGGCCTTCTCTCCTCCCTTGCGTTCTCTCCCTTCAACTTTGCGTGACATCTGTTATATAGCGATGCTATAACCGTCTATGATTAGCTTAGACAAGCTATGACCAGCTTAGACGAGCTTAGGCAAACTAAGACCAGCGGTCCGAGTGTTTCCACTTGGGTCCACACGTTAAAAACCAACCTTCTGTCACAACGTCAGTGGCTGGGGTGAGAGGGTAAGGTAAATCCCGCGTATTTACCGATTCCGTGTCATCACCTCATATCTGATTGGTTTGTTGTTTCCGTTTACAGAATGTCAACCTCTAAGGTTTATTTAATGCCGAAATCTAAATAATTTGTATGTCTTCAACTACAGATAAATAGGTATTGTTGGTTGGTTGATTTTCTTTAGCGGCATATCAACATCTATTGATTATTTAATGCCGAAATCTAAATGTTTTGTACGGAATTTAATTCGATGTTTTGGATATAATAATAGTTTAGTGATACAAGTCTTACTCATTAACCCATAGCTGGGGAAGAGGTGGATTCTTACCTTTCTCCAGGGGATTCGCACGTAAGTAAATAAAACTAAATCAATAACCTATATAAACTTATCCCTCACATAGTGACCACGGTAGTTTCTACAGGCAGCTGATCGGTATTTCATTGTTTTATTGATTCAACTTTTACGGCTTAGCAACCCTTTGCCGGTAATTTAAAGCCAGGAAATATTTTTACATTGTAAGAATTTCTTTTGATAATACTGTAAATAGTGTACATAATACCTCATCTCAGAAATATAGACAGATACTGAAAGGCCGAAACGTTGTAATAAATATGGCGAAAAAGATGAGGACAATAGTCCGAATAATGTAAATAGTGTACATAATACCTCATCTCAGAAATATAGACAGATACTGAAAGGCCGAAACGTTGTAATAAATATGGCGAAAAAGATGAGGACAATAGTCCGAATAATGTAAAGAGTGTACATAATACCTCATCTCAGAAATATAGACAGATACTGATTTAGAGAATTGTATTTATACATTTCCCAAGGGTATTTGAGCGTAAATGTATATAACGAATTCAACTGGAATTAGAACTCGTCTCTCCGATTAACAATCCCTTATCCATTACATCACCCAGACATCCAAGCTTACAGATAACAATGGTTTTAGTGACACAAGTCCTGCAAAAGTGTGGTCGGCAAGATGTGGGTTCATATATTTTTACAAAGGTATTACCGATTCCGGGGTTCTAATTCCTGATTCTTCTGGAGGGATTGGCAGAAGACGAGAAGAAACGCCCCACCCCCACCCCTTTAGTCGGAGTAGGTGCTGCTGCTGTAGTGTCTGTACCGTGCCGTTGTGTATTGCAGGGTTTACAGGGTGTGGAAGAATTAGGAACAGTAACATTAATAATAAGCGGCAAGGGAAAAGAGTAATCAGAAGGAAAATAGATAGCGATTGATACTGCATTTAAATTTTTGAAGGTTAAGGTTTGACTGGAGAGCATGGAGCCAGCAGGGAGTTGCCAATAAAACACAAGTGGTTACAGGGTGTGGAAGAATTAGGAAACAGAAACATTAATAAAGAGCGGGAAAAGAAAATATTAAGCAGCATGACACTAGATAGCGATTGACATTGCATTTAAATTTTTGCAGTTTAAAGTTGGTTGGAAACCATGGAGCCGGAAGGGAGATCTTCAAGCGGGAAGAGCGAAAAAAGAAACTGTTAGCATAGAATTTACGGTTACACAGGCGAGAGTTGCGAGACATGAAGCTATTGGAGTAGAAGAGACGTCTACATCTAACAGTTTCAACAGTGAAGGGGTGGGAACGGGATGCCAGCCTCGTAGGACGCTTAAATTCATGAGGTCTGGGAACCAGCGAAAGCAGCTCCTCGGAGCAATTACCGTGAAAGTATTTGTAAAAAAGACAGAGCGAGGCAACGGCGCGTCTGTGAGAGAGCGACTGCAGACGAGTTGGCCCTGATCTGTCATCTCGTCTGCAGCCATGTCGTCATGCCTCCGTTCTTCTTTCAAAATGGCCTGAGAGTCACCGCTGAGATCTACCAGAAGGTGCTGAGGAGCGTGGTGAAGCCGTGGATGGACAAGATCGTCGCCGGACGCACCTACGTCTTCCAGCAGGAATATGAAAAATATTCAAAATTAATATATATATATATATATATATATATATATATATATATATATATATATATATATATATATATATATAGCATTTATGTATATTTATGGGTTTCAGTGCTCAATTTCAGGAATAGAGCCTATGTAAATATAACATATAACTGGACATTGAAGACTACACCCAGAGGCGACCGTCTGTTTCCTGTTAAATGCAATCGTCTGGTCATGTCCGTTGTCTTTTTGCTTGACTATTTATATATACAGGTCAGTGGTGAATTGAGAGTAGTCTATTGTATTGCATTGTGGGTAGTCTATTGTATTGCATTGTGGGTAGTCTATTCTATTATGCTAACTGTTCTATTATACTTGGTGGGCGTTAACGGTTTTGTTTCAAATTATTCTAGGAGCTAGTGAGTGGGAATAATTGTTGATCCGGATGAGGTTTTTGGCAACTTGCTGTATTGTTAGTTAACATTTTATTCATTATTTTATTGATAATTGTTATTACTACGCTTTCTTGTGTTATCTATGAGTGCATGGTTTGATAATTTGTTTATAGTTTACTTAGATTATTTACTTATTTATTTGTTTCGATTAATTTATTTTACTTATTGTTGTTTATTTATTTTATTTTATTTGCTTATTTTTGTTTATTCTTCCTTTTTAATTTTCGATTTATAAATAACGTAACAAAATTTATTTTCGTGTCTGCATTTTGAGACGAGTTCTGATCGCTTATTTAGTAGTTTGTTTTGGTTTGGGAAGGTTATTAAAGCTATTTTTTTCCTCCAGGCAGAGTTTACAGTTTGTAGATTGATTGTTGTAGGCTGTTGTTCTTTTCCTTATTTTCCATGATATATCTGGGGTGATTTGTTTTTTGTTTTTAATACCCCAGATATGTTTAGACAGCATTGTTGAAATTACTAGATGGAACTGTAAGTTCTATTCTCATAGTTTTTCACTCATACTTCACGCCTGTGGGACTCTCTTTTTGCTTTCAAATATTTAAATGCAGCCTCAGTCGCCATCTTCTGTCTTCCGGGAAACTGTTCTTTTATTCTCCTTTTTTCTTCACGAGATTCTCATTTTCTTTCAATTTAGTTGTGCTATCGCCTGACTTTGAGTTGAAACAATTTTTTAAAAAAGTTTAGATGTAGAATCCCTAGTTAAAATTATAAGTCATTAAATTTTGTATTTAGTCAATTTACATATGTTTTGTTAGCGGGGTGGTCAGTGTTAAACATAGTCTCCAACAGATACAGGAATGGAGGTCTGGAGCACTTTCTGATAACTAAATTTATATCGAAAAGTGATATTTGCTGCAAATAATGCAAAAAAAGAGTAATGGTACGTTAAATTTAACGTATGAAGGGAAATGAGTGCGTTTTAATTATATACTACAGAACAAATTTCTTACACTTAGAAGATTTACATTGTTTACATATTTGGGAGGTTACAATAAAAAACAAAATTAATTTTGTCTTGGACATTTTCGTCTTATATATATATATACGTAGTGGCGACGTCTGCGACGAAAAAGTAGGCAAAATATGACAAAAAATGTTGTTATTTTGACGGAATTTTGTGTTTTAAGGCCCCTAAATCCACTTGATATAAATCATTTTTTAAAAAGCGTGTCAAGAGAAAGTTTCACACATAACTTTCATTTCAACGAGATTCCAATAACTGGATTGCTATATTTTTTTCCGATTGCTTTTGCTCCTAGCACAAAAAAAAAGAAAGAAAAAAAGATAGAGTATAAAATATTTCCAGAAATCATCTAAAAATAAATAATTAAATATGTAAAGTCTGGGTTAAATTCAAACTATCATAACTCAAGAAATAATTAGAGTTACAACAAATTGGACCAGTTCTTGAATTCTGTCTCCGTCCTGGGTATGACGATAAACTGCATCTGCGCCCTGGGTAAGACGATAAACTACGTCCAACAGCAAAGCCTCTGATCAGGAGGTTTTGAGGAGCGTGTAACCACCTCTTCATTGCTGGTGTTCACAGTTCCCCATTGACCCTAGGTTTTAGCAACTGTTAGGGCCCCAGCTATGATAGTTAACCCCCAAACTGGGGTAAAAACATTATGAAAGTGTAAAAAAATGTTTTAATACCAGAAATACTTTGTAATAAATTATTACCAGCAATACATTTTTGAAAAAAATATTACTAGCAATACTTTTTGAAAAAAAATATTGCCAGCAATACATTACTGAAAACAACCAGCTATACATTTTTGAGGAAAAAATTATTAATAGCAATACTTTAAAAAATATATATATATTACCATAAATACATTTTTGAAAAAGAATTATTACCAGCAATACATCTTTGAAGGAAAAATATTACCAGAAATAGATTTTTGAAGGAAAAAATGTCACCAGAAATAGATTTTTGACAAAACAAAATATCACCAGGAAAAAAATTGTCGGCGTTAAATAACCTATTGAGTTGATATGCCGTAAAACAAAACAAACCAAACCAAATCTAAGACTTAGCACATAAAACTTGCTAAATTTTCCAGAAATGTCAAAATCCCATTTTCGAGGTCATTATATGAAAAGCTGTAAGCAAAGAACATACGGCTACATTTAGCCATTTCAACAAGAAAATAATGAGACAGATCCGCCAATCTAGTACAATCATAAAATCGAGAAAAATCACATTATATTCTTCCTTCTTTTTTTGTTTTTTCATTGCTCGCTCTCTTGAATATGTTTTTCTTTTTCTCATATTCTTTCACACTCGTTTCAACAAGATTCAGACAGAAAAAATTACTCCGAAACGCTCTAAAAATAAATAATTCGAGAAATAATTAAACCAGAATCTGTCTATATCTCTGGGATGAGGTATTATGATTACTTGTATTACACGGACCGTTATCCTCATCTTCATTGATATATTCTCAACGTTTCGGACGTAGCACGCTCCGGCCTTCTTTAGGTGATTGGAATTTCGTAACGAAACATTTATTTCGTTCACCGGGGGGGGGTAGATTGCTCTAGTTCCACGTGCCATGCCTCAAAGACACATGGCCCAGTGGTTAAAGACGTTGGTCAGATCACAGTGACTAGACTCAAAGAGTTGTGAGTTCAGTACCAGAGCACAGCAGTGGTGAACCAAAACTTGGAGAGACGAGCCAAATGGAACTAACTGAGACACCCGGAAGAGGCATGGCAAGTGGAACTAGAATAATCTACCCGCGGGGGCGGGGTAGTACTAAATAAAGTGTTCGATTCGAAATTACAATCACCTGAAAAAGGACGCAGTGTACAACGTCCGAAACGTTGTGAATATAGCAATGAAGATGAGGATAACGCTTACTATATATATATATATATGTATATATATATATATATATATATATATATATATATATATATATATATATATATATATATATATATATTTAAAGACATTTATATTATGTTTAACGTTCTTTTTATAGATACAAGTATTTAAGCAACATATTATTATAAAACAGAGCATTTGCTTAAATACTTGTATCTATAAAAAGAACGTTAAATATATATATATATATATATATATATATATATATATATATATATATTGTGCATCGTTTAAATAGGTAACACAAATGTTGCTGTATCAACACGGCCTCTGTAGCCTAATTGGAAAAGTTATGTTTCGGCCGACGGAACAGTTTTCCTTCAGGAAAATGGGATGCAGTTTCGATACATTTCGAAGGTACAGTCTTTATTAGTGGGACTTCTTAATCTTGGCCAGTTGTTATTCATTTTACTGCATAAGAAATAAAAGGCAACGATAGTGAATGAAATACGTGTAGCCACTATAAATAACTTTAAGAATAAAGAAATTACTTATGTCTAATTATCAGTCTTGAAAATGGCTAAATGTATAGCCGAAAGCGCTCGGATAAAAAGAACATTCGGACAGTTTTTATATAATTTATCCTCTGAAAAGAAAAACTTTATTAGATCGCCCGAGAAATTATATAAAAAACTAAATAAAAGCACCTTGTCAGTCGTTTTTAATGAAATGTGCATGATATATATATATATATATATATATATGCAAGACTCTTCGGTAAATCGAATCGAGTTCTCTCAGTCACTGTGTGTTTATCTAAATATAAATACGCTTAAATTCACCTTCTTCTCTGCCGTGCGCCAACAGCTTCAGGGTAAAATTTCCGACTGAGGTGAATTCAGCCTATTTTCGATTCTAGCCAGAGGCAACCGGACGTCTAGCCACACTGATGAGCTGTGATACAGCGAAACAGTCTGTCTGTGGATGATAATATATATATATATATATATATATATATATATATATATATATATATATATATATATGAGTAAATCAAACATTCGAACGGTTCATTATCAGATATAATAGACATTCATTGTCTGTTATGTTTAATAATATATTATTATTATTATTATTATTATTATTATTATTATTATTAAATATAACAGATAATGAATGTCTATTATTTCTGATAATGAGCCGTTCGAATCTTTGATTTACTTTTTGGTGAAAATAAAGACAAAACTTTTCAATATCTAGATATACTTTTAAGTTGGTCCTAAACTTTCGCCTCACATGAGCCATCGTTAGAATGGTTATACAGGCATGAAACAAAAGATATCCACCGTGTAAGCTGATATTTTGTTATTTTGACATAGAGAATTGCTATGCGACGATAACGGTCGCGGAATAGCAGACGCAGACCGGAAGTTCAAGATGCGGATCTCTGATGTCATATCACGGGATAGGCCGACGTATTGCAACAGAACCAATGTCTAGATGCAATGTAATGTGTTGTCAGTAGTTTGAAATGTAATTTTGTTGATTGTGCGTTGCTTCGTTTTAATGGAGATCGCCTCCAATATCTTAAGTTTCTTTTTACTGTGAGTATTCTTGTATTATCAACTAATATCTCTCTAATATTATCTACGTGGCTATGTTTTTCTAAGAATAGAACTAAGACCAGAAAGGTGATAGGTAAGTCTACGGAAGGGCGTGGTAATACACACACACACACACACACACACACACACATATATATATATATATATATATATATATATATATATATATATATATATATATGAATGAAGAGAAACAAAAGGAGAATTCGTCCTCCGAGGGACTTTTTCAAGGGAAATGCATTTGCCTTGATAATGTCCCCCAAAGGACAAAACGCGTCAGTTAAGATAAGCCTGTCTACCTTAAACAAGATACAGCACATATCACTTGCTAAATCTTGCAAAAATTCGAAATGTTTATTTGCGTGTCCATTATGTAGTATTTCTGATGAAGGTCTGTGCTAATTCGAATTTAAAGCCTCAAAAAAGATTTCTTATTCTCCAATGTTCACTCCCCCACTCCAGAAATTTGTTTGCAACGTCCAACCACTCAAAAGATAGATACACTGTGAATGTTCTGTGGGTGGGGGTACCCGTTTCCTTTTTTTGAAATTATACGAGCAGTTTTATATAAACGTCACATGCTTGAAGCCGCATCAGCATCATATTAATATTTTCTCACAGACGACCTTTGATCGCGCTGTTCATAACCCTTTTTACGCAAGTCAAGTTCTTGAATCTATTACAGGAAACTCAGTAGGAGTTTATTTAGTCTCTTCAGCTACTGACTATGATGTCGATCTTTATCAAGTCTTATATAATGTGTGAACTACAGTTAAAGCTTATCTTAGATTTCCTGATCGTCAAGCCCATGCGGAGGAATATTTTTTGACAAAAATGAACTCTTATCAAGCTTGCCTCTAGTACAATAAATACCAAAGTTTACAAAGATATTGTAAAAAAGAAAAAACGAACAATACAGAAAATAGCTCTGGTACGCCCGCCCGCAACTGTGTAAACTGAGACACGCTCGCGCACGCACCCACCCACCCAATTAGATACGTCGCAAGAAGATAAGGGCATAACGAAATAAAAGTACAGATTCTTCCCATCCTCAAGTATCTTCAGGGTGTAGGCTATCATGTCTCTCTGTCGCTACATTTCTGCTGTTATTGGCGCGAAAATGAAATCGTCGAATCGGCTTCAAATAGTGGCTTAGCCCGTGACAGCCTATTTCGAACTAATGATATGGAAAGGTATGGGGTCGCTGTTTTCTGTCAACTAGCAGAACTAACTGACCATTCTAGACTTCCGTGGTAGCCGGTCTTTGAAAGCTATTATTCTAAATTGGTTTGGTTTGGTTTGTTTTGTTTTACGGCATATCAACCACAATGGGTCATTTAATGCCGACAAATTTTTTTTTCTCTTCAAAAATCTATTTCTGTTAATATTTTTTTTTCTCAAAAACGTATAGCTGGTAGTATTTTTTTCTCAAAAAACGTATAGCTGGTAATATTTTTATTTTCAAAAAACGTATAGCTGGTAATATTTTTTTTCTCAAAAAACGTATAGCTGGTAATATTTAAAAAAACAAACTATAATCTGGTAATATTATTTTTTCAAAAAACGTATAGCTGGTAATATTATTTTTTCAAAAAACGTATAGCTCGTAATATTATTTTTTCAAAATACGTATAGCTGGTAATAGTATGTTTTCAAAAATGTACAGCTGGCAACATTATTTTTTCAAAAACGTATTATCTGAGGACTTGCTGTTGGATGTAGTTTATCGTCTTATCCAGGACGCGGATGTAGTTTATCGTCTTACCCAGGACGCGGATGTAGTTTATCGTCATACCCGGGACGATTATTCTAAATTGAAAAGCATGAAGATGCCATGAAAAGACAAGATCTTTCTCAGGAGATCATTACAACTTTTATTCATGTGTTAAAAATTGTATCTCTAATTATCTTACTGAGTAGATTATGATTACATCCGTGCCTTTAACTACGTTAAACTCCCCAAATTTATATAATTTGTTAGGCGTTATCAATTTATACTGATATTATTATTATTATTATTATTATTATTATTATTATTATTATTATTATTATTATCTCTTCGTCTGCCCGGTTTTTCAATTTCACCCAGAGATCTTGCATCATAGGTGTTCTCCATCAAATTTGAAAACCTCAAACAGCACCTTCGGCCGAAAATTTACAGAACTTCTGAATTGATGGTGTATTAAACCTAATTCCGATTATATTCATGTAGGCCTTTAGCTTTGTTGGAATAGACTACAAAGAAATTGGTGAATATTTATGCTTAAAATAGAATTTTCAGGCACATTCCCTTCTTCCGTTTTCAACCAAATCTTAAAATACATTTTAAGATTTATACGACCTCAGTGAATTCACACCTTCTCGCAGAATATTTGCATAGCCAAGCAACGCAGACTCCTAAAGCCATTGGCGACTAGGCTTTATACCGATTTCCATAATGTAGCTCTTTAGGTTCGTTGTAATTCCAGTATGATATCTTTAATCATTTCTACGATATTAAATACTTTAATAAGGATTCTAAGAAACTTGTCCGTAATTATGAGGGGATCATATTAAAAATAAGATGAAACTTGTCTAAATTATTTAACTAAGCACGTCTTAATGAAAACATGCTATCAATATATATATGTATATATATATATATATATATATATATATATATATATATATATATATATATATATATATATATATATATATGTATATATATATATATATATATACATTTAGACAACCTATCTTCATTGAAACATATTTCATTGAATAATATGGACATATTGTATCTACTTATTTTTATACTAATCTTTTTTTCAGTTGAATAATCAGATTCATAATGGAATAATGGAAGGTGCCATATTGATTTCTAACAAAAATGTTTCAATCTTTTCTAAGATCATCTTCAGGAGTAAATTACAAAGATAAACAAGCTGATTTAAATGCGTTGTATATTCATAATTAAAATAGAATGTTCGGACACATTCCCTTCTTCCGCACGGTTTTTCGTTTTCAACCAGATATCTGACATTATAAGATTTATTACGACCTCAAGCAACGCGGACTCCATAAGTAAAAGGCTTCGATTTCCATAATGTAGTTCTTTTGGTTCGTTGGTATTGAACCACAACGCCACAAGGACAACTGGAACAATAGTGGCCTGAACGTTCCACGTTCTAGCAACCTTAATCTGAAGGTCATGTGTTATTTAAACCTTCTTTTCTCTGAGTCTGTTATTATGCTCACCAAGAATAGATACATCGATGAGAAGCCATTTTCGTTTTTTTTTTCAACGATGCTGATGTCTAGTAGCCTCTAGAATTCTCTATTAAATCCCATAAGGACTTCAATGGTGGTTTTCGATCAGATTCTACGCTTTGCGGGTGTACCATTTCTGCTCGACTCCTAGGGAAAAAAACCTTCCTACATAGGCACCAAACGCTGCTGGGAGCTGACTGAGTGATGGTAACATAGATACTATTTCATTGCAAGCGCTGATGGTGTGAATGACATTTTCTATCTCGATGCTATACACAGTTCGCACTTATCAGAATCCACTAGTTCATAGATGTTATCCGGACAGGATTTATATTCAGGGCTTGACCTTGGACTGCTATCAGTATATTATTATCATTATTATTTCTGTTGAAAACGATAAAAAGAAAAAAATTGGGGGGTATATGCTTTGTGGCCTTTACACAGATTAACCAATCTGAGTTAAGCCTACAAACCTTATAACGCCCCTCCTTCCATTTTTTTCTTAAAAGAGGATGCATTTTCCTTTTAAATCAAAATAAATCGTCAACTCGCCAGTAATTTGCAATCACCTGATGAGATGCATTTGATACGCATCGAAACACGACTGCAATTGTGTAGCGATTTTGACATGTTTTCGATGTAATATCCTAAAATAAAGGATATAGTTCTACTTTTTATTGAGCCCTTATTTAAATGAAATGTTACGAACTTTGGAAATGTGCTTTATTTGTCCTCATCTTAGCTATATATATATATATATATATATATATATATATATATATATATATATATATATATATATATATATATATATATATATATATACACATATATATATGCATGTATGTATATATATGAATGAATAAAGAAAGATGTGCATTTTTTTATGAGTCGCCGCTTTTTGTCCTCTGAGGAACTTTTTTACAAGGGGAATACATTTGCCTTGATAATGTCTCCCAGAGGACAAAACGGTCGGCTAAGATAAGTTTCATTTTGTGTTGTTCTTTTACAAATATATACTATCTGAAATTTCACACACACACACACACACACAGACACACACACACACATGCACACACACACACACATATATATATATATATATATATATATATATATATATAAATCCGACATATCTTGATTTATTTGTTTAAAGGTTATTTTTAAATGAATACTCATATTTGAGTAGATGTTGTTTTTATAAATTATTAAACACCAGCAGGTCACATATTTTTGTAACTAGATTTCACGTTAGATAGAAATAGATAAATGTACTGCTCTGCTTAATAAATAAATTTAAACAGAGCATCTTCTGAAATATAAGCATCCATTTAAAAATAACTTTTCAAAATAAATTATATATACATATATATATATATATACATATGTATATATATATATATATATATATATATATATATATATATATATATATATATATATATATATATATATATATATATATATATATATTGTGTGTGTATTTAGGCAACATTTTTCATTGATACATTTTTCATTAAATAATATAGACAAGTTTTGTCTATTTATTTTATGTAAATTCTTTTCATATCGTCTGATAAGCTTAATACCATTATCATTAAAAGAAGAAAGAAAATATTGATACATATTTTTTAATCCAATCTAAGCTTTCGGCTTACATAAGCCATTATCAAAGATGACAATTACATTACAATATATTAAGCAATATACAGATAATACAATAATGACAATCCTTATTCCCCCATAGCTGAACATTTTAATCAACCAGGACATTCATTAGAAAACTGTAAATGTGTATTGAGAGATTCTGATTTCAGTTCCACATATACACACAGAAAAAAAGAAAATACTGGATTTTAAAATTAAATACATATAAACTAGGGCTAAATAAAGACTTGGGTATTTTAAATCTTCATAAATATTTCAATAGTTAAATAATTTTTTTTTAGATATTGTTAAAATTTTTTAAACAACATCTAAAATATTACTTCAGTTAGATTTATGTTAGAAATATTCAAACACAGTTGCATTCCATATCACATGACGTCCGCGTCTCCCGACGGACGCTACTTAATGTAAACAAACTTCTGAAAACAGTCATTTCTTATGAAAGATCGGGGCCGATTTGAAATATCAAATATATATATCGATATATATATATATATAAAATATAACTAAATACTTTCACAAAAAAACATTCAGTTTTTTTAATTTGCACCTTTTCAGTTGTTTTTCTATATATATATATATATATATATATATATATATATATATATATATATATATTTATTTATATATATATATATATATTTATTTACATACACATTTTACATACACGCACACACACAATCATATATATATATATATATATATATATATATATATATATATATATATATATATATATATATATATATATATATATATATATAACAGGTAGGATGAGAATTAATAGAGTACAATTCCAATTGATTAGTCTGTTGTTTAAAGGGGTTTTTAAAACATTGTAAAATGGTTTGAAATTAAATTAATATTAACAAAAATTAGAAATGTATTATTGTTTATTATGAATTTAATTTAAATTTATTACAAAAAAACGGAAAGTTTCTTTAAAATTCCATGTATTTTCGGCACTTATCTTAATGGCGAATGTTCCTCTGAAGATGATGAAGAAGACATTGAATAATTCAGTTGAGAAAGATTGCGGCCATTTTGTACACAATGAAGAAAGTGAAACTATTTTCATTGAGTTATCTTCAATTTCTAGTTACAAAAACGTAAATGTCTTAACACTAATATAAGTGACAGCCAGCTATAAAAAAGACATTCGTTGATTATTCATGGCTAATTTGTTTGAATAATATACTGACTATTGGTTGCGTCACATGGAAATAATTATAAGTAAAATGTTGCCCTAAAATAAATAAACAAGTAATCGATTTAAGTTCTCTAAATACCGCTGCATTTTCTATTCAATGTATTCATTCATTTATTCTTTCTATATTTATTTCTTATGTTATCTTTTCTTCTTTCGCTTTATCTCTTTGTCTTCCTTTTTCCTTCACCTCCTTTTGATTCTCTTTTTTTCTTTCTCTTGATCGTTGTCAAGGGATTTCCCAAACAACAAATTGTTGAGGTTCCTCTGCCAACTGGCACTAGTATCGACCATTTTTCTTTCTTGTTCTCCCACAGACAACGGTCTGTCTCGTCAC
The DNA here is from genome assembly GCA_964036315.1 of Acanthosepion esculentum. NCBI lineage: Eukaryota > Metazoa > Mollusca > Cephalopoda > Sepiida > Sepiidae > Acanthosepion > Acanthosepion esculentum. Next base: position 5,900,667 of record OZ038512.1, read on the forward strand.
TTTTTTAGCCCAGGGTAACCGATACCAGACCCCCACTACCACAAGCATCCAAACAACTACCCACCATGCACCTCCCAATGCGAAGAAAAAAGATTTAAAAAAAAAATCACGAGTTAAACTCTGTAGTCAATCTATTTTTCAGTTTCTTTTCGGCCTTTCTAATTTTATCTCCGATGCAAAATCTTTTTTTTTTTATTCTTTCACTTATTTTCTCTTTATTCTTTCTTTTCTTTTCCTCTAGATTTCCTCTTTTCTTTATTGCGAAAGTCTCCTGTTTTTTTTAAGTAGTACTCTTACTGGATCGCCATTTTTTTTTATTAATTGACGTTTCTTTTGCTAAAGGTTGTTGGTTTTGCATTTTTTTGCCGAGCTACTGCGTATTTATTGGTCTCCATTCCTTCTTTTTGCGTTTTTCTTTATCCTAGATTCTTTTGTTTTCCTTCTTCTGTCATTTATGTTTTTCTCTTTTAGGTTCCATTTCTTTTCTTTCTTTTCTTTGTTGCTCCATCATTGATTTTTTTCTTTCATTTCTTTTCCGATGTTGCAAATTTTTCATCCTTTTTTGTTTTCTTTTCATTTATTTCTTTCATTTGTTCTGTTCTACTTTGTTTTCTCTTTCGCTTTTTTCTTTCTTTCTTTCTTTCTTTCTTTCTTTCTTTTTTTCTTTCTTTCTTTTCAGTTCTTCTTTATTTTCTGCTAAATATTTAACTTTTCCCATCAGTTTTCTCTTTATTATTTCTTCTTTAACATCCTCCTCCTCCTCCTCCTCCTCCTCTTCTTCTTCTTCTTTTTCTTTTTCTTCTTCTTCTTATTATTGTTAATATTATTATTTCTTCTTCATCCTCCTCTTCCTCCTACTCTTCTTATTTCTTCTTCTTCTTCTTTTTCTTCTTCTTCTTCTTTTTCTTCGTCTTCTTCTTCTTCTTATTATTATTATTATTTCTTCTTCATCATCCTCCTCTTCCTTCTACTCTTCTTCTTCTTCTTCTTCTTCTTCTTCTTCTTCTTCTTCTTCTTATTATTATTATTATTATTTCTTCGTCATCTTCTTCTTTTAATGATTTTCTATGTACTTGCTTTTTTCTTTTTCCTTCTTTTCCGTTTCTACTTCGTTTCACCGTGTTTTCTTTCTCTCTATCTTCCTTCTTCTCTATCTTCTTCTTCTTCTTCTTCCTCTTCTTCATCATCATCATCATCATCATCATCATCATCATCATCATCATCATCATCATCATAATTTTTTTTTTTTTTTCCTCCAACTTCGCCATCATCTTCTTCTCACACCATATCTTCATTTATTCTATATTTTCTTCTTCTTCATTTTCACTTTCTTCTTCTTCTTTTTCTTTCCTCTTCTTCCCTTTATTACTTTATTACTTTTTTGTTCCATCTTCGCCATCTTCTTTTTCATGTTCTCCTTCTTTTTTTCCTCCTCTTCTTCTTCTTCTTCTTCTTCTTCTTCTTCTTCTTCTTCTTTTTCTTCTTCTTCTTTTTCTTCTTCCAGGCTGCTGTTGTTGCTCCTCGTTCTTTGTCTTCTTTTTCCTTCACGCCCCTATTTTCACCCAATTCTCTTCCCTTTCTTTCCTCATTTATTTTGCAATCTTGTCATTCTTTTAGTCTCTAACGGAACCAAATCCACTCCCAAGAAGCAGTAACAAAAAAAGCAACAACAGCCTAGCGAAAATTCCCCAGACCCAAACAAAAATACAGATAGACGCAAAAACATCACGCAACATAGTAAGTAAGAAAATACACAACACACTTTCCTGTTCCCAAAAAGCGCCATTTTTTTTACCTCCCCAGTAGAAAAAAATAAACCGTTTTTAAAGAAAAGTTCAGAGTAAGAGAGAGAGAGAGAGAGAGAGAGAGAGAGAGAGAGAGAGAGAGAGGGAGGGAGGGAGGGAAGGAGGGAGGGAGGGAGAGGGGGGAAATAGCTGAGGTAACGACTTTAGTTCTTCAACAATGACCATTTTTAAGACTTGGCACTTACATGACAAGTTATCGCATGGTAGCGGAATATACATCCCTCTCGAAGAGATTCTTCGCTTTTCTCTTCCTATGTGATAATGGCTTAGTGGTAACAGTCTGTTGATTACGTGAGAGAAATTCAGCATTTCAATGTATTGCTGATTTCAGCGCAATAAAGAATAGGATAGGGTCGCACACACAAGAATTAAATTTGGTACTTGTAAAATCTGCAATGGACAGTAAAATCAAATATCCTTTCCGAAAATGAATTTTTAACACGCCAATTTAATTTCCAAAAATTTAAATTCTATGCCAGTGGCTCACGCTACTCGCCTTTTAATTATTCTTCATTTGTTCAAAGTATTTAGTAATGTTTCTGTTTCTCATTTTCCACACCCAGTAAACACTTGTGTCGTAGTGGCTTTATAGCCTTCTTTGGGTGAACTCGACTCAAGTAAAAGTGATGATTATTTTTATTGTGTCCGGTTTTTATTGCATCTCAACTTCTTTTTCTTTCTTTCTGTCTTTCTTTCTTTCTGTCTTTCTTTCTTTTTGTCTTTCTTTTTAGTTTGTTTCATTCTTCTTTACCTTATTATTTATCTTTCTCTTTCTCACTTTCTTTTTTTCAGTCTTAGATTGCTTCCTTCTTTCTTACCTTGTTTATTCTTTTTCTCTCTCAGTTTCTCTTTGTTTGTTTGTTTGTTTGTTTGTTTCTTTCTTTCTTTCTTTCTTTCTTTCTTTCTTAGAGCCCTTTTCTTTTTCTGCTTCTTTTTCTTTTATTGCAAATTTACATTTTCTTTCTTTAATTCTTCTTTTCTTTCTCCCTTTCTTTCTCTCTTTTTTCTTTTTTCTTTCGTTTCTTTCCTTTGAGTTTTTCTTTCTTTCTTTTTATTATTTAGTTATTTGAAACTTTTCCCGTTTTCTGCTTCTTTTTTTATATATTCTAAATGCGTTTTGTTTATTTTTTTATTTTTTTATTTCAGATTCAAAACTTTTTCGTTTTTCTTTTTCTTTCTTCACGCCTTAAATTTCCTTCCCACAAATGTGTTTATCTCTTTTTTCTTTCTTTTTTAAATGTTTTCGATTTATTCGTTAAGAGATTTTTTAAAATTCAAACTCATTTTTCGTTTCCCCGACATTTCTATTAGTTTATCGGACTTTCATTGTTTTATTCGTTTTCCCCATCTTCGTTATAATTGGAATTGCGTTAATTATTCTGCCATTTTGTTTCCCTTCGTTCGGTTCGTCCATCTTTTCCTTTCTCTCGCCGTGCCTTTAATCTTACTTCCTTCTTTTCCAGTCTGAATTATATGTTGTCTTAATAAAACTGATAAAACTTGCTAACGTTTTCCTTCTACCTCCTCCTCCTCTTGTTCTTTTTTCTTTTTCATTTCCATTTTTCTCTTAAAGTCTTCATCTGATTTCTTCAAAACATATATGGTAATCATTTTGGCACACTTCCACGTGTTGTAATGGTTAACAATCACGTCTCAGTCAATCACTGCCATACGTGATACACGCTTAGGCGATCATGTATTTTTCGATACATGACTGACGAGGCAGATTTTTTTCCCGCGGTAGGTTGCCATTTCTTTCGCACAAGGTGGCACATTACGCTTTGTGCCTCCCATGTGATGCACAGGTTTTTATTATTTGACCAGGAACATTACAGATGGGCATGGAAAAATTCAGAAGGATGATTTTCTTCAGGGATGCTACTTTATGACCTGCTGATTGAAAATCCATAAAGTTCCCAAAAGTTCCTAGTGAGCTAAATGTTCAGGAACCCAAAATCCAAGAGGGCCGCATCTATCGAGGCGACACATAAAATTTGAATCATAAACCTGTTTTATAATACCTCTTTGTGTAATACCTCTTTTCCAACTAATTTGATGATGAGAAATCCAATTATGACCTTATTTTTAAGATATAATGACAACCTGACACCCAAAATAGGTTAAAGTTCAAACATTTATTCCTAATAATTGTGACGCCCAGCCCCCTGAGTGGTATAAAGCTTGATAAAGCCAGAATGGTTCATTAACTACTTTTGAATCCTTCATCCTCACCTGAGAGCCTTCTTACAGAGTGTGTAACTTTCCAGATGCCCCATATTGTCGAGGATATACAAGAGGAACTATCTCTATCCAGTAGAACAGGGAAGCTCTGGATACGAATGCTTTCCCCGTTGACCATAATGAAGAGGAATAATTCGGAATGACAGAACAACCACATGCACAGAATTAAACTGTTTGCACAATTTCAGCAGCTCTCCTGAAACACAAATTCAACAAGATTGCAGTATAGCAGCTGCTGCACCTCGTTTGTTCAGATTCATCAGACACCGTAACATAGATTGTCTTAAGATATTCATCCTAGCCATAGTAAAATGGCGTATTTCTCAGTACTGTTTAGGTTACTAATCTATTTTTTAGATCAGGTTTCCTTAAATCTTAAAAAATAAGATCATAATTGTTGTGGTAGGATCCACCTAATTTGCATAGTGGAGTACCGACCATATAAATATGGTTGGTACCGGGAAGAGAGGAGAACGAGACTCTGCCCGACTGCGACTCAGTCAACACATTCTCCAGGAACGGTCTTCCCAGGAATATACAAAAGACTATATGTAAATATTGTGTACACTTTCTTGTTTCAATACATTTTGTTCTAAGTACATTTTGTGTTGCATTATTATTCCATGCATTAGTCAAGTTTCAACAATGGCGACGAGGATGAGATCCATTGTTGAAACTTGACTAATACATGGAATAATAATGCAACACAAAATGTACTTAGAACAAAATGTATTGAAACAAGAAAGTGTACACAATATTTACATATAGTCTTTTGTATATTCCTGGGAAGACCGTTCCTGGAGAATGTGTTGACTGAGTCGCAGTCGGGCAGAGTCTCTGGTTGAATCACTTGATTCGTTCCCCCATCTTCCCGGTACCAACCATATTTATATGGTCGGTACTCCACTATGCAAATTAGGTAGATCCTACCACAACAATAATTGGATTTCTCATCATGAAATTAGTTTGAAAAGAGGTATTACACAGGTTTTGGGGCTGAATGATTAAAATGTTATATGTGTCGCCTGGATTTTGGGCTCCGGAACATTTCTCTTACAAGGGTGTTTTGGGGACTTTATAGATTTTGAATCAGTAGACCATAGAGTATCATTCCTGAAAAAAAAATCAGCTTTCTATATTTTTTTTCATGTTGCTGCATTAATCTTGTTACTGCTCCCGGTCTGTATGTGAAACACTTGTTATGAGCGCATGCGCTCTGTTGTAATATTTGATGCACAAAATATTAGATGAGGCCTTTCCTCAGACGTTCCACTCAATAGAAGTTTCTTTACTTAAGCGTCCTCAGTTTAACTACTCTTAAAATCAGGACCCGTGTGCAACGCATATAATGTACAAACGTGGAAATCACATGTCCTGTAACTCACATGATGCGCAGGACAGGCAAAGGGTTACCAGGTTTTAAAATGTTTCCTTTGTTGATCAATACAAGGCTGAAGCTTATCAGCAACCCATCTACCCACCATTTGACACAAATGTCATAAATTTCATAAAATGTATCTGTTGTAGCGTGCCTACGGACGATAATGGGTATTTCCTCATTCACATAAATACAGTAGTAAATACTGTATGTTGGTCTGCAGTTGGCCAGACTATATCGAATGACATGGTCTCGTCTCGGGAAACAGCTACCCGAACCCGTTTTAGACGGGGTCTATGGGGAATTTTTGGCCGAACATATGGGCTCGGATAAACCACATTAAAATCTGCCTTGTGCCACATCTGACCGCGTGGGGCGGTTGGTAGATATCCTGCAGCTGGAGAGTTATTGTGCAAATTCACTTGATAATAATGGTTTTAGTGATACAAATTTTACTACTTAACCCAGAGCTGGTAGCAGATGAGGTGGATATATACCTTTCCCAAGGGTATTTATGAGTGGGAATATAACAAACACAACTGGGATTAGAACTCGGCCTTCCGATTAACAATCCCGAGCCATTATCCATAACACCCCCGGCATATCTATGTTTACAGCACCTTTTATTCCTAAGCGCTTCCTCATCTAGGTACTGGCCAGACTTGAGGTTGCTTAACTTTGGTGATCGTACGGGAATCTGGGTTTCAACGTGATATGTCCGGCACATCTAAGCTTACAACACCTGGTATTCGCAAGCGGTCACCCATTTAGATACTGATCAAGCTCGACGTTGCTTAACTTCGGTGATCGTACGGGAGACGGTGTTTCAATGTGATATGGCCGTAAGCCCATTATACCCCCCCACACACATCCAAGCTTGCAGCACCGGGTATTTCCAAACGACCAGGCTCGACGTTGTTTAACTTCGGTGATCGTACGGGAAACGGTGTTTCAATGTGATGTGTCCGTAAGCCTATTATATCACCCCCATATCCAAGCTTACAGCACCTGGTATTCCCAAGCGGTCACCCATCCAGGATCGGCAGGTTTATATTAGAATAATAATCCTAGAAATTGGTAGGTTTTGTACAGACTATCAAAAGTTTTTTTGTTTTTTAAGACTAGATTCTTCTTTTTTATTTTCTAACGGGAAGCAAATATAATACATATTTTTGTTTTTATTTCCACAACTGGCGTTTGGTTGCTTTGTTTTGTGGTGTATCAACATCTTTATGGGTTATTTAATGCCGAAATCTAAATATTTTGAATTTTATGGCTTCCATTAACATATTTTGAATGCAACTGCATGCCTTCACCTACAGATAAAATGTATTTTTAATTATTGTACTATAAAATGTATTGCTTGTCATTTTACTATAAGTATTGTTAGTAATTTTACGATGAACATGCATTTTTGATTGGTTGATTTTGTTTAGCGGCATATCAACCTCTATGGGTTATTTAATGCCGAAATCTAAATATTTTGTATGTCTTCCACTAATGATAAATAGGTATTGTTGGTTGGTTGGTTTTGTTTATCGGTACATCAACACATCTATAGGTTATTTAATGCCGGAATCTAAATATTTTGAATCAATTGTATGATTTCAACTCCAGATAAAACGTCTTAATTCAACTACAAATAGGTATTGGCATTTTTTTTTATATAAAAAATGTATGTCCGATATTTTTATTAAAAAAATGTATATTTTTATATTTTCTTAGTGTTTTGTTTTCGTTTCAGGCTTCATTTTTTGCCCACTGCTGGAGCCTTAACAGGTGCTACCGCCTCCGGCCAGGGTGGACCTGAGAATAACAGAAGTTATGAGATGGTTCCGAGACTCGAAAAAGTTCCAATCCCTGAATCAGAGACATTGCTGCCGGACTCAGTTTATAGTCATTCCCAGGATTTCCACAACAGTCCTGTGCTCCATGATGAAAGAAAAGGTACATTTATTTGCATGAAAACTTTCAACTATTTCTACGAGATGGCGGAAGAAAGTAACGCTATTAATTAATATTAATTTCACCGTTTTTCCTATTTTAATATTCAGATTAAATTAAATTAAATTAAGGGTTTAATCCAAGGAAATTCTATCATATCGTTAAATATTTGACCTTAACATCTTTAAGAAAATATTGTAAATAATAATCATAATAAGAATATGCTGGTCGTTATTGAAAGAAGTAAGGGGATACAAATGTAAAGATTTGAAGCTGAAAACATTTTACATTTCACTGAAACAGAAGTTAAAGTCTTCTGTCTCCATTACTTTCATTCATGTTCTCACTGAAACCAAATAGTGTCTTTTTGCCTCTTTACACGGAATCAAAACGTAATTGTCCATTATTTATGAGGTATCGGGATCTGTCTTTCAGTCATTCTTTATCTCTTTCTTTCTTTCTTTCTTTCTTTCTTTTCTTTCTTCGATTTTCTCACTGAAGGCAAGTAGTACCTTTTCCTCTCTTTCCACGCGATCAAAACGGAATAGTCTATTACCTTTTAGGTATTGGCATGAGATACTAAATTCGTCCTTTCTTTCTTTCTTTCTTTTTTCTTTCTTTCTTTCTTTCTTTCTTTCTTTCTTTCTTTCTTTCTTTCTTTCTTTCTTTCTTTCTTTCTCCCACTGAATCTAAGTAGTATCTTTTCCTCTCTTTCCACGCGATCAAAACGGAATAGTCCATTATCTTTTAGGTATTGTCAGAAAATATTAAATTCGTCCCTTCTTTCTTTCTTTCTTTCTTTCTTTCTTTTTCCCACTGAAGCCAAGTAGTATCTTTTTCTCTCTTTCCACGCGATCAAAACGGAATAGTCTATTATTTTTTAGGTATTGTCAGGATGTAACATCAGGCGAACTACAGGCATAATCATAATAGGATTCTGCCAAAATGAAGTGTCCCACTGGGTAGATTACAAGACATTCTTTGTCTTCAAATTCTACCTGCACCTATGCCATATCCAGTTGCCAGAGCTCGTACAGCTTATCTCTTTGGGTGGTGATCTCTCTTTGGCTACCTTCCGGTGATTCTGTACTCGAGATCCCAATCATGGTTTGCTTATGACAGTGGAGATGATACAACTCATCTTTCTGATAAAGTTCTCTTATAATATATGTGTTTTCAACTTTGCTTTATTCAATTTATTTCCCTTTTTCACGAGTCTTTTTTTTATTTCCCTCTTGAGAATCCATTTTCATCTTTTTATATTCTCGTTTGATATCATTTCTCCGTCCTTACTTTCCTTTTAATCGGCTTACTGCCACAGTGATGGCCGCCAACTGATAAATGCAGAGTGAAAAATTGGGTTGTAAATTAAAATATATAATAATAATAATAATAATAATAATAATAATAAAACCGTAATCAGATTGGAAGCCTACCTCGCAAAAAACAATGACCTTTTCTTACAAATAGTAAAACAGCAAATCCACAACATCAAAAAAGAATCAGTACTTTTCAAGAAACATCTTAATATACCTGAAAAAAAAAAACCCCCAAAAAACAAAAACAAAAAAAAACCGAAAGGGATGCCATCTATGTCAAACGAATAAAACAGAAAGAAAAAAACAACTTGGTCGAATGAAATGACAAAAAAAATTAAAAATAATTAAAAAAAAAAAAGAGCACAAGGCGTTGCATGGCAAATTACCTAAAAAGAACGGAAAAAGTTGTCCAACATTCACAGATTCTGTGTCGAAGAGTTCTTTTTCTTCTCATTTTCTTTAAGTCTTCGTCGGTGCTCACTGGCTTCACCCATAAAATTCTCAGTATCCTTCAGTAGAACCACATTTCTGGTTCCTCTAGTTATTTCTTCATCCGTGGGAAAATTGTCCAACATTCACTGATTCTGAGTAGAAGTTTTCTTTCTTTAGCCATTTGCTTTAAGTAGTCCTTGTTGCTTACTACATCCGTCCATAGAATTCTCAGTATCCTTCTGTAGAACCATATTTCTACCGCCTCTAGTTTTTTCTTCATCCGTGGAGAAATTGTCCAACATTCACTGGTTTTGAGCAGAAGTGTTCTTTCTCTTTTCGTTTTCTGTAAGTCTTCCACGGTGCTCACTCGTTCCACCCATAGAATGCTCAGTATCCTTCTGTAGAACCATATTTATGCTGCCTCTAGTTATTTCTTCATCCGTGGAGAAATTGTTCAACATTCACTGATTCTGAGTAGATGTATTCTTTCTGTGGCCATTTGCTTTAAGTCTTCCTTCTTGCTTACTAGCTCCGTCCATAGAATTCTCAGTATCCTTCTATAGAACCACATTTCTGCTACCTTGGAGAAATTTTTCAACATTCACTGATTCTGAGCCGAAGTTTTCCTTATTGCTTACTATCTCCGTCAATGGAATTCTCAGTATCCCTCTGTAGAACCACCTTTCTGCTGTCTCTAGTGTTTTTTCCTCATCCTTGGGGAGATTTCCAGCATTTGCTGCCATATAAGAGGTTGGATATTGCGTTGCAAACCAGGACTCTTTTTTCCTTGTGTCTAAGGAAAATTCGCAGTTTCTCAACACCTTGATTAACATTGGTATATTTCTTTTTTGTAGAACAACACGTCTTCGAATCTCGCTAAGGCATTTTTCAACCTCTCTTAAAACGCTTCCCAGATATTCAAACTTCTGCAATCTTGAGCTTTTCCTTAGCTTATTGATGACCATTCTTTCAGTCTTCTGTCAACTGACCATTAGTCACTTTTTCTTACTTCCTAATACTAATCTGTCTCGGAGGTCTTGTAGTTTCTCTTCCAAGTCGGCCATAAACACAGTGACATCTGAGTATTTTATATTGTTAAGATTATACATAACTATAACAATTCCTGGTAGGGTCTCTGTAGAAGCTTGGATGCAAGTTTCTCGCAGACATTTTTCGCTATCCAAAATACTCTTTCTCCAATTATTTATTTATTTTTTTTTTACATTCCGTTTTCTGCCAAACTAAACTACTTTAGCCGTTCAGTTCTCCAGATTCTTTACAGAATCTTAATGGTTTTCCTTCTCTTTCCTTTGTATCTCGAAGTTTTCTTCAGCTGCCTCCTTATACGCCATTCTTCTCAAATAGTTTTTTGCATCTAGCTTCTTAACTACAGCGGCACACTGACCCTTCTACTTTGCTTTTCTCTCAATTTCTTGCGTCAGCAAAAGAGCTCAAATACCTGACATCATTCTGTATTTTCACCATTTGTCAAAAGAGCCTCTCTTTCTCCATGTCTCTTCTCCCCACCATACCGCCTCTGTCTTACAGTCTCAACATATTTTTATTCTTTCATCTAAACTAACCATTCATGCTACATTATTTTTCTCCTTCTATTTGTCCTAGATCATGGCTCTCCACAACTTCTCGTTCTATGTAATTCTTATTAATTTTCCTTCTATTCCACCCATTATGCCATCACTGTTTTCATTTTATACTCTCAACATATTTTTATTCTTTCATCTAATATAACCATTCATGCTACATTATTTTTCTCCTTCAATTTGTCCTAGATCATGGCTCTCCACAACTTCTCGTTCTATGTAATTCTTATTAATTTTCCTTCTATTCCACCCATTATGCCATCACTGTTTTCATTTTATACTCTCAACATATTTTTATTCTTTCATCTAATATAACCATTCATGCTACATTATTTTTCTCCTTCAATTTGTCCTAGATCATGGCTCTCCCCAACTTCTCGTTCTATGTAATTCTTATTAATTTTCTCTTCTAATCCACCCATTATACCAACACTGTTTTCATTTTACTCTCGTAACATATTTTTACTCTTACTAATTTTCTTTTCTATTTTATTCTCGTTACATCTCATATTCAGGCCGGTAATAAAAACGGAGCATCTACCCAGATACGCGTATCCATTTAAAAAATATTGTTTAAAAATAAATTTTAAAATCTGTCGGATTTACTCCATTTCCTAAAAAAATATCTTGTTTACGTTAGGATACAAAACATAACGAATATGTATATTTCGAGAATCGGGCAGAAGATGTGCGTTCAAAAGTCCTGTTCGTGCTTGGTGTGATCAGGTGGTCCTACGTGGCTGAATGGGTCTGAAGCACGTTAGGTCTAATTGCCGTTTCCCCTAAGGAAAGCAGGTTCGAATCCTACCGCTGGACGCATATTTCTCTAAAAAGATTTCTCGAATATTCAGGCCGATAGATGTATATAATTAAATACACTGTTTAATAAATAAATGAAAACAGATCTTTTACTCAAATATGAGTATCAATTTAAAAATAACGTTTAAAGATATATATATATATATATATATATATATATATATATATATATATATATATATATATATATATATATATATATATATATATATATATATATAT
>OZ038512.1:5917427-5947427 GCA_964036315.1 Acanthosepion esculentum
CACCTAAACACTCTGAAATGATCGTATTGGATTATCCGATAATGCCAAGCTGTACAGCATGCTGTTTCTAAATACCTGGCGGAATTACTTCCTGGTGCACTTTTTTTCTCACAGACGGAACCCAACAGACCCTGCTATATAATGTGCAGAGCTTTATTTCGATAAGAAGCCAATAAGAAAATAAATGATTTTTATTCGCGACGATAATCGCGCATTCAGCGAAGAAAAATAACGAATGTCAGAATAAAATGGGTTACAAAACATTTCAACTTCTATCGAAAGAAAAACAGCGGAGAATTCTGAAGCTGATAGAAAAATATTGCTGGCCGACAGGGTGAATTGGGGACAATTTCCTTGCTAGTATGACCAGGAGAATGAGATTCCGGAGGTTGTGCTGTCAGTTAATTGTCCTCATATGTGTGGCCATATTTATCACAACGTTTCGGCTGTCTTACGCTCCGTCATTCTTCAGGTAGTTGGAATGTCGAACAGAACCCTTTATTTCGCTCACTGGGGTAGACTGTTCTAGTTCTTCGTGCGATGTCTAACGGATATCAGCTATCAGTTATCTCCTGTTAATTTCCCTAAGTTCTCAACTGCCATAACCATGTATTGAACTCACAACTCTTTTGGTCCAGTCACTGGATCTAACCAACGCCTTTATCCACTGTGTCATGTTTCCTTAAGGATATGGTGGGTTTCCAGCCACTTGAACAAGGCCGGAGCGTACAACGGCTGAAACGTTGTGATAAATATGGCGACAAAGATGAGGACAATAGTCCGAATAATGTAAATAGTGTACATAATACCTCATCTCAGAAATATAGACAGATACTGAATGGCCGAAACATTATGATGAATATGGCGACAAAGATGAAGACAATAGTTCGAATAATGTAAATAGTATACATAATACCTCATCTCAGAAATATAGACAGATACTGAATGGCCGAAACGTTGTGATAAATATGGCGACAAAGATGAGGACAATAGTTCGAATAATGTAAATAGTGTACATAATACCTCATCTCAGAAATATAGACAGATACTAAATGGCCGAAACGTTGTGATAAATATGGCGACAAAGATGAGGACAATAGTTCGAATAATGTAAATAGTGTACATAATACCTCATCTCAGAAATATAGACAGATACTAAAGAAAGCGTCGTTCGACTCAGGATAATGAGTTGAAGCCGGGCACTTCCTACAGTGGATCTCCGTCCAAATTGTGTTGCTTGTGCAATTCATCAATACTTTCCATTGCATATTGGCCGGTTTTTTCAACGAGTTTATTGGTCTGGTCTTGCAACTGAACTTTACTTCCCTCTTTACGATCAATATCGTTTGCGAAGCACAAGTTCCAGACAGATTTTGCATCGATAGAGTTAAAAGTGTTATAGTTAACTAGTGTTTCCTGCATTATTATCCCAAGAAACGGACTGAACAGTTTTGGAAAGTGTAGGAATCCCTGTCTAACGTCGACGGTCGTCCGGAAAAAAATCATCCATTCTTTTATTGAAGGGAACTGGCATAGTCATAGACGGCCAGAATGACTTGCATGAGAATGTTTTTGGTGAACCCTGTGATGACGTGCCAGAGGCCCTCATGATATACCCGGTCAGATACTTTTTACAAATGTTTCTTGATGAGCAACCTACACCTGAAGATTTGTCCTACTATACTCCGTCCGGCTAAGACGTTTGAGGATAATACGAAGCATGATCTTGCTGAGGTGGTGGACGGGATTTATTGTTCTATAATTCTGGTATTGTTTTAGGTTACCTTTCTTTTTTAAGGAAATCCCCAGTGACTGGTCCACACATTTACACTTCAGACGTTTGAGGATAATACGGAGCATGATCTTGCTGGGGTGGCTGACGGGGTTTATTGTTCTATAAATATGGCATTGTTTTAGGTTACCTTTCTTTTTTAGGGGAATCCCCAGTGAGTGGCCCACACATTTAGACTTCAGACGTTTGCGGATAATACGGAGCATGATCTTGCTGGGGTGGATGACGGGGTTTATTGTTCTATAATTCTGGTATTGTTTTAAGTTACCTTTCTTTTTTAGGGGAATCCCCAGTGACTGGCCCACACATTTGGACTTCAGACGTTTGCGGATAATACGGAGTATTACCTTGCTGGGGTGGCTGACGGGGTTTATTGTTCTATAAATAAGGCATTGTTTTAGGTTACGTTTCTTTTTTATAGAAATCCCCAGTGAGTGGCCCACACATTTAGACTTCAGACGTTTGAGGATAATACGGAGCATGATCTTGCTGGGGTGGCTGACGGGGTTTATTGTTTTTATAAATATGGCATTGTTTTAGGTTACCTTTCTTTTTTAGGGGAATCCCCAGTGAGTGGCCCACACATTTAGACTTCAGACGTTTGCGGATAATACGGAGCATGATCTTGCTGGGGTGGATGACGGGGTTTATTGTTCTATAATTCTGGTATTGTTTTAAGTTACCTTTCTTTTTTAGGGGAATCCCCAGTGACTGGCCCACACATTTAGACTTCAGACGTTTGCGGATAATACGGAGCATTACCTTGCTGGGGTGGCTGACGGGGTTTATTGTTCTATAAATAAGGCATTGTTTTAGGTTACGTTTCTTTTTTATAGAAATCCCCAGTGAGTGGCCCACACATTTAGACTTCAGACGTTTGAGGATAATACGGAGCATGATCTTGCTGGGGTGGCTGACGGGGTTTATTGTTCTAAAATTCTGGTATTGTTTTATGTTACCTTTCTTTTCTAGGGAAATCTCCAGTGACTGGCCCACACATTCAGGCTAAGACGTTTGAGGAAAATACGGAGCATGATCTTGTTGGGGTGGCTGACGGGGTTTATTGTTCTATAATTCTGGTATTGCTTTAGGTTATCTTTCTTTGGTAGGGGCGTCACCAGTGACTGGCTCACACTTTTGGCCACTTTTTCTGTACCCAAATAACGCTGGCATACAGCTGTGTGGGACTTGACAGTTTCTTCAGTTTTATATTGTTCAGGTTTCAGGCTACATACTTATGCTTCTACATCCTTCTTCGGTAATGGCAAACTGTTTTTGCATTCATTAGGATATTCATAAGTTTGCATTAACGGAATATATGCTTGGAGCTCGTAATTTTAGAGGCCGGCTCAGTATTCGGTTCATTTGTTCAGAACTACTACGTCTGTAAGCAGGCTTACAATCTTTGTCATCTATGACAGCTGCTATTGGCTGGCTGAACTTGAGGGCATTGTCGGGCTTTTCTGTTCCCTGATTTTAATTCTCTTTTCAATGGAGCTGAACGGCTCTTGTCTCCACTACTTCCCGCTTAAGTTTTAACTCTTGCCGCCGCACAAATCCAAGATTTCTTCCGTGGTCCACGGCTCGGTTTTCTTCCGTGGCCTTCGCAGATGATGTTCAGCTGTCAATTAATCGCGTGTATTATTTTTCTGTTTTGGATAAGTACGTTACGTTCGTAAGTTTTCAAGATGGGTTAGCTCGTTTCTAAGGGAAACTGTCCGATCTATCTATCTATCTATCTATCTATGTAATTCTGTTCTTTTCTATCTATCTCAGTCTGCTTATCTATCTATCTATCTATCTATCTATCTATCTATCTATCTATCTATCTATCTATCTCAGTCTACTCATATATTTCTTTCTCTTCATTTGAGGCTATCTATCTATCTATCTATCTGTTGCTTTCTGTTCATATCTATCTATCTATCTATCTCAGTCTATTCATATATTTCTTTCTCTTCACTTGAGGCTATCTATCTATCTATCTATCTATCTATCTATTTACCAATGCTTCTATTCTGTGTCGGCTCGAGATCCCCACGCTATTAATAAAAACGGTATCAAAGAAAAGGGTCATATACTTCTGGTATTGAACTTACAACCATCGAATCTTGGACTCTAATAGGCAGTAGTAGCAATGAAGTGACAGGAACACATGTCGAACGTTGATTCGGCATCCTCCGCAGTCAAAATTAGCCGGTCACAAAACTGAGTGTGGGAGATATATCGACGCTTCAGAATTATTGTAACCCTCTGGTGAATTTCCCGCAGTTTTGGAATTACATTCAAAACCCAGACAAATACAATCCATCACCGTCAGAATGACCGGACCACGAGTCACTCAGGCCTTCTCATTCTGTAACACTATCTATCTATCTATCTATCTATCTATCTATCTATCTATCTATCTATCTAGGCTTATTCATTTCTATCTTATTCTCTTCATTATCTATCTATCTATCTGTGTGTGTGTGTGTGTGTGTGTGTGTGTGTGTGTGTGTGTGTGTGTGTGTGTGTGTGTGTGTGTGTGTGTGTCTGCATGTATGTAGGCATGCAGTTGTTTTATCTTTCTTGAATCATTGGGAAACGTTCTGTGTATATTTACAAATGTACTGAAGAAGAATTTCTTGGAGGGGGTAAATTAATTTCAGAACAGGCCAAATAAGGCAGATTCTAATGTATCCCTTTTTTTGTTTGACTCTGTGCCCGATCTCTCCTCATTTTTCTTTCTTATTCACACTCTCAGTTTTTTTAATTTTTTTGTTTTTTATTTTTTAAATTTTTTTATTTCTGCAGATGTTTCAACATTAAATCTCTTCCCATTGGTTGTGCCAAGATGAAGATATCCAACGCCCATAATTTCAACTCATTTTACTTTTTGGACATATTACGTTAATTTTATTATTTTTTTCCTTTTAGCGTTTTTTTTATATTGTTTTTAATTTTAGGGTTTCTTTTTTTGTAGCCTGTTTCATGCTTTTAACTGATTCACATGTAAACAATTCTTCAATACTTCTTTTTTAGTTTAAAAAGAAATGAAATATACGCAAACCAGCCGTCCCGGAATAAAAACACAAAACAAAATACCCTCCCCGATACTACCCTAAAAAAAAATAAGCTTTAAAGTACAAACATATTTTTGGTTGATTTTATTTTTAATTTTATTTTTGATAAAAACTATTTTATTTTACATCCATCATTCTTTATATTTGCTTAATTTTTTATAAGATAGATCCTTAACGTTATCGGGAGGAGGGAGAAAATTTAAGCACACCTCCTATTTTTTTGTGAAACTAAATAGAAAATTTGTCCGCTTGGCCTCAAACTATGACAATGTTATTGACCTAAGCTGTATCATTTGTCGAAAATCATGAATGCCATTAATTTAAAAAGTAAATAAAACTTAATTTTCCTTTTTTTATATATATTGGATTCCGAAACATTAGCTTCTAAAAGATTTATATGTCTGAAAAAAGTAAATAGGAGTCATTCCTGAAAATAATTGCATAAAAAATTCTAAAAAAACAAAGAAAAACGAAAATAAAATATGTTTATTCAACATCAAACCAAAAAACGATGTTTATATTAGATGAATGGATTTTTTTAAAAAGTTAATTTTATGAGGAAATCAGACAATATGAGAGGAGGAATCTTTAAAATATCGGATTTAGACCACACCTTCAAATTTTAAATTAGATTTACCCCACACTCTTTACAATATTTTGCTTTGAGACGCCTTGCTTGGATTTAAAACCAAAGTATCATTTTACATATATATATATATATATATATATATATATATATATATATATATATATATATATATAATGGCTACAATTTACTCATCGCACCTTATATATATATATATATATATATACATATATATATATATATATATATATATATATATATATATATATATATATATATATATATATATATATATATATATATATATAGATAGATAGATAGATAAGGGTTCGAGTGCTGAATAGTCGTCTTTCTATATACAAGGGTATATTCAATAAATAAGTTTAATTTTTCGGTATAAGGACTTCTAATAAAGATATAAGCTTACTTATTTTTCTTTTTTTTGTTTTACTTCTTTTTCACATGGATTTAATTTCTTTTGCAGATTAAAAAAAACTTTGACAGTTTTGGCGATTAACAAAGATGGCCGACCAAGAAGCATGCTTCAGGATTGAACAGCGGTCAGTTATCATGTTTTTGGTTGCTGAAGGGTGCAAACCAGTTGAAAATCATAGGAGAATGTCAACTGTGTATGGTGCCACACGTTTCAGCCAGAAAATGTCTACAAATGGGCTAAATTATTTAAAGAAGGACGGAGCAGTGTTGAGGATGAAGACAGTCCTGGGAGGCCTACAGAAGTGAGGTCTCCTGAGGTGATCGAATCAGTCAATCACCAAATTCAGTCTGACAGAAGGGTGACAGTGGATGACATTGCAAGAACGTTGAGCTTATCTGTTGGGACAAACGCAGGGGTCATCAGTCAGAAGGAGTCATCTTGCATCATGACAACGCAAGGCCTTACACAGCAGCCCAAACGGTGCAGACCATCAACGAGCTGGGCTAGGAACTGCTCCCTCATCTCCCTTACAGCCCAGACCTTGCCCCTTCAGACTTTCACCTGTTTGGTCTCTTGAAAGCGTTCACGAGAGGCACGAAGTTTAAAAGTGACGATGAAGTCAAAAGTGTTGTCCAAGGATTTTTACGCTGAGGGAATACGGAAGCTTGTGCACAGATGGGAAAAATGTGTAACAATGCTGGGAGACTACGTTGAAAAAAAAAGAAAAAAAGTAAGCTTCTATCTGTATTAGAAGTCCTTATACCGAAAAATTCACCTTATTTATTGAATGACCCTCGCATTTCATTTAGCGCAGTGTTATTTTCTTTTTTGCGTAACTGGACAACGAGTGATCCATCGTAACCTGCATATACATATATATATATATATATATATATATATATATATATATATATATAGTAAAAACAGTACAGTAAGATATCAATCCGGTGTTCTTATTGACAATTTTTATTTTTACGAAACAGTACTCAAAGTAAATTTGCAGAGCATAACTTAACAGATTAATTTATAAATTAACTGATATAAAAATCTGAACAATTGTGACATTATATATATATATATATATATATATATATATATATATATATATATATATATATATATATATATATATATATATATATATATATAATGGGTACAATTTACTCCTCGCACCTTATATATATATATATATATATATAATGCCAAAAATGTACTCATATATATATATATATATATATATATATATATATATAATGCCAAAAATGTACTCATATATATATATATATATATATATATATATATATATATATATATATATATATATATATATATATATATATATATATATATATATTTTAAGCATATCACCCCAAGCAAGGCTGGAAGCCACTAGTACGCAGTGGGTTACAGAAGGTTTGGAGGAAGAGCAGATAGGAGCGGTAAAGGAGAGGATATATAAAATATATAAATAAATACTGTCACAAAAAAATACTCAATTTGTTTTTAATTTGAAACTTTTCAGTTGTTTTTTCCATATTATATATATACATATATATATATATACATTCAACACAAAATATATATATATATATATTTAGGCAGCAATTTTTCATTGATGCATGTTTCATTAAATAATATAGCCAAGTTTTGTCTATTTATTTTAAGTAATTTCCTTTCGTATTGTCTGATAAGCTTAATAAAATTATCATTCAACGCAACGACAAACTCAAGAAGCGAAAAACCCGTTGCAGATCGTGACGTCACACATGACCACACGAGAGTGTAAACGAGAAGTATTAAGTATGAAAAGCCGTTGGTTTCATGTAACAAAAACAGACTATCATTATTGTTTCGTTCGTGTATTATTTGATATATTGAAATGTAATTGTAATCTCTGATAATGTCTTTTGTAAGCTGAAAGCTTAGATTGGATTTAAACATGTGTCAATATGGTGTTTTCCTTTCGTCTTTCAACGATAATGTTATTAAGCTTATCAGACAATACGAAAGGAACTTACTTAAAATAAATAGACAAAACATGTCTATATTATTTAATGAAACATGCATCAATATATATATATATATATATATATATATATATATATATATATATATATATATATATGTAATTTTTGATTAATTTATTCATGCTAATAGTATATTTATCTGTTTCGTAAAATTACGGCTGATGCTTTACTAATATTAAAGGTTAATATTAGCTGTTTCCCTATAAGGAAACATTTGGCATTCATTGACAGAGCAGATATTAATGATGTCGATTGAAATTTATAAACTCTTTCTCTTAAAACAGCCCCACAGTATGTCATCGTTTTTATCTAGATCATGATAAACACTTTCAGCAAATAGCATTAATACCTCAGTAGTAGACCTTGAGAAAAGAAAGCCATTTTGCTTGTCTGAGAAACGGCCCTTTCCGACGAAAGATGAGAGATGATATATATATATATATATATATATATATATATATATATATATATATATATATATATATCCGAATAAGGCATTTTAAATCAAAATATCCTGTCGAGGAATAAAAAGTCATTTTAGACGACACTAGGGATTAGATGAAAATCAGAGATGATTCTGGACGATTTTAAGGTGTGGTTATTTTCGTAGACTTCCAATATATATATATATATATATATATATATATATATATATATATATATATATATATATAGATAGATATATAGATATTGAAGTTAATGAATAATTCATGTAATGTAAATTGAACTGCACCATATACTTGATATATATATATATATATATATATATATATATATATATATATACCGTATGTTAAAGAGAAAAACCTTAAAATCATTTGCAACATTTTCACTTTTTCTTAATGTTTTATTTTTCTATATTTGTTTCTGTTATTTCCTCAAATTTAGAAACTTTAATTTTGTTTTTTTTACTCACTATTTCCTTCTTGTTTACATTGTTATTTTGAGTTTCGTGTTTTCTTTCCTTTACGAGTTGCGCGCCAGCTGTCTAATGTTGGTCTCTGTAAGAATGTTTGTTTAAGATACGTTATTTATATGACATTGACAGAATAACCCCTTAAATGCATACATACACACATGCCTGTATATAAACATACTTATATATGGGAAAACGATAGATAACTTTTTATATAACAAGAACAAATTATGTAAAAAAAAAAACTTCGAAACACGTCACACGAAATCTTTTTGTTATGGTCCAATATTCTCGCACCACTGTTATGGTCCAAGGTTAGAACCAAGGAAGAACAACACGGACACAAGAGTAGGAATAACTAAGATATATTACAACAGAACAATAATACAAGAAGTTGAAGGTGTGTTAGTATGACTGTCAGTCTGATTTAGAGTGAACTACTATTGTCTCGACTCGTTCCGTCTCGACTCGTTTCAATATTTAACAACCACGTAGGTCGGATGCGGCACAAGGCCGGCTTAATGTGGGTTCTCCGAGCCCGTAGGCTCGGCCAAAAATATGCCAATTAGAACCTGTATAAACGGGTTCAGGGACTGTCTACCTCCCTGGACGACACTTTGACCTGCGGCAAAGCCTTGTCCGAGTTTTTTTCTGCCAAAGCAGAGAGTTCGACAAGAGACGCGCACAGTCAGAGAATGCGTCTCGACTCGTTCCACTTCGTTCTGATATTTAACAACCCCCCACATGGTCGTATATGGCACAAGGCCGGTTTAATGTGGGCTCCCGAGCCCGTAGGCTCGGCCAAAAATATGCCCATTAGAACCCGTATAAACGGGTTCATGGACTGTCTACCTCCCCGGACGAAACTTTGCCCTCCGGCAAAGCCTCGTCCGGGTTCCCCTCTGCCAAAGCAGAGAGTTCGACAAGAGTCGCGCACAGTCAGAGACTGCGACTCGACTCGTTCCACTTCGTTCTTATATTTAACAACCCTCCCACGTAGGTCGCATGTGGCACAAGGCCGGCTTAATGTGGGTTCTCCGAGCCCGTAGGCTCGGCCAAAAATATGCCCATTAGAACCCGTATAAACGGGTTCATGGACTGTCTACCTCCCCGGACGAAACTTTGCCCTCCGGCAAAGCCTCGTCCGGGTTCCCCTCTGCCAAAGCAGAGAGTTCGACAAGAGTCGCGCACAGTCAGAGACTGCGACTCGACTCGTTCCACTTCGTTCTTATATTTAACAACCCTCCCACGTAGGTCGCATGTGGCACAAGGCCGGCTTAATGTGGGTTCTCCGAGCCTGTAGGCTCGGCCAAAAATATGCCCATTAGAACCCGTATAAACGGGTTCAGAGACTGTCTACCTCCCCGGACGACACTTTGCCTTGCGACAAAGCCTCGTCCGGGTTCCCCTCTGCAAAAGCAGAGAGTTCGACAAGAGTCGAGCACAGTCAGAGAATGCGTCTCGACTCGTTCCACTTCGTTCTCCTTGTCCCTCTTGAGAGGCGCAGTCTTTATAGTGTCAGAAAGAGTTCATTGTCGTTACAGGTAAGATCGCATAACACTTTTCCATCATCGTCATAATTTTTCCCTAAAATACTTATTGTGAGCCTGTTTTTGTTTTCGTAAGTTAAATGCTATATTTGATACATACATGCATCTGAGTAGACATTCCAGATTATTTTTAACAATGTAAATTTACGTCTACCTGCTTGTATGTTCAAAAGTTTTCAAAAATTGTGATTACGGCCTCGGTGTCCTCTTTGTATGTGAAACCATCGATTTACAGAATACTTTTCGATCGCTCAGACAAGATAGATATTTACAGCGAACTTTTAAAGTAAAGTAAGACACACACAATGGAATCTGCAGGAACTGATATAGAAGGTAGTTAAAGCGCGAAGAAATGGTTAATTACCAATTGTCAGAAGACTGAATGTATGCGAATTATTTAAAAAGATGCTTTCTAGAAAATAAGCATAGTATTAAGAAATAGGAAAATTTCGTTAGAAGCAAAGAAAAGAGTACTGAACTGCTACGCGACCTCTATTTTTTACATTACAATGGAGAAAGATGCTTTCTAGAAAATAAGCATAGTATTAAGAAATAGGAAAATTTCGTTAGAAATAAGAAAAGAGTAATGAACTGCTACGCGAACTCTATTTTTTACATTACAATGGAGAAAGATGCTTTCTAAAAAATAAGCATAGTATTAAGAAATAGGAAAATTTCGTTAGAAGCAAAGAAAAGAGTACTGAACTGCTACGCGACCTCTATTTTTTACATTACAATGGAGAAAGATGCTTTCTAAAAAATAAGCATAGTATTAAGAAATAGGAAAATTTCGTTAGAAATAAGAAAAGAGTAATGAACTGCTACGCGAACTCTATTTTTTACATTACAATGGCGAAAGATGCTTTCTAGAAAATAAGCATAGTATTAAGAAATAGGAAAATTTCGTTAGACGCAAAGAAAAGAGTACTGAACTGCTACGCGACCTCTGTTTTTTACATTACAATGGAGAAAGATGCTTTCTAGAAGATAATTATAGTATTAAGAAACAGGAAAATTTCGTTAGAAGTAAAAAAAAAAAAAGAGTATTGAACTGCTACGCGACCTCTATTTTTTACATTAGAATCGAGAAAGAAGCTTTCTAGAAAATAAACATAGTATTAAGAAAAGGGAAAATTTCGGTAGAAAGAAAGAAAAGAGTACTGAACTGTAATGAAGTAACAAAAATATTAGCGTTGTTTCTGTTAATTCACTTAATTCTCCCCAAATAATGTAAAGTTACTTATCGTAAATATTACTACTCCGCCAGAAATTAGAAATTATAAATCAAAGTTTCTTTAGCTTACCGTGAAGTTGCTGGAATCAAGAGATGAATGCCACGACAAAACGACTGGTGTTCGCTTCTAACAGAAGATAAAAATTCTTCCGACATGGACGAAATACTCTCAAGAACCTCTGAGTTTGAGCTTCACAGATCGACAGGATATATGGCCTTAGCCCAGAAACATTAGCTCACACGTATACAATCGAAATTAACTGTCACATCGCCAAAATGAAGATTAAATCCATTTTCGGAATTTGTTGCAGACTCTTTATTTGTCTGAGTTCCTTTGAAGACCAGAGTCAAAAATAATAAAAAAATCCCGTAAAAGTGACATATTTTCCATTGCAGGTATTGACTCACTCTATCTTGCTTATTTTCATATTCGGTTAGTGCTAACACTGTGAAACCTGATACAAGGTTGCACAGTGTTTCTGGATCCAAAACTATAAATCAACCATTCGCCCTTGCATGGAGTATTGCTGCCATATATGGTCTGGAGCCCCTGCTGTTTGCCTTAGGGTTCTTGATAAGATCCAGAGACAGATATGCAACGTAATTGGTCCTGATCTGTCATCTCGTCTGCAGTCGCTCTCTCACAGACGCGCCATTGCCTCGCTCTGTCTTTTTTACAAATACGTTCAAGGTAATTGCTCCGACAAGCTGCTTTCCCAGGCCTCATAAATTTAAGCGTCCTACGAAGCTGGCATCCCGTTCCCACCTCTTCACTGTTGAAAGTGTTAGATGTAGACGTCTCTTCTACTCCAATAGTTTCATGTCTCGCACCTCTCGCCTGTAGAACTCCCTTCTTTATTCCTGTTTCCCTGACAAATATAATCTCCAACTATTTAAGTGTAACGTCAATCGACATCTCCAGTTGCCTTGATCTATCCACTCCCCTTCTCCACATCCTTTCCCCTTTCATTCCTATCTGCTCTCGCTCCAAATTTTCTGTAACCCCCTTGCCTTGCTCGATCCACTATATTTCTCTACATCCTTTCCTCTACCATTCCTATCTGCTCTTCCTCCAAACATTCTGTAACCCTTTGCGTGCTAGTGGCTTCCAGCCTTGCTTGGGGTGAAAAGCTAAAAAAAAAAACATTTCTCACCTTTTTATATTGGCTTAATATTTTGTAGAGAGTCAAATGTATTGCTGATAATATTTTTTGAAAAATGTATTGCAGGTATTTTTATTTTAAAAATCTATTTTTATACTTTCATAGTCTTTTGACTCCAGCTTGGTGGCTGACGATCGGCCCATAGCTTGGATCCTAACAGGTGCTACTACACCGAATCAGGGTAGACCTAGGAACAGCAGTAATTAAGAGGTCGTTACATGCCCCTCAAAACGTCTAGATCAGAGGCCTTGCTGATGTAGTTTATCGTCATACTCAGGATGAATGGTGATCGGGAAAACCTTCTGCCGGGAGTCTGTTCCCCAAAGCAGCAGTTCTTGGGAAGAAGCTGTCCGAATGGAAAGTGTTCCTTACTATCGGGATACAAAAATACGAGGGATGAGACATATTTGCGTACGTGGGCAGGGTGGGTCCCAGTTACAAGGGTCAAGGCTGGTGGGACCAAGGAATTTAGCTCCCCAAAATAACTGCCATGGTAACAGATGGACAAGATAGATGGCGCTAAGCCAGAAACATCAGCTCACACGTAAGCAATCGAAAGCAAATGGAGGAACATAAAAATGAAGAATAAGTCCATGTTCGCATCACATCGCAGAATTATTTCTTTGTGTTTCTTTGGAGACCTCAGACAAAAAATAACAATGAATATATTTTTGAACAACTTTTAAAGAACATTTCTGAATTTTGGCTTGAATTTTATTAAATATAAATTCTTTTTATTTTAGTGTGAATTAATATTTTGGGGTGAATTATCAGAAAAAATGTTTTTGCCTTGTTTATTGAGGTGAGGGCGGATGCAGACCCCACACTTAGAAATGGCGCACTCGAGTTGCCAATATTTGGGGCGATTGCAAAGATGAACCCAACCGGAGTGAAATGGAAGAGTCTCGCTCTGTGAAAATTTGGTGTGAAAATAAGTAAATATAAATTATTTTTATTTTAGGGTGAATTAATATTTTGGTGTGAATTAATAGAAAAACATGGTTTTTGCCTTGTTTATCGAGGCGAGGGCGGATGCAGACCCCACACATAGAAATGGCGCACCCAAGTCGCTCATAATTGGGACGATTGCAAAGATCAACCCAAACAGAATGCAATGGAATTTGGTGTGAATTTTAGCAAATATAAATTATTTTTATTTTAGGGTGAATTAATATTTTGAGGGGTGCATCTATAGAGAACAGGGGGATTTATTTATCCAAATATATAAAATTAGTCATATTTAGAAACTTAAGAGTTAGTAAAAATTTAAAGTGCTCCTAAACTGTTGATCGATAATATATATATAAATATATATATATATATATATATATATATATATATATATATATATATATATATATATATATAATTATTTATTTATTCGAAAATTATAACATAAATATGTTATAAAATCACTACAAAAATAGCCATTTTGTTTCATCATTTCTGGTGTCATATCAAGTGATGGCGTTGAATGTAGAATAAAGCGTTTTAAAAGGTTCAAATCAATCAAACATCCTTCGCTAGAGGAAACGCTGTTACATAAGTTGCAATGACCAATCAAAATACAAGTATATGAGAATTCAAAATACAGCGTTTTCCCTAGCGTTTCTCCTAGTGAGAGACGTTTGATTGATTTGAACCTTTTAAAACCCTTTATTAAGCACCATCACTTGATAAGACACCAGAAGTGGTGAAACAAAATGGCTATTTTTGTAGCGATTTAATAGCATATTTATGTTATAATTTTCGAATAAATGATTATATTTGCCCCACTCTGTATTGAGTACTCTTTTAAGAATAGTATTTGTTAGCTATTGGAATTTATTCCGTATAAACCAATCCTATATATATATATATATATATATATATATATGTAGCATAATGATAATGATACTTTTTTGATATTTTTTCATTTGCAATTTTTCAGTTGTTTTCTCCATATTATATATATATATATATATATATATATATATATATATATATATATATATATATATATATATATATATATATATATATATATATATATATATATAGTGTTTGTATCAAAAATACTTTTATAAAAATTGAGGCCAGTTTCCTTACACCAAAACAAAAGTCCATGATGAGAAGCCACGTATACTTTCTTGATATATATATAATATATGGATAAATTAACTGAAAAAAGATGGGGTGTTTTTTTTTTGCGAAAGTATTAATTTCTATGTTTTTATATATATTTAATAATTTAGACCACCTCGGTCCTACCCCAGAAATGAATTTCTGAGAACGGACCGAGGTGGTCTGAAATATTAAATATATTAATTTCTGAGGAAGGACCGAGGTAGTCTGAAATATTAAATATATTAATTTCTGAGGAAGGACCGAGGTAGTCTGAAATATTAAATATATATAAAAACATAGAAATAAATACTTTCGCATAAAAAAACACCCAATTTTTTTTTAGTTATTTTATCCATATATATATATATATATACATATATATATATATATATATATATATATATATATTATGTTCATCCATAGACAGACTGTTTCGCTGTTTCACAGCTCTTCAGTGTGGCTAGACGCCCGGTTGCCTTTTTAGCTAGGATCGAAACCCGACTGAATTGACGTCAGTCGGAAATTCTACCACTAAGCCATCGGCACGGCAGGGATGGTGAATTTTAGCGTATGTGACGGCTCCATATGGAATTAAAATTTCGATTCCTGTCGGAGGACAGCATATTTTCTATGAAAATTTCTCGGACATTCAGGCCGGTAAATGTTAATATTCTTTATTATAAACAGGGCATTTACTTAAATATTTGAATCAATAAAAAAGAATGTATAAACATAAAAATGTCTTAATATATAATTAAGTAATTCATTGAGTCTGAAAGGAACCTCAACAGAATGCAGAAAGCACTAAACGTCCGTTTCGTCCTATATTTGGGACACATCAGCAGTGCGCATCCACTACCGAGAATTGAAACCCTGACAGTTGAGTTATCAAGCAAACGTCATACCAACTGTTCCATCGGACCTCGGTCGCTCACATATTCCGTGGTGGAACTCAACTGAAATTCTCTGCAACCATAGGATTGTGCCCCCTGGAGCCACGACTACTATCACCAAGCCGCTCAAACTGAGGCATTAGAAGTCAGATCAAGCAATGATATACATATGATAGAAATTGTTAGGTGTCTTTGATAATTATAATTAAGTAATTCATTGAGTCTGAATATATATATATATATATATATATATATATATATATATATATATATATATATATATATATATATATATGTCTTAAAATCCCTATTAAATCTTCTAATTATTTAATATAGAGATTTTTTAAATATATTAAAAGCTGGAATATACAACACATCATATTGGCGGCTATCAGCCTCGAAATACATGTGTCTGCTAGAGTGAGAAATTAATCCCTGTTAACGATGTCTGGTCTGTGATTTGTCAACACGCAGAGGGCCCAAACGAGAGGTTTATACAGCAACTATACTAAGCAGAATCAGTTCGTGTAAACGATCTCTCAGGATGAAATGGAAATTATTTGCTGGCACAACCATCGACAGATTCCAACCAGTTTTGTCTCGCCATATTTTGATATGCCCGTGATAGGGTGTGGATGCACCTCCACCAGGACAAAAATATCAAGCAATAATCTCCCTGACAAATTGCCCAAATTGAGATTCGGACACGGGTTTCGTGGTCAGAAAGCAAACATTCTGAACCCGAGCAACGCGTCCATACGAATCACTCACCACCCAGAGCAGCTCATCATGCACCACAGTTCGCCACTTATCGACTAGTCCACCAGATACAGAACACGATATTGCGCGGATGTAGAGGTGGTTTTGTGTCTGGCATGTTTGGGAGTGTCATAGAGGAATTACTTTCCTTCACTGGTGAACACTTGATCAAACAAGGGTACGCCGCAGTGTCTAGAAAGCAAGCAGAATCAGGCTCCCACTTGCTGTTGTTTGATGGCTCCCGACAGTGTTTGGGGTACCTATTTCCTCAACATGTACGACTTCTCTATAAGGCGCAGATATGAATGTTTCGTCTTAAAACTGGAAGTGTTGCTGTTTTCAAGCATTTTCACCCCAAGGTGGGAGTGGCACTAGCACGCAAGGTGTTACAGAGAGTGGGAGCAATAGTAAAGAGGCGTGAAAGAGGAAAGGATAAAGAGAAGGACGGGTAATTAGGTCAAGACATCAGAAGATGCCGATTGACATTACATTTGAATATTTGAAGACTATAACTTCAGGGAAGCAATTAAGAGGAAGGGAGTTCCACAGCCGGGAAGGGCGAGACATGAAGCTATTGGAGTAGAAGAGACGGTTACATTTAACTTTAACGACAGTGAAAGGGTGGGACTGAGATGCCAACCTAGTAACACGCTTAAATTTACGCTGTCTGGGGACCAGCGAGAATAGCTCGTCGGAGAAGTTACCGTGAAAGTACTTGTAGAAAAGACAGAGGGAGTCAACGGAACGTTTGTGAGAAAGTGACTGTAGGCGAGATGCCAGATCAGAAGCAACTACATTGCATATTCGTTTCTGGATTTTGTCGAGGATCTTGCGACGAACAACGGGGTCTCTAAACCATATATGACAGCAGTTTACATGCAAGGGTGAATGGTTGATTTAGAGATTTGAAGGATGAACTCAGACGAGAAAAACTTTTCTGGCACGACACAGAGAACCAACTTTGCTTGCGGTAGATGAAGCTATTGATTCAATGTATTTGTTCCATCTTAGGTCAGCGGACACAGCTTGAGAACAAGCAGGCGCAGAGAGGCGCTCTTGTGGGGTTGAGCATCAGACATTCTAATGGGGAGCAGGGAGCATTCTCTGTGGTGGGTAAATGAGAGCAATTTTGTTTTTGAGGCATTAAAATTTACAGACCATTTCCTGCCCCGGTCAAACATATATTAGAGGTCCTTTTAGAGACCAATGGCCAAGTTAGTTTTGTCAGCGAAACCAGATTTGCTATAGAGGCAGGAGTAAATAGTAATGTCCAGCAAGCCCACCACGTGTTTAGATATTGTCCTCCTTTATGGATGCCTTTTAGGGCCTCCTCATTCAGGACCTGTAGTCATCCACTGCAGGGTTCATCTCAAAGAGACAGATATCATGACCTGAACTTCTGGAACACCTGGCAGTGCGTACACTCACAGCATTATCCTCCAAAAGTTTGACGTATACGGTGACTTGATGCGGCTCAGGACAAGCCTACTTTAAGGTCATAAGGCAGACATCGCCGCTTGAACTATGACAGATATGCGTACGCAACGCAACTGCAGTGGTCAAGAGCAATGCACCGACCATTACCCATCTGCTTTCCCGTCAAGTGACGCACTCATTTACGAATCAGTGACCACTTCTTCCTACATTACGTAAAAAAAAAAGGAAGGGATTTTTTGTCTACCTTATATATAGCAGGAAAACCAACTCATAATACGTAATTACTTTACGCTCACCCTCATAGAATAAGATGACGATACTCATCCGAGAAGCACTTTTTTATCGTTCAGGTTTAGTTCTGCCTTGGGGGTCGAATCATAATTAATATCCGAGAAATACGTAATAATATTTCGATTACCCTCATAAACTAATTCCTCACGCAGTTTCCTATCATCATTTTATAACGTCAGGTACCTCGAAAAGTTTTCTAAAACAGAGTATAGCATGATGAAAAAGGCCCCAAACTTGATAAAAACAAAGTTTTATCGTCAAAATACTTACGTTATTATTAAGAGGAAAACCAAAGCAGTTTTTATTAATTTTTTGTTACTAAGTAAATAGTTAAGTAATAACAAAAACCAGGTTTGCAGATATATCGTATATTAAACAGGAAGAGGATTACACGACTAGTAAGAATGTATAGAATGAACTAGCGCTCAATCTATTCACAGTTCCCTATACACTGTTCTCCGAACCTTCTCTCGTACTAAATTTATAGTAGGCGGAAGAGTCTAACATAGATTCTTTAGATGGAGGTCACCACAATATATTTTATTAATTTTTTAAATCCTTTCTAGCACGTTCCAAATTTTGGTTAAAAATCTTTTTTTCTTGCATCAGTGGGTGGTCCAAAGATTAGTATGGGTAATTTTAGCTTCTTTTTTGTGGTAAAAAAAAAAACAATGGTTTTGGAAAATATTGCAAAAATCAAATAATTGTCGTATTTTAATAAAATTTTCAGGACTTATTCACACATTATTTGTGAATTATTTTTTTAGAAAATCTTGGTAAAAAGTTTTTTTCATCTGTTACCCCAACTTATGAAATTTTGAGAAATTAAATTTCAGCCTCTTCATATTCATATTAATTAAAAGCAGGACTCCTTGACAATTTAAATCATTAATTTATTTTTGTCAAACACCACTTACAGAAAATCTGCTCTGAATCGTAAAATAAAAAATGAAATAAAACGGTGACATTATTTAATTTGAAAAGCTTTTATTTGCTTTTATAAATAAAATCTATCAAATACACCATTGTATTAAAAAATTTCGTGAATAATGAATTTTTAAAATAATTGTTTTCATTTTAATTAGAAACATTTATTAAGTTTTAAATCTGTTAAAATTCTATATTAATTCCACAATTTAAATGATATTATTATTAAGTGAAAACTATATTCGGTTATCAGAAATGGAAACGCTTAATACAAATCATCAATTACCAATATTTTAAAAATAATATTGAATATTTTTTGTATGTGTATAAACGTGTCGATTTTTGTAAGTAAGGGCGACCATTCACGACATTATCAGAAAATAAGAGCGATAATTATAGTAAATTTAAAGCCAACATTTCAAAAATTCAATAAAACATTAGATTTCGGTGAATATTTTCCTAATTTTTTAAGATTAGAGAGATCTTAAAATGATATAAAAAAGACGCTCACGTTTCGGGTTACGAACAATCTTCAGGTTTGATTGGTTCGTTGTTTTGTTTTATGGGATATCAACCTCAGTGGATCATTTAATGCCAACAAAATTTTTGGAATACATTCATAGCAATAGTTTGGTAAAAAGGAGTGTATGTAAACATATATATTTGAACCATTTTCCAATTACTCATATTTTTAAGTACAATCACACATATTGCTGGTAACATTATTTTTTTAAATGTATTGCTAGTTATAGTTTTTCAAAAATACATTGCTGGTAATAGTTTTTGCGTCAAAAATTTGTTTCTGGTAATTATTTTTTACAAAGTATTTCTTGAATTAAAATATATTTTTACACTTTTATAATACATTTTAACCCAGTTTTGGGGTTAACTATTTGCCCATAGCTGGGACCATAACAGGTGCTACCACCCGGGGTTAGGGTGGACCTGGGAAGACCAGCAATTAAGAGGTGGTTCCACGCTCCTCAAAACCTCCTTACCAGAAGCCTTGCTTGTTGGGTGTAGTTGATCGTCATACCCAGGACGCCCCATTCGTGGTGGGGGTCTTACTCCTTTGCAAAGGTGCAGTCGGCGTATTCTACAGACCCAGCCGACAGGGTATACATGTCACCAGAGTGTCGACATGTCAACACAGCTACTTTTGGGTTAAACATGCATTTCTGCGATAATTTAAACTTAAAGTAAATAATATTTCTTTCAAATCAGATTTATTAAATTTGAAATCACTTAATATTCCTCAAATAAAGTTTCAGAAAAGTATATTTTATTTTTGGAAAAGTTTTTAATAAAGAGAAAGACTTTACGATGAATTATGTCTAAAAAAGGGCGTTTTTTTTCATTAAAAAAAAACAAACTTCCCGTCAATTTAAATTAGTTTTTGAAATACAGTAAAGTATTTTGCTTATTTGAAATAAGAAATGTAATCTATTAGCTTGAAATTAATAACTAAAATAAAAGCTTCAAGAGAGATTTTTCATTTTTCAAAATACATTTTAAGCCTTAGGTATCGCGTTTTTTGTGGAGATCCCTACATAACGGTGAAATACGTCATTATTTTCCGATCATTTATTATATGAAAACTATATAATGGAGACAGTACAGATCAGATTTTGGGAAGTTGCTGGGGCGAGAACTTTTCATCATCCCCTTTAAAAAGAAAGAAAGAAAGAAATAAAGAAAGAAAGAAAGAAATAAAGAATGAATGAAAGAAAGAAAGAAAGAAAGAAAGAAATATGACACAAAATATAAAACAATATATTAGAAATTTTACAAGGCGTTGAGTGGGAGTTTGAAAACATATAGCCTATACCCACATTCATTACCGTGGGGGTGGGGTGTCAGCTTTCATTTTCCGTTTTATTTTTTTCTTAACAAACGTATCCACTTATTACTAGCCTTCAAATGTATATACTTGATGCTGATCTCCTTCACTACCGACAGGATCATATTTGGACTCTCCCAAATTTAGGGATTTTCAAGACATTTTTAATCCCCCATTTATTAACCCGCACCCACCACTTATTTGGCATGAGGGAGAGAACCGAAATCAGTATTTCAATATGACCAAACATCAGACTTGGGGAAATTGGTCGGACCGAGAACTTTTCAGAATCTTCTTGTAAAAGGACGGAAAGGAGGGAGGGAGGAAGGAAGGATAGAAGGAAGGAAGGAATGGGGAAGAATTAAAAAGAAATTATCATAAAAGAAAGAAAGAAAGATAGAAAAAAGAAAGAAAAAAAGAAAGAAAAAAGAAAGAAAGAAAGAAAGAAAGAAAGAAGAAAAACATAAGAAAGGGGCTGCGTAAAAAAAACGAAAGAAAGAAAGAAAAATATAAGATAAGAAATAAAAAGAAGGCGCGTAAAAATCAAAATAAAGAAAGAAAGAAAAAAGGAAGAAAAAACAATCCAACATCGAAGAAAAAATATATCAAGAAAGAAAGAAAGAAAGAAACAAACAAACAAAGAAAAGAAAAGAAAAGAAAATAGGAAGAAAAAACAGTCGGACATAAAAGATTCAATAAAATGAATGAACATACAAAAAAGAAAGAAAGGAAGAAAGAAGGAAGAAAATATATGATAAATAAGATGGCGTGTAATAAATAAAAAATAGACAAACAATTGAATATGAGAGAATAAATAAAATGAATGATTGTAAAAGAAAGAAAGAAAAAGCAACAGAAAGAAAGAACGACAAGAAGAATGAATGAAATATAGAAAAACAAAAGCAGAGGAGATTAATGAACATAAGAGAAGGTATAAAATGAAGGGTGGTACACGAATGAAAGAAAGACTGAATTAAAGAAAGAAAGAAATAATGGATGACATAAAGAATGAAAGAAAGAAAAACGAAAATAGAAGGCTATATAAAATGAAGGATTGTACAAGAAAGAAAGAAAGAAAGTAAAAGGAAGAAGAAAGAAAGAAAGAAGAAGAGATAACGTACTATAAATGAATAAATAAAACGAATGATCGTACAAAAAAGAAAGAAAAATGTGAAACAAAGAAAAAAAAAAGAAAGAAAGAAAAAGAAAAGAAGGAAGACTGAGGAATACAAAGGAATAAATAAAAGGAAGAGCCGTACGCGAATGAAAGAAAGAAAGGAAGAACGAAAGAGCGAAAGAAAATATATGAGGATAAATAAGAAGAAGGATTTGTAAAAGAATGAAAAAAGAAAGAAAGAGGAAAATAAAAGATTAAATACAACGAAGAAGCGGACAAAGAAGAAAGAAACAAAATAGAAAAGTGTCAAGCAAGGGAACGAATGAAAGAATGAAAGAAAGAATGATCTTTAACTGTCTTGGCTGAAACATATCTTTGAGTAAGAGAAGAATGGTTGGAAAAAAACATGTCACAACAAGAAAATGGTTGAGAATGATGTCGAAAACAGAAAAGAGTGGAAGAAAGCCAAAAAATAAAAAAAAGACTAAAAAAAAATAGTAAAAAAGTTTGGGATATTTGCGGACGGTCAGAGATAAACAATTTTATGTCAGGGCGTTGTCATTTTTCTTATTGTTGTTGTTGTTACCACGACGCTTGTTCTTTCTGTCCTTGTCAGCGATGTTGTTCTTTAAAAAAAAATCTTAAGTAGGAAAAAAAAGTCGTTTTTTTTTTTTAATTTAAAAGTAAATATAAAACGAAGAAAAGATAGTAAAAAAAAAAAAAAAAAATTAACTCGTAAAGGATTAATTACTAGAAGGCTACCCAGACAGAAATTTGAAACGAAGGGAATTAACATTGGCCGAGTGTCTATTCCTTACCCCTTCTTCTCTATTACACGCCCGTACGCTGAGAACACATATACACATACCCACACGGACATGGTCACAAGTTTAGAATTATGAAACAACCAACCTCATACACACATATGGTATGAAGAATGTATACGTGTTAAGCAATACACGAGTATTTGATCTCAACCAAGGAAAGGCGAGATTTTCCCACACTTTCATGTCTTTTCTGAAAAAAAAAATCTGC
This sequence comes from Acanthosepion esculentum, assembly GCA_964036315.1. Classification (NCBI taxonomy): domain Eukaryota; kingdom Metazoa; phylum Mollusca; class Cephalopoda; order Sepiida; family Sepiidae; genus Acanthosepion; species Acanthosepion esculentum. Next base: position 5,940,602 of record OZ038512.1, read on the forward strand.
TTAGAATTTTATTTTATTTTTTAAATCATTAAACCCCCAGCAAGGTAATATAAGACTCTAGGGGTTACTGAGGGTGAAAGAAGCAGAGAGGGCAAAAAAAGGATTCAAGGAGAAAGATATCTATTGACACTGAATTGAAATATATGGAAACCGTAGTTTCAAAGAAAAAGTACGATAGAAGGAAACATCTTGATAGAACTTACGGTTACATCTAGATCTTTCAGCAATATAATAATGAAAACTAACTGCCAACCTTGTCAGTCATTTAAGTGTCTTACGTGTTACACGCTTGGGCGATCGTATATCTTATGGTTAACATTTTTTCTCGCAGTAGGACGCCATTTCTTTTGTGGCAATCTGGTTGCCAACCAAGGCTAAAGAATCCTGACTGTCCTGCTATTCAACACGTAGCTCGGAGGATAAAAAAACGGATTCATGCCACATCCAATTTGTGTGTAAGTGAATCTAACGAATTCGACTGGAATTCGAAATCGGTTCTCTGAGTTCTCACTCCGAGCCGATAACCATTACACAAAATCGAAGGTAGCACCACACTGCAATTCGTAAAATTGATGTACCAAAGAATTAAATAAAGAAATAAAGAAAAACAAAAGAAGGAAGGAAGACTAATGAATATGAAGGAATAAATAAAAGGTAGGGTCGTACGTGAATGAAGGTAAGAAAGAAAGAACAAAAGAAAGAAGGAACGAACAAAATCCAAAAAAATATGAGAATAAACAAAAAGAAGGATTTTTAAAAGAAAGGACAAAGGGAAGAAAGAAATTATACGAGAATAAAGAAAAGGAAGAATTTATAACAGAAAGAAAGAACGAACGAAAAAAAGAAAAAAATATATGAGGATAAATGAAAGATTTTTAAAGAAAGAAAGAAAGAACGAACGAAAAAATAAGTACAATGAAGAAACGTAAAAAAATTAATTAAGAGCAATTTCTATGAAACTTTTAATAGAAAGGTCAAAGGGAACATATGTTACATTTGTGGTTAAGTGATTGAATCCGAGATTATAGATCAGTACTAATAATATTGCATATTCCTATTTGGATGTTGTCAAGACTGATTAATAGGTTTATTTCTTACGGTGTGTCATGATTATCTGAGGTGAACGTAACAGCAAGGACAATAAAATACACAGCATTCGAGGAGATAGAAAATAAAGAGGAGGGTTTGGGAAAAGGACAAGGATCAAGGTCAAGGCATCAGAAGATGTCGATTGACATTACATTTGAATATTTGAAGATTATAGATGTCAGGGAAGCAAGTGATACGAAGGACATTCTACTGACGTGGGATGCAACATAAGAAGCTGTTGGAGTAGAAGAGATGGCTACATTTAGCCGTTTCGAAAGTGAAAGCGTGGGACCTAGATGCCAACCCAGTAGCACGATTACATTCATGCAGTTTGGGAACCAGTGAAAGTAGATCGTCGGAGTAGTTGCCATGAAAATACTTGTAGAAAAGACAGAGGGAAGTCACAGCACGTCCATGAGATAGTGACTGCAGACGGGATGCCAGATTATGACCTATCACACTGCATATCTGTCTCTGTATTCTGTCAAGTACCTCAAGATGAACAGCGGAAGGCAGCAGACCATATATGGCAGCAATATTCCATGCAAGGACGAAAGGTTGATTTGTAGATTTGAAGGATGAACTCAGGCGAGAATAACCTTCTGGCCCGACACACAGAATAAACTTTCCTTGCAGTAGATGAAGCTATAGATTCACTGTAGTTGTTCTACTTAAAAAAAAAACTAAGCGTCTATTAAACATGACGTTTTAAGTAAAAGATCTTACGTTTACAAGTAACAATTTCAACAGTTAAGATATGATACCTAACTGCCAATCTAGTACTGCGCTTAAATTCGCGAAGTCGAAACATGAAAGAGGAAGCTTCTCGGAACAATGCACGTGTAATTATTTATAAAAAAAAGCAAAAGGATGTTACAAGACCGAAAAACGTTGTAAAATGGCATAAGAAAAGTTTTTAGCAAGGAGAAATGAACTACATCCAATTTCAAAATTTAATTACGTAATCCCTATTCAATATAAATAAACAGAATTTGGAACTAGTATGGAGTAGGTCCTCCATTTGCTAGTTTCAGTACTTGTATTCGATTTTTCATGGATTTGATCAAGTTATCAACAATCGTCTGATCCATATTTTGCCACTCTTTTAGCAATGTTTCTTTAAGGGTTGCCACTGACGTGATTTTGGTTGCACGCTCTCGAAGCTTTCAATCAAGGTGCTCCCAAAAGTGTATTGGATTCATGTCAAGATTTTGGGATACCCATGGCAGTAACGTGATTCCTTCCAGGCCTTTGCTACTTTGCTCGTATGAAATGGCGTTCCATCTTCTTGAAAATAGTAGACATTCTTGTCAATCTGATTGGTTTCAAATAGTGGGAGTAGTCCTTTCTCTAATATTTGATACTATTTTGGACCATTGAACCTCTTGTCAACGAGAATCGGCTCAGATTTCCCTCCAAACCAGACAGCGCCCCAAGCCATTACTCCAATCCCTCCATGTTTCGCAGTCACCTGCAGACATTCAGTGTTCCAAGTCTCATTCTGATTTCCCCAAACATAAACCAATCTCGAATTAAATTATTGGCAGAATTTACTTTCATCTGACCAAATTGCATACTGCCAAAATTCATAATATTTGCTCTCGACTTCTCTCGTCCAGTCCATACGCCTATTCCTGTCAACCTCTGAAATCAAGGGCTTCTTTCTTGCAATTCTTCTTCGATAGCCTAGTTTTTTCAGAGTCTTTCTCAGTGCATATGGCGACATATCCATGCTGTTGGCGACATCTTTTACGCTCTGACTACGGTTTCTGACAAATTCTCTATTCACCGCCCTTTTCGTTCGCTTAGACACGATGCTTGGATTTCCTGAAAGTTGTCCCACAAGACAATAGCCTTCTTCATTAAATTTCTTGACAATAGTTTTAACCGTTTGATCATTAACCTGAAAAACCTAGCAATTTCTCTATTTAATTTGCCACACTAATACCATCCTATTATTAGCTCCCGTTGAAATTCACCAATTTCCTTACTTCCGCAAACTTTCATTGCAAAATATAAGTCAGCTATCGTTCATAGATGAGAGTAGCTTAATACCAACACGGTATTGTCTGAAAAAAAAAGAAGAGATGTTATTACACAAGGCAAAATTACTGTAATCAAGGGTAGCTAAAAACCTATTATAGTCCACTGTAGATTCTTCTTTGTTTTTTTTTATATCAAGAACCTCTAGAGGAGCACCAAACCAGACGTGGCAGAAATATTCGATGCACGGATTATAAATTTGCAATGTCAATCGTTATCTTTTTTCTTATTAATTCCTGTTCTTTCATTGTCCTCTGCCCTAAATAAAAGTTTTCATTTTTCTCATATTATTTCACCTACAGTAACCCCTTGCATCATAGAGGCTTCATTGTCTTGCTTGCGGTGAAGGAATTAAACAAATGTTCAAGGTATATTCTGGCGAGAAAAAGTGACGAGCACAAAATATTAACTTTCTAGCAGCAGACTTAGTAACTGATATTCTATGATCATTCTGCAGGTTGCCCGTTAAAAAGCGGCAATTTTATTATCACTGTTTGTTATAGCATACCTACGGTCGATAATGGCCATGCTCCCATTCACATTAACATAGTACTAAATATTACATGTTGGTCTGTAGGTGGAGATTCGTCTCCAGCTGGGATGGTCAAACTCTCTGCCTCCGGACAGAGAGGATCCCTAGAGGAGGCTTTGTCGAAGGGCAGAGACTCGTCTCAGGAAACAGCTACCCCACCCCATTTTATATGAGGTCTACGGGGAATTTTGGGCTGAGCCTACGGGCTCGGATAGCCCATATTAAATACGGCCTTGTGCCACATCTGACCCTGTGGAGCTGTTAGTAGATATCCTACAGATGGAGATTCGTCTCCAGCTTTGCTGGTCAAACTATCTGTCTCTGGACAGAGAGAACCCCAAGACGAGGCTATATCGAAGGGCAAAGTCTTGTCTCAAGAAACAGCTACCCGGCCCTGTGTCATACGGGGTCTACGGGGAATGTTTGGCCTAGGTCGGATACCCTACATTAAATACGTCTTGGTGCCACATCTGACCGCGTGGGGTTGTTGGTAGATATCCTGCAGTTGGAGATTCACTGTGGAATTCACTTGAGTCACTCCTAGAAGTTGACTACTTCTTGTACGCGCTACTGTTGAATTTTGTATGTGTTGTTCTTGTCCTAAGTATTATCGTTCATTACCAGCCTTCGTGTGATTATTCTATTCAATAACCTTCCCGAGGTTATAACACTGTTTTTCTTTCAAGAATAACTGACCTTGAATAATCTTGATTTTGTGGTGTCAGCGAACACTCGTTACCACTTTTGTAATATCAACGAATACTCGTTGTTGCTTGCGTAATGCTCGTTGTAGTAGAGACTTTGTAATCGCAGATACAACTATAGTAACGCTGTTGAACAATATTGGTGTCAGACGCCTTCAAATAACACTTGCACTAATAGTACTTGCTCGATAATACTCGCTCGAATAGTAACAACCTTATAGTCATCGAATAGAGAAATAGAATGGTAAATTATATAGAGAATAGCGGTCCGTATAGTAATAGAGGATAGGCTAGAAATGGTGATCAATTAGACGTTACACGATTCCCGACTTATGCGTTTCTTCTATTCTCATTAATTCCTGTTTTCTCACTGACGATCCGTGTTCAAACTCAAGATTTGGCAGCGATATTTTATTCCTATATAATACTTGAATACATTTATTGACTATTCGTAACCTTGACCAATCATTCGACTCTCACGTAATTACTCAACTCTGATTGGTTCTTTTATGATTGATTAATTGCTACTCGATCATGCGATTCGTCATTTAACGTTTATTTGTAGACAACTTTTGATTTTAGTTCTGTCCTTCTTGTGTGGATAAGCAACTCACTGATTCCGAGCACCAAATTGTACTTTTCTGAGAAGAATGTCTGACGTGAAGATTGAGGAAATAGGCAGAAATTCTTCCTGAATTTTTCACTCGCATCAGTCGTTACCAGTTTACAACAGTAGTCTCTTGTTTTCTGAATTTAACGCTTTTTACTGGACACTGTCACACTTAATTAAATTCATAAAGTAATTTTTAATCATTTCACCGTAAGAAAGGCAATAAAGCCGCTAAGAAGTTGGTTGTAATGAGTGTCAAAGAATATGAGAGAAAAAAAACACTATTAAGAAGAGAGAATTATAAAATAACAGAAGACAGAAGATAACGATTGACACTATATTTAAATTTTTGGATATCAAGTTTGACTGAAAAGCAAGGAACCGGAAGAGAGTTCCACAATCGCGAAGTGCGAGAGAAGAAACTATTAGCATAGAACTTACGGTTACAGATAGCAATTTTAACTGTAAATTAATGAGACGTTTTTGTCCAGTAAAAAATCGGCAAATTTATTATGAATGTTTTATCTTTCAGGGATAACCTTGAATAAATTTCTTGAAAATTCATGACCTTGAATAATCATTCATCTCTCGAGTAATTACTCAACTCTAATTGGTTATTTTATGATTGATTAATTGATGTTCGATCTTGTGAACTGTTATTTAAAGGTCATATGCAGACAACTTTCGTCTTACAGTTTGCTCTTCTCGTATGGCGAAACAACTCACTAATTTCGAGCACCAAATTGTACTTTGGAGAGAAAAACATCTGATGTGAAGACTGAGGAAATATGCAGAAATTTTTCCTGAATTTTTCAGTTACATCTATCGTTACCAGTTTTCAACAGTTGTCTCAAGTCTTTCGGAATTTACCAATTTCTTTTTACTGGGTACCATATTTTTTTTAAGCTTTTCACCCCAATCAAGGCTGGAAGCCACTGACAGGCAAGGGGTTACAGAAGGTTTGGAGGAAGAGCAGATAGGAGTGGTAAAGGAGAGGATGTGGAGAAAGATATTGGATCGATCAAGGCAAGGGGGTTACAGAAGGTTTGGAGCGAGAGCAGATAGGAATGAAAGGGGAAAGGATGTGGAGAAGGGAAGTGGATAGATCAAGGCAACTGGAGGTGTCGATTGACGTTACACTTAAATAGTTGGAGATTATATTTGTCAGGGAAACAGGAATAAGGAAGGGAGTTCCACAGGCGAGATGTGCTACACATGAATCTATTGGAGTAAAAGAGACGTCTACATCTAACAGTTTCAACAGTGAAGGGGTGAGAACGGGATGCCAGCCTCGTAGGACGCTTAAATTCATGAGGCCTGGGAACCAGCGAAAGCAGGTCATCGTAGCAATTATCGCGAAAGTCTTTGTAAAAAAGACAGAGCGAGGCAACGGCGCGTCTGTGAGAGAGCGACTGCAGACGAGATGACAGATCAGGGCCAATTACATTGCATATCCGTCTCTGGATCTTATCAAGAACCCTGAGGCAAACAGCAGCGTTTCCAGACCATATATGGCAGCAATACTCCATGCAAGGGCGAATGGTTGATTTATAGATTTGGAGGATCTATTGCTTCGTGTCTATGGAAAAAGTGAGACCAAAAACGTGTACCGCATTTCTCTGATTGGGGGTTAGCTTCAGCTATATTGAGGAAAGGTAAATAATGATTTTTAAGATGATTAATAGAGATATATTGGAGGCCTTGTTCGCGTTTCTCCAGAAAATTGTTTAGAAAAAATTAAATTGAACCATAGTGACAAAGTGTATAATATTAAATCTTTTTTGACAAACTTTAACTTTCTAGTCTTAAAAGAAACGGTGTTTAAAAAGGACGGTTTTTCCTTTGACA
>OZ038512.1:5952427-5972427 GCA_964036315.1 Acanthosepion esculentum
CTTTCTCTTGAAGCCTTCGCAAGACAGCTGGAGTTGTTACTAATTCTCCCTCGTCAGCTTGCACAATTTGCGTTTCTTTTTGGCAATTTCGAGTCGATAGAACCTCGTAGAACACGTCGAAAAATTTACCAAGAGTTTCTTGGTTGAGATTTCCCGCAAGTGCTTTGGCGATGACTTCCTACTTTCTTAAAAGAATCCGCTCTCCCTAGCTTTGTCTAAATGAGATTATTCAGTCCCCTCAAGTGTCCTTGAACACTGTTTTCTTCCACACACCGTCTAGATAAGTCTTTATCATCAGCTTTACTTCTTGTTATAGTGGAAGACACCTAGTCTATAGGTAATAGACTCTCCCACCAATTATAAGTAGGAGTCAGTAGGTAGTCGAGAGAGAAGTGATCAGCGACCACAACTCGATTACTCTGCGTAACACTTTATTACAAGTTCCTAACGTTTCTGTACGTTTACCCCATTTAGGACGCATTTAGACCGACTACAAGTTCTATTGTGGAAATAACTCCACAACACTTCTTCAGTTCCGCAAGGCCAGACTAGAGCACAGCACCTTTCCAGAGTAATGACTGTAAGCTTCTCCTCTTGGTCTTTAAACACCCGCATTCTACCAGCTTAGCATTAACTGGTTTCTGTGGGTTACTGAGGGTTTCTGAGGGTTTCTGAGGGTTTCTCTGCTAATAACAAAACTCTTTGCAGCACTACGCATATTGCGTCATTATTCGAGACCTTGCTGATTGCTGTTTGCAGAACATTTGGGCTATACGATTCCGTTTTGCGTTTCTATGCCCGAAGCATTCTAAAATAGAAAAAAAGGACATGTATCGTGAACTGGGTAACATTTTCTGTTTTAACAATCCAAAATTAATCTCAGATTACTAAATTTCATTCAGCTGATATGATATGATATGATATATATCGACTTTGCCTTTCCCAACTCCCACCGATAATGGAAATAATCGATTTTGTTCATGCTTCTATGTAGTTTGCGGCCATTTTCTACTGGCCAGAGTGAGAGCCTATAGCTGGCTGCCACGAATGGACAGGAAGATTCTATTGGCCAGCATGAGAGCCAACAGATGTATCGACAGCTGCTTTCGTCACAAGTGGGAAAAGTTTTTAATCTGAATGGCACTTTACTCCAATTGGCTCATTCGCTTGCTTAAACTCAACGTTGATTCTGATTCCGCAGAACTGGGTTGAGTGTGAAAAAGTATTTGTTGTTAACATTCTTTTTTCATTCGGTTTTTCCAGTTACGAGTCCTTTTTTAAAGCTGATCGTTTTGTGTTCATTTTGTTTAGTTCTGCTTTCGTAACAGATTTAATGTTTAGTATAGACCTTAGAAAAAATTCGCAGTGTGAGATAGGCAAGAAGTAAGGCATGTAGTAATATCAGCACGGCAAAGGGCACTCCTTTATGGCAAGGAAGGGCAAAAATATTTTAAGTCAAGTGATAGCGATTGCTGTATGAGTCGTACGATTTTTGAATCAACCACGGGCAACGCCGGGCCATGCTGCTGTATATATATATATATATATATATATATATATATATATATATATATATATATATATATTTATGCATGTTTCATTAAATAATATAGACAAGTTTTGTCTATTTATTTTAAGTAAGTTCGTTTCATATTGTCTGATAAGCTTAATCACATTGAAAGACGAATGGAAAACACCATAGTGATATATGTTTAAATCCAATCTAAGCTTTCGGCTTACATAAGCCATTATCAAAGATAACAATTTCAATATATCAAACAACACATGGATGAAACAACAATGATAGTACGCACTTGCTGCATGAAAAATTTCAAAGCAACGACAAACTCGTGTATACGAGACGTGGAAGCGAAAAAAGCATCGCAGTTCGTGATGTCACATATGACCACGCGAGGCATTTAAATCAACATGCCTGGCCGCGTACTCAATTCCGGAAATTAAAACATAATTAAAATTAGATTATATTCAAGTCAATATGAAAAGACGATAGACATAAGTATAATGACTTGAAAATAGTCTAATTTTAATTATGTTTTATTAACTATGTCCTGAAGAAGGTCTACTAGACCGAAACGTCTGATGTCGACATTGAAACAACATTAAATCAGTAAACTTGCATATTCGGGGTTTTTGTTTTTCCATATTTGTTGTGGTAGGATCCACCTAATCTGCATAGGTGACTACCGACTATATAAATAATGGTTGGTACCGGAAGACAGGGGAGCGAGATCCAGACAGAGACTCTGCCCGACTGCGACTTAGTCAACACATTCTCCAGGAACATCTTCCCAGAAATATACAGAAATACTATATGTAAATATTGTGTACATTTTCTTGTTATAATACATTCTTGTTCTAAGTACATTTTGTGTTGCATTATTATTCCATGCATTAGTCGAGATTCAACAATGAGTCAAGACTCAACAATATTTTTCCTCATACTGTCGGATCTATATCTACATATTTGCTGATATATATATATATATATATATATATATATATATATATATATATATATATATATATGAGGCTAAACATGAACTACTTCACACAGTTATTTAGATAGGCAGGTGACCCAAATTACCCCACCAGACTAAATTTACAGTTTTTCCATTTCACCCAATACCAATCAGCTGGTTGGTATACTTTTGGATACTTTGATAATTTCCCCATGCAAAATTGGTATCTGAACTTGATTTCTGTCAATTCTAGATTTTCAAGAGTGAGTTTGATTTACAAGTAAAAATAAACGTACTTGAGTTCAGTTAGGTCCTTCCTCTCTGACATCCAAGAACAAAAAAGATGATGGAATTGTTGCAGTTGTATTAGAAAGTTAGAGGCTGAGGCAATCCATAATGATGGCAGCTTGCTGTGAAACTGGGTTAGGAGAAATTAATCAAAAACAAAAGTGACCCGAATTACCCCACTGACCCATTTACCCCACCCTACCACTAATAAAAAATAAAACATCTGACTAATGCAACCTTCAAACTGGTCTTTCGTCATTTGTATTCTGCTTTTATAAATATCAACACTTAACGATCTAAGAATTAATTCATATCTCAAAAAGTGTCAACGTCAAAGAAAATATTAGGTTGGTGCAAAAATAATGTCGTTTTTTACATGATCTTGAACGTCAAAAAAACGACATTATTTTTGCACCAACCTAATAAAAATACATCAAGTAACTCGATATTATTTCTTACCCTTTTTTCATGTGTTTTCCTTGTTTCTCTCTTTCTTTCTTTCTTCATTTCTCATCAAGAATGTTTTGGTCAATACACCCACTGTCATTCACTTTCTTATCGAGCAATTCCATCGAAATCTTTCATTCTTTCATTACCATTTTCTTCCATTTTTTGTCTCTTTCTTTCTTTTCCATCTCCTCTCTTTCAATTTCTTTTCTACTTCCCACTCCTTTCTCGATTATAGATATACCGTTTATTACAGACGCCATTATGAAAATATTTAAAATGCCAACATTAAAATTATTAAATATCTTCAAATAACAATTACAAAAATCTCTCCTTTGCATTTCGATTGGTTTTCAGCCCTAACCTATTCATGTAATATTTTAATGTTTTATTTTCGTTTATGGAAATCAACCGGAAGTGACTACTACAACCATTTGTATTTCACTGGATGTGTTGTTCAGATTTTATCGATGGTAACCAGTGTACAACGTGACAGTTCTTCAAAGCAGGAATTCAATTGTCCATATAATATAAAATGGGGCAGGGGTGAACCAGTATAGTTTCCCTAGTACCTAAAATATTGATAGAGGCAAATCTCTATGACTTCTCACGCAAGTGAGTTCCGACCGGAAGTCATATATTTAGTTTTTTATTTATATAATGCTTTTCCGACATTAGCCGTTCTTACCGACATTACTAAGTAAAGACATTCCTATTGATAGGAGAATTTTAGAAACTTCCAAAGTTTTCCCGGGTTTAAAAGTGATACATTCTATAGACGTTGCTAAGAAAATGCCAGATTTTTCAAACAGAAAGTTTTGGAGGAATAAGGCGAGAGGCGAGATTGTCAAAGAAAAGCGAACAAGAAAAAACTCTTCATCTCCGTTCTTGTACTGCTTCAAGAAATGAAACGCATTGTAATTATAAATTTTCTTTTGGAAATATAGACTTTTAGATCTGATTCTTTACATACAAACAAAGGCACACACATTTATGTTAACTTTTTTTTGTATATGCACATAGTAATATCTAATTTTTGGTTTTAGGGTGAACTAAATAAAATAAATTAAGTCCCTTTTCATTACTTTTGAACAAAAGTTCATCGATTTAAGAGACAGGAACACAACGTTCAGTCAGTTATGTGCCATGCGTGATATACGCTTAGGCGATCATGTATATTTTGATACATGACTGACGAGGCAGAGTTTTTCCAGCAGTAGGTTGCCATTTCTTGAATTAGAAATAGTTTGTTATATGTATGTTTTATAAAATGTTTCCTTTTTTTGTTTCAAAACACGGTCAAGATATTATGTCCATGTTAAAAAATAATGGAAGCCTTATTAATAAAAACAAACAAACCAACACTTAATAATATTAACTTTGAACATGGACATAATATCTTGACCGTGTTTTGAAACAAAAAATGAAAACATCTTATAAAATATACATACAACAAACTATTTCTTATTTAGCAGTTAAAATACAATCGCTGAAAATGGCTAAATGTATAGCCGAAAGCGTTCGGATAAAAAGAACATTCGGACAGTTTTTATATAATTTATCATCCGAAAAGAAAAACATTATGAGATCGCACGAGAAATTATATAAAAAAATAAATAAAAGCACCTTGTCAGTCGTTTTTAATGAAATGTGCATTAAAGAAAGATTGCATATATATATATATATATATATATATATATATATATATATATATATATATATATATATGTGTGTGTGTGTGTGTGTACGTATGTATGTATGTTCTATTTTCTGGGAATATAGGAATATATATGTGTATGAGATTTCTGTTTAAATATTTTAAAATTTTAGTCTCCTTAATCACATGACAATTTGTCTTGTAAACGATATTTCAAACAGTTTAAGATATTAACACGTTCCCCAACTGTCAGAAAGTGAGTAATTTCTTGAATAAATATGTAAATGTGTTCGAAAAGGGAAAAAAAATGACCGTCAAGCACCTGGTAACGCTTGCTTGGCGCCAGAATCACGTAAGGAGTAAAGGAAAGATAATAAGTAAGGTTGGAGTAGCGGTATATGCGAAGAACACATGGCGAAACGCTTTCAAGTTGCCAAGAGATTTCCAGAAATATTGCAATCTGTCTACAGTTGATGATAGCTAACACATTTCTGAAAGTATAGTGCTAAACATGGAAATCTTAAAAGGATTGAGTTTAGATCCGAATTACGAAAGGAAATCGGCAAATTGCGGCAAATCCAGCAAGAATGGTGCACTTTCTTCATAATAATTTTTCTTTTTCAATAACAACACGAGTCTCAGTGCCTTTAATACTAGATTCAGTGGGAAAAAGATTAAACTAAAATAATTTAAATAACTAGGATGTGTTTTTGAAAACCGAAGGCGCGTTGTTATAGCGAGAGATGCCTTTCAAAGCTAACCAAATTATTACGAAACAATTCGTTGGAAAATACGATTTAACAGTAATATAATAAGGGTGAAATGATTGGACTACAAAAAGAATACATATATATATGTATATATGTATGTATTTATTAATTACATATTATTCATATAGCCAGTACTTAGTGGAAAGCGCTCACTCTCAGTGATAGAATTAACATAATAATTTGTATGGATATGAGTGTGTGACCCTGGGTTTCACGCTTTTGCTATCATCAGACAGTTGCCTGACGATTGTAAGAGCGTGCTATACACATATATATATATACGTATATAAATACATATGCATATATATATATATATATATATATATATATATATATATATATATATATATATATATATATATATATATATATATATATATGTTCAAGCAGGTTTTGCTTAAATAATTTAGTTGTATTATGTCTATTTATTTTAGATTTAATTCTTTCAAGTTCACGAATTAATTTCTACAGCCAGGAAGATTTTAATCTGTGGACTTGAATGAATGAAATCTATAAATAAATAGAAATAAAACGTCTCAATTATTTAACCAAACATACTTGAATGAAAATATGCTGCCTATATATTCGTTAACTCTTCGTCACGGAGGCCCGTTGATACTGTTGCTATGACGTTTGCCTGATAACGTAACTGTCCGGGTTTCAATTCTCATTAGTGGATGCGCACTGCTGATGAGTCCCAAATATAGGACAAAACGGCCGTCCAGTGCTTTCTGCATTTTGTTGAGGTTTCTTCTAGACTCGATGAATTACTTAATTACAATTATCTCAAATTCTCCTAATTTCTATCACTTGTATATCCTTGCTTGATCCGGCTTCTAATGCTCTGGAAGGAGCGGCTTGCGGATAGCAGTCGTGGCTCGGGGAGGTGGGGCACAGTCTTATGGGTAAAATAGAAACTCAGATGAGTTGAACCACTGAATACGTGAGTGAGCGGTGCTATATCGAGCCTGATTTGCTACCTCTTCGTCAACGAGGCCCGTTGGAACAGTTGGTATGACTTTTGCCTGATAACGTAATTGTCCGGGTTTTAATTCTCGGTAGTGGACGCGCACTGCTGATAAGTCCCAAATATAGGACGAAACGGCCGTCCAGTGCTTTCTGCATTCTGTTGAGGTTTCTTCTAGACTCGATGAATTACTTGATTATAATATATATATATATATATATATATATATATATATATATATATATATATATATATATATTAATTCATGTTTCATTAAATAATATAGACAAGTTTTGTCTATTTATTTTAAGTAAGTTCCTTTCGTATTGTCTGATAAGTTTAATCACATTATCGTTGAAAGACGAAAGGAAAACATCATATTGACACATGTTTGAATCCAATTCTAAGCTTTCGTTTTACATAAGCCATTATCAAGGATGACAATTTTAATAAATCAAACAACACATATACGAAACCACAATAATGGCCCGCCGTTGCTGTTTGAATAAGCTCAAAGTAACGACCAACTCTTATTTACGAGCCAATGAAGCGAAAAACGCGTCGTAGCTCGTGACGTCACACATGACCACGCGAGTGTGAATAGGAGAAGTATTAAGTATGGGAAACCATTGGTATAAACCAATGGCTCCAGCTATAGATTATAGGCATTTAAGAATGTTTGTGGAGATTTCATAGTTTATTTTGTTCAGGTTAGGTTTCAACTGTTTTATGCATATAGCTTCAAGGATTTTTAATTTTTGTTTATTATTTTCATGTTTAAAGTATAATTGTGTTGTCAACAAGGATTTTTCGGAATTGAGTACGCGGACAGGCAAATATATATATATATATATATATATATATATATATATATATATATATATTTATCAATTTTTATTAAAGCGTCGTCAGAGACAGATATGGAGAGAAAGAAAAAGAAATTCTGGAGCTTGGAGTCGCGGTATATGTGTAAGTTGGCTTCCAAAAGCTAAGCAAATTTAAATTAAATTCGTTGGAAAATACGACAATTGTTAAGTAATATCAGTTCCCCCATATGGCAGTGAAGCCAGGACAATATTGAAGAAGATACTTGAGTCAGCAGAGATATGGTCCTACGGAATAAAATTGTTTGAATATATCAGCAACGACGAAGTTTTAGAGAAAACGGAAAGGAAAAGCACGCTCATAGGTAGGATGCGAAAGAGATCAATAAAAAATTCTAGGGCCGCTAATGAGGAAAGAGTGCTTGGAAAGTTTAATATTCACAAGGCAATAGAGAATAACATACATAGCGATCTTGTGTAAATGTTTGGCAGGACAGGGTTTATGAGAGATCGCAAAAAGACAGACTTCAGAAAGAGATACAAAGAATAGGATGTTGTGGAGAGCCATGATGGCCCACGTCTTGAATGGACATGATACATAGAAGAAAATGATGTCAGATCATTAGCAGCCGTTTTTTCGCAAACGAGTCTTCCGCGGACACAAGACATAAGTGGTTATTGAGCGTGGAAGTATTTGGAACTGAAATATTAATAATGAGCGGGAAGAGGAAAGACTAACCAGGAGGACAGTAGACACCAATTGACATTGCATTTAAAATTTTTATATTAAAGTTGGCGGAAAGCATGGAACCGGAAGTAGATCCAGAGGCAAGAAGTGCGAGAAAAGAAATTGTTAGGATAGAATTTACGGTTACATCAAGCCAACTCAACTGTAAATTGATGAGTCCTTCATTCCAATCTAGTACTTCGAATAAATTCAAAATCTCTAGTTGAATGGATATGTGTTTGTGACACTGGTACATAAACGTATATCCATTCATATATATATATATATATATATATATATATATATATATATATATATATATATATATATATATAAAGATATATATATCTATATCTATAAAGATATATATATATATATATATATATATATATATATATATATATATATATATATATATATATATAGCATAATGAGAGGCCACGTATACTTTCTTGATATGTATATAATATCTGGATAAAATAAATGAAACAAAATTGGGTGTTTTTTTTATGAAAGTATTTATTTCTGTGTTTTTGTATATATTTATTTATTTAATATTTTTATTTATTTAATATTTCAGACCACCTAGGTCTTTCCTCAGAAATCAAATGAGATACTGTGTTTGTGTGTTTGTTTACAGCGTTTGTTTACAGCGTTTGTCGTGAAGCGTGCATGTCACGTGATGTGCAATGCGACTTTGTTTGAATTTTTGGCGGAAGACTGATGATAGTGTCTTAAATGTTGTTTAAAAGGTTTTTTGACCATAACTCAAGAAATATTTTAAGAAATATTTTTAACTGTTGAAATATTTATGTAGATTTAAAATATCCACGTGTTTGTTTACCCCTAGTTTATATGTGTCTAATTTTACAATTCAGTATTTTTCTTTTTTTCTTCTTCGTATGTGTGTTGTACTTAAATTACTGTGTTTGTGTGTTTGTTTTTAGACTCGGACGACACGTGGTGTGGAACGCGATTGTGTTTGATTCTTTAACGGACATCTGGTGTTTTGGTTATTGTTTAAAAAGGATTTTTAAATAAATTTTTATATATATATATATCTTGATATATATATATATATATATATATATATATATATATATCTTGATATATATATATATATATATATATATGATTTTTAAAAAAATATGATTCCATCGCTACATAAGAGTTCTCATGTTTCAAAAACAGAAGCTAAAAACTTCAATTCAATTATAGAAATTAAATTAAATTAAAAAACCTAGTTCAATTTCATCCTCAAGCGAATTTTGGAATAACTAATTTTGAAATTTATGGAGCTTTATAAGCATATACATTCGCAATATTAATTTCTGTGGATATAGAGAAAAAAAATATCATTTTTATAAGGGGCGGTAGAGTATTCATTTTCACTGACAATTATTTTATCAACATATTACTTTCAAAAAGAGATTAAGTCAAGTTAGGGTCGGGGTGCCTTTTTTCAAATGAATAATGACATCATTCAACTCATATCTTCTGGTTTATTTGAACGACAGAAAGCTTTTGGCACATTTGTTACTCCGTTAAATGTGTATTTGTATACATAAAGATTGTTTTTTTCCTAAAAGGGTTGTCTGCATATGAATACGTTGTATTGAACTACAATTTGTTTTTTTTTATCGACGACTTCTTAAAGATTTTTTTTAGTTTATGATTGGGTTAAGTTTTTAAAGCCTATTGCTTTAATTGAACTTGTTTATAGACTTTGAAAATTTTAAAAGTTTCAAGCTAATTATTTAAGGCGAAGGTTTGTTGGTGTCGTCAAAAAACCATTATTTCATGTGTTTGATTTAATAAACTTGCGCTTTTTAGAAACTTAATAATGTGTAGTTTTTCATGTAGGTATAAAGTGCATGGGTCATCCCAGGTTTTACAAGTTCTTGTTCTATTTATTATTTTCCATTTTACTTTTGGTGTTTTATTTGTATCTTTTAAATGATAAAAATATTTAATCAGGGATTTCTCTAACGTGAGCTATTGAATGCTCGAGAGTTGTGTCCCTTTAATAAAAATATGTGTAGGTGGCATATTTGCATATATTATATAAAGATGAACTATTGGGAGTTTTTTCCCTTTAATTGAAAAAGGGTGACACACTGACAAGCATTTATTAAATAGATATTTAGATACATAGATAAACACACACACAGACACACAGACCCCCCCATATATATATATATATATATATATATATAATGATAAATATGATTACGATTATAGCTTCCAATATATCGAAAGAATATTTGTAATTTGTAGGTACATCTCAGCATCTTAACATCGCATAAATACTTATATACACACATAAGACTTATATAATTCCACACACACATGCACATCCTACTTATGTCTTTTTCATGGGAATATTTTAACGAACATAATGTGTAGGTAGACACAAACATAATCTAATCTTTTTTGCAAGTGCGGTTATCTATATATAAGTATACATATCCATATAATTTGCATATGTAGATATCATATGTTATTTGTGCTCAGCTGGTATTATTTTTATAATTACCGTATTTGCCGGCATATAAGACGCGCTATTTTACTAAAAATATCTTTTAAAATTCTCCTGCGTCTTATATACCATATGTAGGCTTAAAATCCGCGATAGTCGACCGAAATTAGCTACCTGGCAACTCTTATTGGTTTAAATTTTAGTGTAACTTTCATATACCTATTGTCATTATTTAAAAGGCTATTATGCAGATTAAAATGTTATCATTGATAATATTCATTATATTAATTTCGTCACGTTTAATATTAGTACTTTGTTTCAGTAAAATTATATGCAATAAATTCAAATTATATATTTGTAAAATATATTTGTTTTATTAATATTTTTCTTGGGATAACTTCCGGTTGCATTGGTATAAATACAATCATAATTTTTTTATATCCTAATCCTTCCAATAAGACGTTTACAAGACGCAGGTTGTACAGATAATAAAAAGAAAAAATTTCGACTGAATTTGAATGGTAACTGTACTGTTTTGCTCAATTGTAATAACTGCTTGATTTTTATTTTGTTTTCTTACCTTTGGATATAATAAAGTTATTATAGGCTCGTGTTTTTTCCTATTAATTTTCGTTTAAATTTAATCACGGTTAGTTCAACCGACATAATACCTCCTAAATATTGTCTAGGCTGTACCATTTACTAATACTTTTACTAATTAATAACTTTCCCTTGATTTGCCTGCTGAAATTGGGGTGCGTCTTATACACACGTGCGACTTATATAGCATCAAATAAAGTAATTAGATGTGGATATTTCTATTAGTAGCTTGAAGTATATAAGTCGAGTGAATGTGCATTTTTGCATTTTCTTTTTAATTATTTCTCTTTTTTAATATATACATACATATATATATTTAAGGACGTTTTTTTATGTTTAACATTCATTTTATAGATGCAAGTATTTAAGTAAATGCTCTGTTTTATAATAAACAGCATTAAATAATATTCACCGGCCTGAATGAACGAGAAACTTTCATAGAATATATATATATATATATATATATATATATATATATATATATATATATATATATATATTGATATTTCAGATCGGCCCCGATCTTTCATCAGAAATGGTTGTTTTCAGAAGTTTGTTTATATTAAGTAGCGTCCGTCGCGAGACGCGGACGTCACGTGATATGGAATGCAACTGTGTTTGAATATTTCTAACGAAAATCGAACTGTAGTAATATTTTAGATGTTGTTTATATATGGATATATATATAAATATATATATATATATATAAATATATACACACGTATCAAAATCATCACTGAGGTCAAGTCCGAGTGGCTATATCGTGCCTGATTCGCTACCTCTACCGAGGCCCGTTGGTACAGTTGGTATGATGTTTGCCTGATAACGTGACTGTCCGGGTTTCAATTCTCAGTGGATGAGCACTGCTGATGGGTCCCAAATATAGGACGAAACGGCCGTCCAGTGTTTTCTGCATTCTGCTGAGGTTTCTCCTTGTCTTGATGAATTACTTAATTATAACAATCTCAAATCTTCCTAATAATTTCTGAAAAAAAGAAAGATCCATCTCAATCCATAGGACGTTTGGCATGTGAGAGAAGTGTTTCAGCTTTGACAGTCTAAAAAGCAGTGAAAAAAGACTTGAAAATGAAATAGTAAGTGAAAAGTGAAGAAAAATGTTATATCAGGACAGAATCTTTGAAGGTTAGAGAGCGCGAATATCATCTTGAATTAGGTGGGAAAAGATCCTGGAAACACACACACACACACACACAGATATATATATATATATATATATATATATATATATATATATGTTTGAATTTTATTTCAATCTTCATGAGCTTCCGATACTTAGGTATGTTTAAATAATTATGGTTAATTCATTATTTCCGTTATTATCGAATTCATCACAATTCTTCAGGTAAGCTTGAAGAGTAATTATGCACCCAAAGTAAATCCTGTCGAAGGAAGAGTAGTTTCTATGCAAATTTCTCGGACATTTAGGCCGGTAAATGTTATTTAATACTGTTTATTATAAACAGAGCATTTACTTAAATACTTGTATCTATTAAAAGGATGTGTGAACATAAAATGTCTTCAAATATATGTAAGTCATTTTATTAACCCCGTCTATGTATGTGCGATATATTATAATTAAATGTATATATATATTATGAAATGGTCAAAGGCCGAGAATTATTTAAAGATATTGTTTATCTTTAACATTACTTTTATAGATACTAGTATTTAAGTAAATGCTCTGGCTATAATAAAACAGTATTAAATAACATTTACCGGCCTGAATGAACGAGAAACTTTCATAGAATATATATATATATATATATATATATATATATATATATATATATATATATATATTCAATATCCTTATATATTATAGACTGCCCGATTGTTACAGTAGTCCAGTGTATATATATAAAAATAATTTAAATTATGTAGTGATCAGTATTAACTCAGCACCTGGTGAATACGTTGCTCACGAAACTTTGTGCTATCAGTGGGGAAAAAATTGTTTATCATCGATATATGATTTATAACTCTGTTATCACATCGAGTACTCTTTTATTAACACGGTATAATATGTATATACAATATTATATATATATATATATATATATATATATATATATATATATATATATATATATCCAATAGGATTGCTGTATACGGAATAGATTCCAATAACCAAAAATACTATTCTTAAAAGAGTACTCAATAACCATGTCTTATCAAGTGATGGTGTTTAATGTAAGTTCTACATTCAACACCATCACTTGATAACACAATAAAAGTGTTGAAACAAAATGGCTATATTTGTAGTTATTTTATACCATGTTTATGTTATAACTTTCGAATCAATTATATATATATATATATATATAGAGAGAGAGAGAGAGATAGATAGATAGATAGATAGATAGATAGATAGATAGATAGATAGATAGATAGATAGATAGATAGATATATGGAGTGAGAGATGGGTGGGGAGAGAGGTAAATTGTATAACAAGTCAGATCAAATGATGGTTTCCCTATAGGAATACAGGTAGGATTCCTGTCGGAGAACGCAAATTGTCTACGAAATTTCTCGTACATTCCAGCCGGTAAATGTAATTAACAGTATGAATTAAAAAAGGACATGTACTTAAATAAACTGTATGTATAAAAAAATAACGTATAAACAGAAAATATATTAAATAACAGTCGGACTTAATCCATTTCATTATATGTTCTCTTGTTTACATTAACATACTTTTTATGTGCAGATATGATAGATCGAAAAAAATCGCCGAAGATTGTGTGTTTATCAATAGAAATAAGGACTATGCTAATCATACGCGTCTCTGTAGCTAAATAATATAGCACGCCAGATCAAGCGACGGTTTCCGTATAGGAATAAAGGTTCGATTCCTATCGAAGAACCCATATTTTTAACGAAATTTCGCGAACATTCCAGCCAGTAATCTAAAGAAAAAAAACAGACCACTTTAAAGTTCTGTTGTTATAATTTATTTCACCAGAGATTTTATTTTCTCTGGATCTTCAAACTTCAATTTGAAGGGAGAAAAAATGAATTCCAAATTTACACTTTTTAAGGGCAGTATTAAGCTTCTATAAGGTGTGAGAGACATGGTCGAAATTAGAGAGGGAAGAGAGAGTTTTAAATTTATTTTTATTTATATTACAATACTTAATATTGAGGAGGAGGGGGTTAAGAATCGGTTATTGACCTATTCAATCGGTCAACACACCGGAACTAAAAGGAAAAAAAGAAAAAAGGGGGAAGTAAGGAGATAAGAAATAAGAGATGGACGTAGGGTTTTGAAGGAAGAAGAAGGTTGATATTTGTGCAATTTACAAAAACACAGATTTTAACATTTGATAGTAATTTAAATGTTTAAATTACCACAAATAAACTAGATTTAATGCTTGATAGCAATTTAAATATTTAACTTCTCCACAAATGAATTAGGGATTTAATATATATAATTATATATATATATATATATATATATATATATATATATATATATATATATAATGGCTGGCTGTTCGTATCAGAGGATGCCTGGGGTGGGATAGATAATCCCTGTGGCAGAAGCACATTTGTGTTTCTTCAACACACGCAGAGATAGATTTTCGCAGCCTGTTGGCACTGATTGCAAACAAATAATAGGAATATGGTCTTTTCGCCCTGAAGTAGATCATTACACTTTGCAGCCAAGTTCTAAACATCGATATGTTGTTTATTATTTGTGTTGGATAGATAATCTTCATGATTATTACGCTTCCGCGTGTTAATCTGTTTGGAAAGGTTCGACTTTATACTGAGTGGTTTTAATGGATTGGAGGAAGATTACAAATCATCAAGGGAAAAGAAAAGGCTTTTAAACAAATAAAATGAACGTCAAAGTGGAAAGAAAGAAGTAGAGGAAAGGAAGAAAAATAGAAAGAAAGAAATTGAAAGAAACGAAAAAGAAAGAAAGAAATTGAAAGAAACGAAAAAGAAAGAAAGAAATTGAAAGAAACGAAAAAGAAAGAAAGAAATTGAAAGAAACGAAAAAGAAAGAAAGAAATTGAAAGAAACGAAAAAGAAAGAAAGAAATTGAAAGAAACGAAAAAGAAAGAAAGAAATTGAAAGAAACGAAAAAGAAAGAAAGAAATTGAAAGAAACGAAAAAGAAAGAAAGAAATTGAAAGAAACGAAAAAGAAAGAAAAAAAACAGAAAGATCCAGAAAGAAAGAGAAAAAGAGGAAGGAAAGAGATATATAAAAAAAAAATTGAAAGAAATGGAAAAGGAAAGAAAAACAGAAAGAACTGGAAAGAGAGAAATAAATAAATAAGGGAAAGGAAGAGAGAAAAAAATTGAAAAAAAGGGAAAAGAAAAAAAAAAAAGAAAGAACCGGAATGAAAAGAAAAACAAGAAAGGAAAATAGAAAGAAAAAAATTGGAAGAAAAGAAAAAAGAAAGACAAAACAGATAGAACCGAAATGAAAAGAAAAGGAAGAAAGAAAAAAAGAAATTGAAAGAAAAGAGAAAAAAAAGGAAAAAAAACAAAAATAAAAACGGAAAAATAAAGAAAAAAAAGCTTAAGGAAAGAAAAATAGAAAGAAAGAAATTGAAAAAAAATGAAAAAGAAAGAAAGAAAGAAAGAAAGAAAGAAAGAAAAGAAAAATCCGACGTGCAAGTGAAGGAAAAAAAGATAAAGATTAAGAAGGATTATATTTCCAAGCAACAATAGGAGGAAATGCAACAAAACATACTGCGTGACAGTGAGAAAAAGAAACAAACAAAATACGAAAAGGAAAAGAAAGAACGAAAAGAATGAAGAAATAAAAACTGGAACGAAAGGAAGAATTAGATAAATTGAAAGAAAGTCAAAATAAACAAAAGAAATAATCTGAAAGAAAGGAAGAGAGAGATGCTTGAAGGGAATATGAAAAGAAAGAAAAATCAAACAAAAGTAAAAACTATAAAGTAAACAAACATTAATAAAATAATAAAACAAGAAAGATAGAAAGAAATAATAAATCCAACGTAAAAATGAAAGAAAAAAAGCAAGATTTTATTGAGGAAAAGAAAAAAACTTAATGAAAAACGTATTTCGTAAAACCTATGATAAAAAAGGAA
This sequence comes from Acanthosepion esculentum, assembly GCA_964036315.1. NCBI lineage: Eukaryota > Metazoa > Mollusca > Cephalopoda > Sepiida > Sepiidae > Acanthosepion > Acanthosepion esculentum. The sequence goes on from OZ038512.1 coordinate 5,968,760, forward strand.
AGAAAAATAACCTGATTTTGAAGAGAAAGGAAGAGTGAATGTATTGAAGAAGGAAAGAAAAGGATAAAGAAAATAACACAAGAGGAATATTAAATATGCCAATGAAAGGAAGACAAAATAAAAGATTACATATATATCAATTGATAGGTGGTAAAAAATAAAAGAACGAAAACTTAACACGATCAGTTAAAGAAAGAAAGGGGAAATGGAAGGGAAAAAAAGAAAGAATAAATATATTTCCAAACACCTATTACAAGTAGGAAAAGGCAAAGCAAAATCAACGTGAATTTGAAACAACTAATATTTACTTATAGATTCAAGTATAAAACGGAAATATGTTTATCCAAAGTCTCAAGTACAAAGAAAAATTAATATTTACTTACAGATTCAAGTATAAACTCTAAATATATTTATCCAATGTCTCATGTACGAAAACAACTAATATTTTCTTACAGATTCAAATATAAATTCGAAATGTGTTTATTCAAAGTCTTAAGTACGAAAAACAATTAATATTTCTCACAGATTCAAGTATAAATTCGAAATATGTTTATCCAATGTCTCAAGTACGAAAAACAACTAATATTTTCTTACAGATTCAAATATAAATTCAAAATATATTTATTTAAAGTCTAAAGTACGGAAACTACTAATATTTGCTAATAGATTTAAGTATAAATCCGAAATATGTTTATCTAAAGTCTCAAGTACGAAAACATTTAATATGTATTTATAGATTCTTGTAGAAATCCTAAATATGTTTATCCAAAGTCTCAAGTACGAAAACAATATTCACTTATAGATTCAAGTATAAATCATAAATATGTTTATCCAAAGTCTCAAGTACGAAAACAATTAATATTCACTTATAGATTCAAGTATAAATCCTAAATATGTTTATCCAAATATCTGAAGTACGAAAACTATATTCACTTATAGATACTTGTATAAATCCTAAATATGTTTATCCAAAGTCTCAAGTACGAAAACAATTAATATTCACTTATAGATTCAAGTATAAATCCTAAATATGTTTATCCAAAGTTTCAAGTACGAAAACAGCTAATATTTACTCTGTGTATATGCCTAGTAGACATTAAGTCCTTTTTTTCTCTATTTGATTTGGAAACGTTTTAAGAACATACCGATTGATTTAAATAAACAGACGTTAGTTTCTTTAAGAATGGATTTAATAAAAGTTTATAATCTGTTTGACTGTTGGTAAAATATTTATTACAAATCCTTGAATACTTTCCTCCGTAAAATTTGCCTCTGTCATTTTTTATATTAGGGTGGCAATTGTAAAAACAAAGTTCCTCTGTAATATGAATGAGTTCGAACGGCGGTCTAAACTTAAATCTCTGTTTGGTTCATAAATACGGGTTTTTAGAACTCGCAAAGTCTCTCCGATATAAATGCATTTACTTTATCTGTTATCAATTGTTATCTATCTTACATATCCTCATAATATACACCCATTGCTACTCCTTATATCCCATTAACATATTCGCATCCTGTGACCATCTACCTTGAGTGACACTTACGCCTTGTTTTAGGTGAATGATAACAAAACATAACAGACATACGTCGACCGTCTTTAGAATTCGGATTTGTAGCTGGAGTATTTTTGATAATTCTCAAAATATGTGTCTGCATGTGTGTGTGTGTGTCTATGTATGTGTGTCTATGTATGTGTGTGTCTATATATGTGTGTGTTTATGTATGTGTCTGTATATGTGTGTGTGTTTATGTATATGTGTGTGTGTCTATGGATGTGTGCGTGTCTATGTATGTGTGCGTGTGTGTCTATGTATTTATGTGTGCGTGTGTCTATGTATGCGTGCGTGTGTGTCTATGTATGTGTGTGTGTCTATATATATGTGTGTGTCTATATATGTGTGTGTGTCTATGTATGAGTGCGTGTGTGTCTATGTATGTGTGTGCGTCTATGTATGAGTGCGTGTGTGTCTATGTATGTGTGTGTGTCTATGTATGTCTGTGTGTCTATGTATGTCTGTGTGTGATCGGATGTTGTTTATGCATTTCCACACTTTTAATCAGATTTCGATGATGAGAATATAATGAACCTAACTGGAATTGGAACTCGGTTCCCCGATTAAAAATCCCAAGTCATAATCCAATACACCACCCGCACATTCAAGATTACTGAGCTTAGTACGAGGGTCATTCAATAAATAAGGTGAATTTTTGGGTATAAAGTCTTCTAATACAGATAGAAGCTTACTTTTTTAAAATTTTTCAACGTAGTCACCCAGCACTGTCACACACTTTTCCCATCTGTGCACAAACTTCCGTATTCCCTCAGCGTAAAAATCTTTGGACTGATGTCTCAGCCAGTCGCTCACAATACTTTTGACTTCATCGTCACTTTTAATCTTCATGCCTCTCGTGAACGCTTTCAAGGGACCAAACAGGTGAAAGTCTGAAGGGGCAACGTCTGGGCTGTAAGGGGAATGAGAGAGCAGTTCCCAGCCCAGCTCGTTGATGGTCTGCACTGTTTGGGCTGCTGTGTGAGGCCTTGCGTTGTCATGATGCAAGATGACTCCTTCTGACTGATGACCCCTGTGTTTATCCCAACAGGTAAGCTCAAAGTCCTTGCAATGTCATCCACTGTCACCATTCTGTCAGACTGAATGATGTCATTGACTGATTCGATCCCCTCAGGAGACCTCACTTCTGTAGGCCTCCCAGGCCTGTCTTCATCCTCAACACTGCTCCGTCCTTCTTTAAACAATTTCGCCCACTTGTAGACATTTTTTGGCTGAAACATGTGGCACCATACACAGTTGCCTATGAATTTCAACTGGTTTGCACCCTTCAGTAACCGAAAACTTGATAACTGACCGCTGTTCAATCCTGGAGCATGCTTCTTGGTCGACCATCTTTGTTAATCGCCAAAACTCTCAAAGTTTTTTTTAATCTGCAAAAGAAATTAAATATATGTGAAAAAGAAGTAAAACAAAAAATAAAACTAAAAAATAGTAAGCTTCTATCTGTATTAGAAGTCCTTATACCTAAAAATTAACCTTATTCTTTGAATGACCCTCGTATTTTCAATCGGTTACCCATTTAGATACTGACCAAGCTTGACGTTGCTTAATCTCGTTGACCGTAAGTACATAAGTGTTTCTCACGTGATGTTGCCGTAAGCTCATTTCATCACCAGCACATCCAAACATATCGCACCTGGTATTCCCAAGCAGTCACTCAGCTTACTGACCAGGTTCGACGTTGCTTACCTTCGGTGATCGTATGGTAATTTGTGTTTCAACGTCATGTGGCAGTAAGCCAATTACATCACCGGCACATCCACGCATACGACACCTGGTATTACCAAACGGTCACCCATCTAGGTACTGACCAGTCTCGACGTTGCTTAATTTCGGTGATCAACGTGATATGACCTTAAACCCTTAGGAGACGACATATCGGCCGAAAACTTGAATGGTGAAGAAGACAACTGGGCCGATCCGTTGGCCCGATGATACAAGCCTCGTGGTTAGCTGGCCGGTATTCGTACCAGCCAATCAGATTGCTTCTCGTATTTCTTGAATATCTGGGACGTTAAATGGAAGTTTCTATGTTAGTTTCCGGTCTTCTGTGATTTTATATCGATTTTTTTTTGTGTTCCAAGTGAGGACATGTGA
>OZ038512.1:5977427-6029927 GCA_964036315.1 Acanthosepion esculentum
AAGAAGAAGTAAAATAATATCACGTAGAAGAAGAAGAAGACAAAAAGATGTAATAGACGATGAAGAAGAAGACGACAAGAAGCAGAAGATAAGATTAAAAAAGACGTGGAGAGATGTGAAAAGAGAAGAATAGTTGAACTAAAAAAATGAAAAAAACAGAAGTAACAGAAGAAAAATAAATATGAAGTAAAAGGAAAAAAGATGAAGAAAAATATGTACAAAGAAAAAGACGTTGAAAATTAAGAAAAGATGAGGAAAAAGATGTTGGCGAAAGAGATGAAGAAAGTGATTAAAAAAAGATGCTATTGAAGCAGGAAAAAGATATAGAAAATGCAGAATAGAAAAAGATTTTGGAGAAGAAAATAATATAGACAAGACGTAGAAAAGATGGAAAAAAAGATGTAGAAAAAATGGAAGAAAGATGTAGAAAAGATGGAAAAAAGATGTAGAAAAGATGGAAAAAAGATATAGAAAAGATGGAAACACTCAAAATATTGAAAAATGTAGAAAAATTTAGAAAAATGTTAAAGAAATAAAATGCGGAAAAAGATGTGAAAAATAAATAGGACAAATGTTGAAGAAGTCGAATGAATCTGTATAAAAACATGTAAAAAGAAAAAAAGATGTTGGGGATAAGAAAAAAGGTATTAGAATAGATGGAAAAAAGAAAGTCTAAGATGTCGAATGAAGAAAACGGATATAGAAAAAGATACAAAAAAAAGAAAAAGAGAAGATGTCAAAAGAAAAAGAAAAAAGATGGAAAACCGAAAAGGAACGGATGATGAAGACGGAAATGAGCAAGAGGAAAGTTATTGAAAGAAATGATGAAGAAACTAACTCGGTAAAAATATGAAAGGACAGAAAAATAAAGACAGAAAAATAAATAAAGAAAGAAAACAAGCCAAAGAAAAAGAGGGAACTGATGGAATAAGAAAACAGAAAGAATGAAACGAAGATGAAACAAAGAAAATAAGTAAAAGGAAACTAGAAAAACAAAGAAAAAAGATTTATAAAAACGAATTTAAACAAAAACAGAAAAAACCGCAAAGAATCAAACAATGAAAAAACGAAAGAAAGGGAGAAAAAAAAGAAAGACAGAGATTACAAAAACATTGTAAAGGCAAAAAAAAAAAGAGAGAAGAAAAAATAAGAAAGAAAGAATGCACAAGAAAAGATGGAAAGAAAGGAGCAAAAAATGAAACAAAGAAAAAACGGACGGAAGGGAGGTAGAAAAAGGAAGAATGAAAGAAATCGTACAAAACATTGCGAAGCCAAAGAAAGAAAGAAAGAAAGAAAAAGAAAGAAGAAAAAGAAAGAAACAAAGAACGACTAAAGAAAATCGGAAGTAATACAGAAGAAAAAGAAAGAATGAGGAAATCATATAAAAACATCGCAAAGGCAAAGAAAGAAAGAAAGAAAGAAAGAGAGAGAAACAATTGATCAAAGAAAATTCAGTAGGAGTACAGAAATAAAGGGAAGAAAGAAAGAAATCATATTAAAAGGCTGTAACGGCAAAAAAGAAAGAAAAAAGAAAGAAAGAATAAAGTATGTAAAAACATTGGAATGGCAAATCACGAAAAGAAGAGAGAAACTATAAATAAACAAATAAAGAAGGAAGACGAGAGGAAATATAAAGGAAATTACAATTAAAATGAAGAAATAACTAAAAAGATTAAAAAGGAATTGGGAAAGAGAAAATAAATAGAGAGAGGGGAAAGAAAGGAAGGATCTGCCAAAGAGAAAACGAAAGAAAATCGGCCAAAAAAAGAGAGGTAAGACATCCAAGGGAAGAAAAGAAGAAAAAGAGAAGGTGGAGGGAGTTAGGGGGTGAGAAAAAAGGTAAAATAAATTAAAAGGATGTTGAATATCGAAATAAAAATGGCTAAAATGATCGAAAATGTCAATAAGATAACGGTTAAAAATGCAGGAACGTAAATCAACGAGAAAAAGTCAGGAAAATGAGACCAAACGTGAAACTGAAAAAAAAATATTTAAAATATCATATAAAGAAAAAGAAAAATATTTAAAAAAATAATAAGACTAATAATAATAGTAATAATAATAATAATAATAATAATAATAATAATAATATTAAAGAAGAAGAAGAAGAAGAAGAAGAGGAAGAGGAAGAAGAAGAACAAGAAGAAGAAGAAGAAGAAGAAGAAGAAGAAGAAGAAGAAGAAGAAGAAGAAGAAGAAAGAGGAGAAAAAGAAGAAGAAAACGATCCGCGAAGAAGACACGCCGGAAAGAAGAAGCCGATGACGAGAGGGAAAATAACGAAAATGGAAAGGGCACCATGGAATGAGATGAAAGAGGAACTTGGCAGCCATTTTGAAATGCGATCTGAGTTGTGAACGGATTCTTGGCTTGAAAGAACGACAATCAGTGCTCGACCGATCACGGTGCGCGTGCATTGGCAAAATCGGCTGACGATAGATGATATCGAACCTAAATGTGGAATAGAAATTCGGTTTCCTATCGAACATCTGACATAACAGGCGGGTGTTATATTTCACACAGCCATACACACAGAATTTCGTCTTCGTCTTCTTCTTCTTCTTTCTTCTTCTTCTTCTTCTTCTTCTTCTTCTTCTTCTTCTTCTTCTTCTTCTTCTTCTTCTTCTCCTTCTTCTTCTTCTTCTTCTCCTTCTTCTTCTTCTTCTTCTTCTTTCTTCTTCTTCTTCTTCTTCTTCTTCTTCTTCTTCTTCTTCTTCTTCGTCCTCTTCTTCTCCTTCTTCTTCTTCTTCTTCTTCTTCTTCGTCTTCTTCTTCTTCTTCTTCTTCTTCTTCTTCTTCTTCTTCTTCTTCTTCTCCTTCTTCTTCTTCTTCTTCTTCTTCTTCTTCGTCTTCTTCTTCTTCTTCTTCTTCTTCTTCTTCGTCTTCTTCTTCTTCTTCTTCTCCTTCTTCTTCTTCTTCTTCTTCTTCTTCTTCTTCGTCTTCTTCTTCTTCTTCTTCTTCTTCTTCTTCTTCTTCTTCTTCTTCTTCTTCTTCTTCTTCTTCTTCTCTTCTTCTTCTTCTTCTTGTAGAGTTTCCCTTTCAATTCCTTATATTGCAATTGCAGTTACTCTCTTTTTTCTGGAGTAAATTGCACTTTAACTTTTACTTTTCTTTCTTTCTTTCTTTCTTTCTTTCTTCTTATATTTCTTTATTTACGTCTCTCTTTCCTTCTTTCTTTCTACCTTCACATAATCTTCTTTGTTTATTTCTTTGTTTACCTTTACATGATCTCATTCGTATGTTTGTTTGTTTGTTTGTTTGTTCTTTCTTTCTTTCTTTCTTTCATTCTTTTGTGCACTCAGTCATTCTTTCTTAATATTATCCTCTTGCAGGGAATTATCCCATTTCATTCCATCTTTCTTTCTTTCTTTCTTTCTTTACTTCCTTCTTTCTTTTTTTCTTCACAGGATCTCCTTTGTGTGTTTATTTCTTTCTTTTAACTTCAGAGGATCTCATTTGTTTGTTTCGATCTTTCTTTCTTTCTTTCTTTCTTTCTTTCTACCTTCACAGGATCTCGTTTATTTATTTATTTATTTATTTACTTTTACCTTCACAGGATCCCATTCGTATGTTTCTTTCTTTCTTTCTTTCTGTCTAGCTTTCAGTGGTAATTAGTCTCACATTGGTCAGATGCCTCGGCGGACACACACACACACACACACACACACACACACACACACACACACACACACACACACGCACGCACACACACACATGCACACACACACACACACATATATATATATATATATATGGATCCTTGTACACATCAATCAGGAATTCGTATTGTAACAATACTGCCATTTTACGTTGAATATGAGTAACTAACGACACCGAGGTTTGGGTGTGACAATTTGGAGATCTGGACTTATGAATATATGTTATCCACCAAGTGTATAAATAGGGGTGTCAGGCTACTGACTGCAGGGATCATTGTGTGACTAGTCAATGGAACTATCCAGCCGAATTAGTGTGAATTATTGTGCGTCGATGATTTGGGTTTAGATTTAGGATTTACCGGACGTTAAGCCGAGCCGCTCTACTAACAAGGTATTCACTGAAATGGTTAATTATTTTTGGTTGACTTTTACTTGTTTGTTCTTGTTAAGTATTTATTTGCGGTTGTAATTAGATACTGTTTTATTTTTACATTGAAGTCTTGAGTTATACTTAATTATTAATGGCCACCGTACGTCACAAAAAGTACAATGGTTGCTCACTGTCGTGATTATTTACATAAAAAAATACATTTATATTCCACAGAATATAAATAAATCTGAAATACATGCCTGAGTAGCTAATCAGTATTTCATTGAGTGATTTGTTCCATTTCTATGGTTTATCAAACCTTTTCAGGTTACGTAAAGGCAGAAAATATTGTAAGAATTCTTTTTGGTGATATTAATGAATGAGCGGGTACTGTTGGTTCAACGAGATATGGCCGTAAGCCACACACACGCACACATACACACACGCACAAACACAAACACACACACACACACACACACATATATATATATATATATTCATACATGTTTCATTAAATAATATAGATAAGTGTTGTCTATATATTTTTTGTAAGTTCTTTTCATATCGTCTGATAAGCTTAATAACATTATCATTAAACAATGAAAGAAAATCACAATATTGATACATATTTTTAATCCAATTTAAGCTTTCGGCTTACATAAGCCATTATCAAAGATGACAGTTACACAATATATTAAGCGATACACAAACAAGAAATTGATGATAGTTTGTTTTTGTTTACATGGATGATTTCCAAGCAACGATAAACACGTGCATATAAGACGCTGAAAGCGAAAATCGCACAACAGCTCATGACGGCACACATGACCACGCGAGAGTGAATCCGATGAGTATTGAGTATGGAAAGCCGTTGGTATGAACCAATGGCTTCTGTTACTAATTATAGGCATTTAAGGATATTTGTGGAGATTTCATAGTTTATTTTGTTCAGGTTAGGTTTCAACTGTTTTATGTATATAGCTTCAAGAATGTTTAGTTTTTGTTTATTGTTTTCATATTTAATTATAGTTGTGTTTTCGACAAGGATTTTCCGGAATTGTGTATGCGTCCAGGCATGTTGTTTTAAATGCCTAAAAATGTTAGAGTTATCATTCAAATGTAGTGTCAAGCGTCGTGAAAGCGAGTTTGTGGTGTGACATATATATATATATATATTGTTAAATATAACAGACAATGAATGTCTGTTATGTCTGATCATGAGCCGCTCTAATGATCGAATGTTTGCTTTTATTTCTGGTGAAAATAAAGACATAATTTGTCCAACATTTGGATATTTTTTATAAGCTTTCAGTTCACATTCACAGTTGTTATACGAGATTTTAACAAATATATTCACCATCAAAGGTGATATTCTGTTATGATGATATAGAAGATTGCTATGCGATGATAACGGTCGCCGAATAACAGACTCAGTTCGTAAGGTCAAGATGCGGTTCTATGATGTCATACCACGCGATTGACCGAAATATTAACAACAGGACCATATATCGAGATGCAATTTAATGTGCTGTGACTAGTTTGAAATGTAATTTTGTTGAGTGTGGGTTGCTTTGTTTTAATGTAGATGGCCTCTAATATCTTAAGATCCTTTTTACGGTGTTTTTCTTTAAGCTTTTCACCCCAAGCAAGGCTGGAAGCCACTAGCATGCAAGGGGTTACAGAAGGTTTGCGGGAGAGCAGATAGGAGTGGTAGAGGCAAGGATGTGGAGAAATATAGTGGATCGATCAAGGCAAGGGGGTTACAGAAGATTTGGAGCGAGAGCAGATAGGAATGAAAGGGGAAAGGATCTGTGAGTATTGTTGTGTTATCAACTGATATCTGTCTATTATTATGTACATGGCTATATTTTTCTAAGAAATGTTGTTTAATAGAACTAAGATTAGAAAGGTGACAGGCAAGTCTACGGGAGAGCGTGGTTGTAGTAAAACCAATATGTTGTGGGTTTATTATTAGTATCAGAGATACAATCTCTGAAGGGCCATGTAAATTGATACACTACATTGTTTTTTTTTTCTAGAGGATTTAGTTGGGTGGTTGTAGGGTTATTAAAGACTGTGGGGTCAATTTGCCATTACGAAATTTTGAACTTATAAATTAATGTAACACGAAGACTTGATTAACACCCACTATCAGATAGGTGTTTTTTTTTTATTGATTTTACATCTTTCCATATTTTTTTTTTTGTTATATACAATTCTTTACAACCGTTTGTGTCTCTGTGTATGTGAATGTGTGTAGTCTAAAAATCTACCGATGTATGCAGGATCCACCATGATTGCACACATTTTGCTTACTCTCCTCTTCGTCGTCTTTTCACCCTCTGATTTCTTAATAAAAAAAAAAAACCGGAGTGGCTGGTTTGATTTGTGTGGGTGGCGGAACACCAGGAACGGAGAAAAAAGCAAAGCATTTAGAGGAAGAGTGTTCTCGACAAAGTAGCGACACTTGCGTTTGTGCAAACGTAATACAAAAACAGAAACGATGAAAGCGAAAATCTTAACACAGCAACTTGCAAAACTGAGAAGTAATTAACTGTGACCAGTAGACGGCTATATAAAGGAAGACATAAAGGGCGGATAACTCTTCTAAGTGGCAGGCATTTTTTCACCAAACCATCGTTTTTTCCCATCATACCTACAACCGGAAGCATAATAAATAAATATACTGCTTAATACATCCACTGTCCGCTGACCTGAGATGGAACAATTACATAGACTTAATAGGTTAATCTACTGCAAGAAAGGTTGGCTCTCTTTGTCGTGCCAGAAAGTTTTTCTCGTCTGAGTCCATCTTTCAAATCTACAAATCAATCATCCGTCCTTGCATGGAATATTGCTGTTATATATGGTTTGGTGCTCCCGCTGTACGTCTCGAGATCCTTGACAAAATCCAGAGACGGATATGCAATATGTTAAGTCCTGATCTGGCATCTAGTCTACAGTCGCTTTCTTACAGACGTGCCGTGGATCCCTCTGTCTCTTCTATAAGTATTTTCACGGCAACTGTTCCGATGAGTTGCTTTCGCTGGTTCCCAGACGACATGAATTTAAGCGAGTTACTAGGTTGGCATTTCGGTCCCACACTTTCAATGTCGAAACGGCTAAATGTAACCGTCTCTTCTACTCAAACAGCCTCTTTTCTCGCACTTCTAGTTTGTGGAATACTTTCCCTCTTACTTGATTCCCTGATAACTATAATCTTCAAATATTCAAGTGTAATGTCAATCGACATCTGATACCTTGATCTTATTCCCCGTCCTTCTGTTTATCTTCTCCCCAAACACACTTCTTTACTCTTGTTCGCAACTCTCTACAACTCTATGCGAGCTAGTGGCACACCCGCCTTGCTTGGGGAGAAATGCTTAATTTATTAAAAAATAAATAAATAAAAACAGAACATCTACTCAAATATGGGTATCCATTAAAAATAAAACGTTTAAACAATAAATTAAGATATAGGTATATATATATATATTCACTATTTACATTATTCGGACTACTGTCCTCATCTTTGTCGCCATATTTATTACAACGTTTCGGCCGTTGTATGCTCCGGCCTTCTTCAGGTGTTTGGAATGTCGAACTGAACCCTTTATTTCGCTCAAAGGGGTAGACTGTTCTGGTTCTACATGCCATGTCTAATGGATGTCAGTTATCAGTTAATTCCCCTCTCCAAGTTCTCCACTGCCTTAACCAGGTATTGAACTCACACACTTTGGGTCCTATCACTGGATCTAACTAAGGCTTTTATCCACAATTAAGGACACATGACACAGTGGATAAAGGCGTTATTTAGTTAAAGTTGGATAAAGACTATTATAATTGTATTTTTTATATTTAATTTAAATTTCTTGTTCTGCTCGACAGGGATTATGTATTTCTTTATAGCTTTTTTAGGAGAAAATTCATCTTTCTTGTATTTATTTAATTAATGTGGTTGTATTAATTTGGGGAACAGAACCAAATATCCGATCCGGGACCGATTCCCTCTAAGAATTTCCTCAATCACCACAAGAACCCATCCTTCTTCTTTTTTAAGGAGGCAAACTCAGAAAATCAGCAGGGGATGAATTACTTATTTTCCCCACTGTAGATCAAAGAGATGTTGATATGCCGCTAAACAAAAGCCAAACCAAACCTTCACAAACTGACGGAAAATGAATAGAAGATGTACCTTAAAAAAACGGTTGCATCTTTCTTTATCTACTACCTCCCTTTTCTTTTGACTAATATCATTGGTCCTACAACTAAAGTATATCCGTTAACTTATAGAATTAGTGAAAACTAAATATCTTTTGAGAGTACCAACCCAGTCAAACTTGGGTAGCTGTTCGAATGGAAGCGTCAGTCGAGGTGCCTTTCTTTAACCCATTTGCAACACAATAATCTCTATTTCAACAATATTAGTGTCAGTTGAAGCAAAAAGCGATGGCGCCCCGAAAATTGTGGTGAAACTCTACAAAGGATGTTGCACATGCACCCCTGGGTGGTCCCAAGTTAAGCTGACAGGGTATCGGGGTTGATGTGCAGAAATGTTTAAGCATGGGTGTGAATGGGGATAGATGTCCCCTGGCAAAGATATAAGGGACGTCTGATGGTGATTGTTACACAAATGAGTCGTACAAACAAGAAGAAGAAGAAGAAGGAGGAGGAGGTGGAGGAAGAGGAAGAAGAGGAGGAGAGGGAAGGAGAAAATGGATCTGAGATAGAGTGAAAGAAAGTAAACTTTGAGGTTACCATGAGCAGTAGATAGAAAATTCTATTTATGATGAAGGAGAAAGAAAGAAAGAAAGAATGAAAGAAAGAAAGAAAGAAAGAATGAAAATGGGAAAGAAATGGGATAATTGGGCGGACGAAGACGATATTAAGAAAGAAAGGATGAAAGAAAGGATGAAAGAAAGAAAGAAAGAAAAAAGAAAGAAAGAAAGACAAATAAAAACGGAAAAAAATAGGTAGGTCTTGTGAAAGAAGATATTTGCCAAAAAGACAGAAAGAAAGAATAAAACAAAGGAATAAAAATAAGAAAGAGAAAGTTCTTGTTCCGTGGAAAGATAAAATATTAAGAAAGAAAGAAAGAAAGAAAGAAAGAAAGAAAAAAAGAAAGAAAGAAAGAAAGAAAGTAAGAAAGAAAGAAAGTAAGAAAGAAAGAAAGAAAGAAATGGCATAAGTCTCTGGAAGAAGACGATATTAAGAAAAAAGGATAGTAAAAAAAGAAACAGAAAAAAGTAAAATAAAATAAAAGAAAGAAAAAAAATAAAGGTTTTTGAAATATACAACAAAATGTGGAAAGAAAGAAAGAAATGAAGAGAGAAATAAAGATTATGTAGCCACAGATGTCATAAAATACAACGAAGAGACCAAAAAGCATAATGACAAATAGAATTATAGAAATGAGATGTTTTGCAGAAAATGTACAGGAATTTTACAGAGATAAAAGAACATCTATGAATATTCTTCTCAGTTCAAAGGAAGGATATTTGATTAATCCGCAAAATATAACAATTATTAGGGCACAGAAGTAATAATGATTTAGGATGTTGTCTTGCATAGAATTAATGTCATTGCCCCATAGTAACCTTTCATTTGCATATACGAGAGTCATTCAATAAATAAGGTGAATTTTTCGGTATAAGGACTTCTAATACAGATAGAAGCTTACTTTTTTAATTTTTCAACATAGTCTCCCAGCACTGTCACACACTTTTCCCATCTGTGCACAAGCTTCCGTATCCCCTCAGCGTAAAAATCTTTGGACTGATGTCTCAGCCAGTCGCTCACAACACTTTTGACTTCATCGTCATTTTTAAACTTCGTGCCTCTAGTGAACGCTTTCAAGGGACCAAACAGGTGAACGTCTGAAGGGGCAAGGTTTGGGCTATAAGGGGGATGAGGGAGCAGTTCCCAGCCCAGCTCATTGATGGTCTGCACCGTTTGAGCTGCTGTGTGAGGCCTTGCGTTGTCATGATGCAAAATGACTCCTGACTGATGAACCCCGCGTTTGTCCCAAAAGATAAGCTCAAAGTCCTTGCAATGTCATCCACTGTCACCCTTCTGTCAGACTGAATGAGGTCATTGACTGATTCGATCACCTCAGGAGACCTCACTTCTGTAGGCCTCCCAGGCTTGTCTTCATCCTCAACACTGCTCCGTCCTTCTTTAAACAATTTAGCCCACTTGTAGACATTTTTTGGCTGAAACATGTGGAACCATACACAGTTGACATTCTCCTATGAATTTTAACTGGTTTGCACCCTTCAGCAACCAAAAACTTGATAACTGACCGCTGTTCAATCCTGAAGTATGCTTCTTGGTCGGCCATCTTTGTTAATCGCCAAAACACTCAAAGTTTTTTTTTAATCTGCAAAAGAAATTAAATCCATGTGAAAAAGAAGTAAAACAAAAAAACAAAAAAACAAAAAACAAAAAATAAAAAAGAGTAAGCTTCTATCTGTATTAGAAGTCCTTATACCGAACAATTCAACTTATTTATTGAATGACCCTCGTACATTTAATACACTAAATGTATTACATTTTATGGGACAAATGTTATAATTATTTAAGATCTTCTGTTTCGTAGAATTAATATCTGTGTCCCGTAATACTGTTACATCTACATGCATATTTTATACACAAACTGTACCAAATATTATGGGACAGATGTATCGATTGTTTAAGACCGCCTGTTTTGTCGATGTAATGTCTCCGTCTCATAATACCATTATATTTACATGCATATTTTATACACAAATTGTAACAAATATTATGGGACAGGTATATAGATTGTTTAAGTTCTGTTTCTTTGAAGTAATACCTTTATCCGCAAAAACTGATACAGTAATTTCCGCAAATATTATGGAACAAATGTATTAATTATTTCGGAACGTCCATTTGGTAGAATTAATGTCTCCATCCCATAATAATTTTAGATTTACATAAATATCAGGTCATCCCATAAATTCTGTCCGAATTTCGAATAAAGAAAACAAGTGACCAAATGTTACATTTAATTACAGATTCAATCAACAATGTATTTTCCCTGATTATCTATGATTCCTTACATCTATTAACAAGCTTACTAATTCCATTACTGTAAAATTCTTTTGGCTTTGATTCAAAGAACTCACAAATGTCAGTTTTAACCTCTTCCTGTGTTACAAAAGCTGTTTCTTCCAACTGATTCTGTAAGCTACGAAACAAATGGTAGTCTGAAGGAGCATGGTCGGGAGAATAAGGTGGATGAGGAATTTTCTCCCAACTAAGTTCTTCGATCTATTGTGACGTGATTCTTGCTGTGTGTGGTCGCGCATTGTCCTGATGAAACATCACCCGTTTTCGATTCACTAGAGCAGGTCTTTTTTTCCTAAAAGCTTGGTTCAAACCCTCTAATTGCTGACAGTATATTTGAGCATTAATTGTTGCATTAGGTGGTAAGAATTCAAAGTGGATTATTCCTTGGCAATCCCACCAGATTGAAAGAAGAACCTTTTGCCCATGAAGTTCCTTTCTCAACTGTGGCTGGGGTCCTTCCCCTTTACCAAGCCACTGTCTACGACGCTTAACATTTCGATAAAAGATACATTTTTCGTCGCCAGTCACAAGTCTATCCAAAAAAGGTGAAACAAGTTGGCGAGAATGGAGAGAAGAGCAGATGTCAACTCGGGATTTGAGGTTGTTTTCAGACAATTCATGAGACACCCATTTTCCAAGTTTAGGAACTTTTCCAAGTTGTTGAAGATGACGATGAACAGTTGTATGGTTTGAACTGAGAACCACTGCCAATTCCTCAATTGATAAAGTTGGATTTTCTTCAAAGACTGCTTCAAGAAGCTTTTCATCAAACACAACTGGACGTCCGGTTCGATCTTCATCTTCAAGGGTGAAATCTCCACCTCTGAATTTTGCAAACTATCTTCTGCAAGTTCTTTCCTTCATACATTCCTCTCCTCTCTCTTCGGCTGCTGAGTTTCCTTTCTTGAGCTCATAAAGCATTATGTGCCTCAAATAATTCTTGGGTACTTCCATGTTAGCAGGGTTTTAATCAAACAAAATGTAATTTTATTGTTCTCTGAAATAAATTTGATCAGTTTAAATGCATCTAAACATAAAAATAATGTTCAGCTCCATTAGACATTATAAAATACTCTTTAAATTTCGTTCATTTTAACAAAAAGTTAAAATTCGGACAGAACTTATGGGATGACCTAATAGATCATGTGCCAAATTCACGCAAATATTTACTAGTTTATATAAAATCTTTCTAATCATATGTAACTTGTTACAGTTACAAGAAATGAAAGACCACAGAAGGGAAATGAAGATTCTGGTTGAAAAAAAAATTACGAAAGACCGAAAGGGAGTCGCGACATGAATAATAATAATAAAAAAAGAACGAAATAAAAACGAAAATCGAGATAATTAGAGAGAAAGCAAGTCAACGACATTAGCATCCAGGTAGCGAAAATACGTTCAAAGAAAAAGATTCTTTGACAGAAGAAATAAACATTGACCCAGATTTGCAACATGGTGGCGAAATAAGTTATGCCAAGAGGTTTGACTTTCAATTAAGACTTTCTCTTGTTCTTTCCGCCACATGACGACGAATCTTTCACTTCAAAATATATATTTGTCACTGTCCTGTTACGTATCCATGATTAAGTCATATTTTCACTCTTTTTCCAAACAACGTGACGCCATCTTGTAAAAAAGTCTCCTTCTGTATAATGATTCCCAGAATTCATATTAACAGAATTATATATATATATATATATATATATATATATATATATATATATATATATATATATATATATATATATATGTTGAAACTTGACAAATGCATGGAATAATAATGCAACACAAAATGTACTTAGAACAAAATGTATTGAAACAAGAAAGTGTACACAATATTTACATATAATCTTTTGTAATATTTCTGGGAAGACCGTTCCTGGAGAATGTGTTGACTAAATCGCAGTCGGGCAGAGTCTCTAGTTGAATCTCTTGATTCGCCTCCCATGTCTTCCCGGTACCAACCATATTTATATAGTCGGTACTCCACTATGCAAATTAGGTGGATCCTACCACAACAATATATATAGCCCCGAACGAGATCTCTAGACACTTCCATCCTTCTCACAGCTGTCCGGCTTATAACTGATGGCCGGGCACGGTGCGCGTGTTTTTTATAACGTCTGATGTTCCTACTTCTGGCTGTCCGAATTTGAAAACAATTGCTACACGCATTTCGTATATATTTCAACTTCATTCAATGACTAATCAAAAAACGGACAGAATTTTTTTGGTTACCTTGTATAAGCACGTTGCGCGTTCCACGACTACAAAATACCCATGGAAATTCCCCTATCATCTCGTTAAATATTTGATTTTAACAAATTTAACAAAATATTACAACAACTATGAACATGGATGCCGGTCATTATTTAATGAAGTAAGCGGGAAAAAATGAAATGTTTCCAAATTGACTGAGGCAGACGTTTAAACGTATGAGACTTTTCTCGCCCTCTCTGCCCTCCCTTCATTTGTTTGTTGCTTCTTTATTTGCTAAAACCAAACAGCGCTTTTGATATATATTTTGGCAAGACGTAACTTCCGTGCGAAAGAATTAAGGATAAGCCAAGCTATATAATGTAAGGGAGGGCAAAATATTAAACAGAATCGTCGGTCATAATCGCACAATGAAAGGACATTGAAATTTAAAATATCCCGCATTTTGACGATAGTTGATTTGTTAAGAAACGATCTATCTATCTATCTATCTATCTATCTATCTATCTATCTATCTCAGTTCCTTTCTATATATCTATATCAGTTCATATCTATCTATCTATCTATCTATCTATCTATCTATCTATCTATCTATCTATTCAACTTCATTCAACAAAATCTATCTATCTACTTCTGTTCATATCTCTCTATCTCAGTTCATTTCTATCTATCTATCTATCTATCTATCTATCTATCTATCTATCTATCTATCTATCTATCTATCTATCCACTTCTGTTCATATCTGTATCTATCTATCACAGTTCATTTCTTTCTTTCTATCTATCTATCTATCTATCTATCTATCTATCTATCTATCTATCTATCAATCCACTTCTGTTCATATCTCTATCTATCTATCACAGTTCATTTCTATCTATCTATCTATCTATCTATCTATCTATCTATCTATCTATCTATCTATCTATCTATCTATCTATCTATCCCAATGAATTAATTTCTATTAATCTAGCTAGCTTTCGCTCTCTCTCTCTTTCTCTCTCTACGTCTGTCCATATCTATCTATCTATCTATCTATCTATCTATCTATCTATCTATCTATCTATCTATCTATCTATCTATCTATCTATCTATCTATCCCAATGAATTAATTTCTATTCATCTATCTATCTAGCTAGCTACCTACCTAGCTTTCTCTTTCTCTCTCTCTCTCCCTTCTCTCTCTCTTTCTCTCTCTCTACGTCTGTCCATATCTATCTATCTATCTATCTATCTATCTATCTATCTATCTATCTATCTATCTACTTGACATTGTAACCTTTTTCCATGTGCCGTTAAACACTTCTATCTTCCTATCTTTTCTTTTCTTTCTTTCTTTCTTTCTTTCTTTCTTTCTTTCTTTCTTTCTTTCTTTCTTCCTTTCTTTCTGTCGTTGTTTCTTTCATTCATTCATTTTCTCACTTAAAACCAAGTTTCTTCTCCCCTCTTTCCACGGGATCAAACCGGAATTGTCCATTATTGAAGTGGTATTGCCAGGAGACGTTGCATATTTTTATCTGCCCTTTTCTTTCTTTCTTTCTTTCTTTCTTTCTTTCTTTCTAGCTAACTCTCTATCTTCCGAACATTTGTCTTAATAATAATTTAAAATTCTTATTTTATTTAATTTGTGGAAACCGGGCTTTTGACGATTGCCAGACACGGTTTCCATCTTTGGATTCTGTGCATTTGAAAAAATACCCCTTTTATCGTGGTCTTCATGACTTCTCGCCATTTTGGACGAGATCAATGTGTAATGTCTGTTCCTGTTAACTTAATCCGATTCTCCCTGTCTTCAGTTCTATTTTCCTCTCTTTCGTTCATTTTCTCACTGAAAGTAATGTCTTTTCCCCTCTTTTCACTCGCTCAAAACGCAGAAGAGTCCATTATTTATAAGGTATTGACAGGATATGAAGACCGTGCTGACTAACAAAGCAGCGATAAGCAGAATTGTGATAAGACTTTTCATTCATTTGCATATTTGCACCAGATGCATCGTGACATTGGAGTTTAATGTCAGCGGTTCACTTCATAAATCCAACATCTTTTTCAGTATCTTCATAGACACGAACAGCGTTGTGATGTGTACTGCCTTCCTCGGATTCCCTACAATCTCGATTCCAGATTTTGTCACAGTTCCATATGCGCCATCATGGACCTCTTTCTCTTATCCATTTTATCTTTATTATTACTGTTGATGTTGTTGTCGAAGAGAGATTCCTCCGAAGGTGAAAACTGGCTCAGCTGTAACGCCGCGTAAATTTTACACTATTTACCGAGAGACAAGTGCCGAATTACGTCAAGCATTTGTTACTGTTTCCTGGCGGACATGCCTTTTCGCTTTGATATCATCATCCTTTGTGTTCATCTGAACATGCGTGCTTTTTTTTTAAAACAAATAATGTTTCTTCTTTCATTCTATCCTGTTTTTATTCATCCTTTTCAATCACCCGGGTTTATATTTCGTTTATTCTTGCTTCTTTTTTTTTTATTAAATTCTATTCTCTTTCTCTCAAAATGTTTATCGTCTGCATTCCTTCATTTATAAAGTTATAGTTAAATTTATGAAGCGAATAATTCAAATTCAGGATGAATGGTATCTTTGCTTTATCAAAAAAATCATTTTATATAACGCGTGTAACAGCAAAATTGTCCAAATCCTGTAATAGCATGGGATAATTGTCCATCTTACAGAATGTTTAATATCTAAAAAAGAAAAGAAAAATACGAAACTAATTGAGTTTGTTTTCCAGATTTTCAGATAAGACGTGTAGATCATCTTGATGTATTTTCCAGAAGAATATTTGAAAAATCATTTGAGATATTAAGCTAGGAAGAGAACAGGTTAAGATCGTTTTGTGTCAATAGCACTGTCTTCTCAACTGAGCAATGGTGAAAGGAAAAAATCATTCAGGTCTTCAGTAATGGTAGCATTAATGGCGTCCATCTTCGAAGTCCATTCAAGAACCATCAGGAAAACGGTAAGTTTTAAACAGAAGGAACAGTACGGAGGGAAAATTCAATCAGGAGGTCACAACAGCAAGAGCGATTACCATTTCCACTTAGAACTAAAGAGATCAATTAGAAAATATCCAAATCAATCAATAAATCATTTGGTAGGTGAGAGAGGGGTTTAGGTTATGGCAGTCCAAAGAACGGTGAAAAAAGACTTGAAAATGAAATACTATGCAAAACCTGTGAGGTACCTTGCCAATTCAGGACAGAAAATTAGAGAGGGCAATGATCAAGCTGAATAAGTTGGAAAATGACCCTGGAATAATATATATATATATATATATATATATATATATATATATATAATAAAAAGGCTTAAATACTAACATTCCATGGTCATAATTTATTCCATTGGAATCGTAAATACGATCCAATTCATCAGACGTCTTTTTGAATTTGTAGGTTAGAGTGGGCGAAGATTATCTTGAATAAGTTGAAAAACGATTCTGCAATATATATATATATATATATATATATATATATATATATATATACAGTGTAACCCGGATATAAGAGACCGGGATATAAGATAAACCCGGATATAAGAGAGATTTTCTCTGCTCTCAAATTAGAGCCATACTTACCTAAACAAAATAGACCAAACCCGGATATAAGAGAAACCCGGATATAAGATACTTCTCCGGTCCCGACAACTCACTTATATCCGGGTTACACTGTATATGAACTTTATGAGCTTCCGATGCTTAGCTATGATTAATTAATAATGAACATGTCATTTTCGTTTATGATCGATTTCATCACGATTCTTCTGTTAAGCTTGAGGAGTCTTTATACAAGCTTATTCCTCAAGGTAGAGTCCAATAGTGTTATAAAACCCGAGGAGATTTCCAGTAATTATACATTCTTATTGCTCAAAGTGAGATTTTTTAGGCTTTCAGCAACATTCAAAGAATTCCAGTAATATATCTTTAATCATTTCTAAGATACAACGACTCAAATCTTAATGTTAAGAATTGGACAAAATTTGCTGGTAGAGCTGGAGGCTCGTATGCCTCTCAGATGATGATAATACGGGCCTAAGAAACGTCGGTCTTGACCTGAATGTCAGAAAAAATGAAGCATTGCCGTATGGTTCTTACAACTCATATATGGTTCAGATGTTTAAAATCCTTGAAAATGGCTAAATGTATAGCCGAAAGCGCTTGGATAAAAAGAACATTCGGACAGTTTTTATATAATTTATCATCTGAAAAGAAAAACATTATTAGATCGCATGAGAATTTATATATAAAACTAAATAAAAGCACCATGTCACTCGTTTTTAATGAAATGTGCATGAAAGAAGGATTGCTGCCTAAATACACAAATATATATATATATATATATATATATATATATATATATATATATATATATATATATATATATAGTCGAACCAATTCCGTGCGCTGGCAATAAAACTGTCTCGTTTATGTCTACATCAGTGTGCTTTGATATCTAAAAAACTCTCAGAATTGGGATGTCAAATTTACCCGAATATTTCAGTATCAGTCCGTTGGTGAACTGGTATGTCACTTACGTTCTTAACATTATTGTGTATGACATACTCTGCTTGTTGATACTTTACTGCTCTATGGTTGCAGAACACGTATCTTTACCTAAACAGAGGAATCCTCTCCCGACAGAAACTATACACCAATATTGAGAAAGGCTCTCAATATATCTTGGATGGACTATGTCCCAAAAGCAGTTCTGTATAGCTCTCTCTCTCTCCTGGGTCACAACGAAGATGAGAAAAAGAAAAAGACTATTGAAATATTACTGTCTGAATTTGTTGAACGAGAAATTATCATTATTTACATTGTTTATATTCAGACGATTATCCTCATTTTTGTTGTTTTTATAACAACGTTTCTGTTGTTGTGCCTCGCCTCTCTTCCTACTGGACAATACTCTCGAAATATTCATATCCTGTCGGACTGCGTATATTTTTCTTTAATAATATTTCTTGAATATTTAGACCGGCAGACGAAAATAAATAAATGTACTGTTTGATAAATAAACGGAGCGTCTACTCAAATATGGGTAGCCACTAAAAATAAAGTTTAAGTAATAAAATCATATATATATATATATATATATATATATATATATATATATATATATATATATATGTGTGTGTGTGAGCAGCAGCAGTTTTAAATCTGTCCTTTTTAACCAACTTTACCATAGCACGAACTTCTCTCTTGGTCATTTTTCTTGGCCTACCTGTAAACTTTCTTGCTTCACACGAACCATAATCATCGTAGACCTTAAGAATACCGTGAACAACATTTTTGACTTGTTAACAATCTTTGCAATAGACCCAATACTTAAATTATCCTTCTTTCGAAGCTTAATAATCTGCTGACGAATTGGTAACGGAGTAACAAAGTACACTGCAGATATTCTTACTAATGTTTAGTAAACGAACCGCCACGTAAACAAATTAAAAAAATTAGAGTTCGCCGGTTAAATATTCTAAAACACGGAGTAAAAGCAACCGTTCTGATCATTTTGGCCGCCATTGGTTTTGCAGTAATTCACTAAATCATCCTTAATCTTTGTATTATCCTCTCAAATTACACGAAAATCTAAGACAGTAACAATTAATATGGTATTTGTTGTCTGTGAAAATTATAGAATATACAACCACTTTGATAAAAAGTTATACCTACTTTTCTGACGAAAACAATACCGTTCTGAACATTTTGGCCGCAACTGTATATATATATATATATATATATATATAAATATGTGTGTGTGTGTGTGTGTGTGTGTGTGTGTGTGTGTGTGTGTGTGTATACAGGTAAACAGATAGATAGATGGAGGGAGAGAGGGGGAAAGAGTGAGAGATAGAGAGCGTGTGTGTGACGTCCATTTTTTTTAACAATTATATTTACTCTGTACAAAACCCAAAAGCGACTCGATGCAGAGGGTTACACATAAGAAAGGCTTTGCAAGGAACCGAAAATCCATTCTTAAACGGGAAACAACGGATCCCCCTGTTCTCCTGTTCAAAAGACGGGGAAGGAAATGAACTGGAGGATAGGCGTACTTATCTACTCCTATTGAGAAAAGAAAATTTTTCTTTTCTCAATAGGAACTGTAGTTTGAAAAACAGTAAAATCGACCTTGTTAACCAAAACGCTCATCCGTGGGTAAATCGGTAAAGCACGTCAGGCTATATGACGGTTCCTTATTGGATGCCGGTTCGATTCCTGTCGTAGGATGCATATTTTCTATAAAAATTTCTCGGGTATTCAGGTCGATAATACTGTTTATTATAAAACAGAGCAGTTACTTAAATATTTGTATCTATAAAAAGAACGTATATACATAAATACAAATGTGTTAAAATAATTGTCGGACTTTGTCCATTTCATAATGCATTGTTTATTTTATATTTAATGAGTAATTATTACTTTTTTTATTAGGATGCCCCTTTTTATTTTTATCTTTGTTTTTTTTTGTTGTTTTTTTGTATTTTTTCGAATTTGATTTATGATAAATTCAGGTTTAAACGATATTACTGGAAATTATGATTTGAAAAATTGTGATATGATCTTTTTTTCGGTTCCATTAAATAAAAAATGGCTTGCATTGCAACAGGCGAGCAAAAGAAAAAGAGAATAAAATTAAAAAAATGATCAAAGCCTTATGATGTAAGAAATGGTTGCCTGGGGTTTTGATTCCGTTTGATCTGCGTAATGTCCTAGCTGGACATTTGGCGGGTTAACTGGAAAAAGTTTTTTTTAAATGAAGGACATTTATCTGCGCATGCTCACTGTAAATAAAAGTGTTCGTTTGAATATATGTCTGTAATGTGGACATTTTCCTTGTCTTGCATGGCGTTTGCCGCCGCTGATAAATTTTAGAATCCTCAAGTCCTAATAGGCAACAACACGTATTATGACTAAGTTAATATAATTTAAAAACTAAAAAAAAAAAAAAATGATTTAATATTCCGCTCGTGTTCATGTAAATCTACCTTTATAATAATGCACACGATTTGGAAGAATAATTGACTCGATAAAAAAATTTATTATTAAATACACCCTGACGTGCCAAACGTCGTAGAATAGTATATATGGTTAATGGTATCTGTCGCCAACTTATCATAACGCTACTGAAATCCTAACAGTAATACTAAGCGTTTCCTTAAAAGGAAACATGCGGAATTCATTGACTGAACGGACAGTACTACTCTCGTTTGAAATTTATGAAAAATTTCTGCTGAAACAAATTCTGAGGAAAGTAGTTTTCTAAAATCCAGTAGCTTTTATAACCCTTTCCAGTGGAGACAGCGACTTCTTTCCTAAGCTTTTGCTTGATACAGTGTAGAACTTCAACATCATGATTATGTAATTGGCCCTGATCTGTCATCTCGTCTGCAGTCGCTCTCTCACAGACGCGACGTTGCCTCGCTCTGTCTTTTTTACAAATACTTTCACGGTAATTGCTCCGAGGAGCTGCTTTCGCTGGTTCCTAGGCCTCATGAATTTAAACGTCCTACGAGGCTGGCATCCCGTTCCCACCCCTTCACCGTTGAAACTGTTAGATGTAGACGTCTCTTCTACTCCAATAGCTTCATGTCTCGCACATATCGTCTGTGGAACTCCCTTCCTTATTCCTGTTTCCCTGACAAATACAATTTCCAACTATTTAAGTGTAACGTCAATCGACATCTCCAGTTGCCTTGATCTATCCACTTCCCTTCTCCACATCCTTTCACCTTTCATTCCTATCTGCTCTCGCTGAAAATCTTCTGTAACCCCCTTGCCTTGATCGATCCACTATCTTTCTCCACATCCTCTCCTTTACCACTCCTATCTGCTCTTCCTCCAAACCTTCTGTAAGCCCTTGCGTGCTAGTGGCCTCCAGCCTTGCTTGAGGTGATAAGCTTAAAAAAAAATATCCTTATTTTTTCTTCAAGTTACATTCTAACTATTGCATTCACTGCTTCCATTCCAATTCGAGATAATCTTAGTTGTTGCTGTCGTTAAAAGTCCTCAAGTGACGCGGTTTCTGTTATTTGGTATAGATCTTTGTTTGTGATTGTGTAGCGTCAGTCCATGAGGTGCGAAGAAGGATAATCATAGCTAAGACCTACAGGCTTCATTCGCTAGTAGCCATTTTAACCACTGATCTTAGAAATCGGTTCCTATACAGCTTGTAGTTTAGATATTTCTGAACAGATTTGGCCTGATGCATGATAGTTATATGAAAGGCTCGATTTAAGGAAGCTATTTAAAAAGTATACTCGAGGTTTTGGTAACGCTTTTCGTTTTGTCGTAATTTGAAAAACTACTACTTGTATAGCCTATTCTATGCCGTCCTGGGTATGACGTTAAACTGCAGCCGAGTCCTGGTTAATACGATAAACTACTCTACTATAAACTGTAAACTGATCAGGAGGTTTTGAGAAGCGTGGAACCACCTCTTAATTGCTGCTGTTCACAGGTCCTGACCCGGGGTGGTAGCACCTGTTAGGGTCCCAGCTATGGGAAAATAGTTAACTCCCAGGCTATATCCACGTCCTGAGTATGACGATAAACTACATCCGCGTCCTGGGTATGACGATAAACTACATCCGCGTCCTGGGTATGACAATAAACTGCATCCTCGTCCTGGGTATGACGATAAACTACATCCGCGTCCTGGGTATGACGATATACTACATCCGCGTCCTGGTTATGACGATCAACTACGTCCAACAGTAAGGCCTCTGATAATACGTTTTTGGAAAAATAATGTTGCTAGCTGTACAATTTTGAAAAAAATATTACCGGCTATATTTTTTTTGAAAGAATAGTGTTGCCAGCTATACATTTTTGAAAAATATTACCAGCTATACGTTTTTTGAAAAAATAATATTACCAGCTATACATTTTGGAAAAATAATATTACCAACTGTATGTTTTGGAAAAATAGTATTACCAACTCTACGTTTTTGAAAAGTAATATTACCAGCTATACATTTTTGAGGGAAAAAGATGTCACCAGCTATGCATTCTTGAAGAAAAATATTACCAGAAATAAAAAAAAATTTCGGCTTAAAATAACCCATTGAAGTTGATGTGCCGTAAAACAAACCAAACCAAGCTAAACCTATTCTATGCTCAATTTTCTCATCGGTTCTACTAATTATTTTATAACTGATCCACACACCAAGGTACATGAAATGTATTTATTAACTAACAGCATGACCCGGCGTTGCCCGTCCTTCATTCCAAATTCGTACGACTCATACAGCAATCGCTATCACTTGACTTAAAATATTTTTGCCCTTCCTTTCCGTGCTGATGTTGCTATATGCCTTACTTCTTGTCTATCTCACACTGCGAATTTTTTTCTAAGCTCTATACTAAACACTAAATCTGTTACGAAAAAAGAAATAAACAAAATGAACACAAAACGATCAGCTTTAAAAAAGGACTCGTAACTGAAAAAACTGAATGAAAAAAGAATGTTAACAACAAATATCTTTTCACACCCAACCCAGTTCTGCGGAATTAGAATCAACGTTGAGTTTAAGCAAGCGAATGAACCAATTGGAGTAAAGTGAATGCAGATTTAAATTTTTCCCAATTTTGACGAATGCAGCTATCGATTTTTTTTTTGCATGCTAGTTAACATTCGTGTCAGTCAGCTGTTGGCTCTCACGCTGGTCAGTAGAAAATGGCCGCAAACTACATGAAAACTACCGTAGAAGCATGAAAAAATCGATTATTTCCACTATCGATGGGAGTTGGGTAATGCAAAATAAGTCTTGGCTTTTCTCTAAATTGGAGCATGTGCATGTAAATTCTGGTGCAAATCCGTCGAAAATTGTGTCCGTGCATTCGTTACACACACACACACACACACACACACACACACACACACACACACACACACACACACACACACACACACACACACACATCCTGCCTTTTATAGATAGAGATTCCAAATGCTGACATTTAAGATTCAGGATATGCGCCATTATTGCTTTCATTCCAATTCCAGCAATTTCTTCAAGGGTGAAGAGGAGGCTTTCGACAACAGAAATATTGCCCTACAGAAGGATGGTGAGAATGCCATGGAACATATGAGTAACGAAGAAGTTTGGGAACGTAAGCAACATTTGGCTTCAGATCACAAAAATATTAGACATTTCTGGGACACATGATGAGGATAGATGGCTTGGAGAATCTGACACTCATAAAATATATTGAAAGAAAAAGGTACAGATGGAAACAGCTAGAGTTAAACAGGTAGAGATAAATTTTACACTATCGAGCAGTGTTGTCCAAACTTTTTTCCTAATAGGCCAAATTAGAAATTTAGACGTGTTCACCGGACCACAAAAGTACTTTATATTAATATACATTAAAATAGTTCAAAACGTAATTAATGTCAAATTTGAATAACAAATATAATTATTTACAAAAATACTGTATGATTAACAGTAAAAAAAAAATGGCACAAAGCAATTTAGACAGTTTAGATATTTCTGAACTGGTTTGGTACCATGCATGATATCGATAAAAAATCTCGATCTTCGAATAAACACGCCAATGACCGACAGGCCTCAATTGATGTAAGAGCTTCGCAGTATTAGCACGCGTAGACATTGTTTACAAATTCGTGCTTTCTCTCTAGAGTGCACAACCGGAATTAAATTTTCATGGGGGGGGGGCATATAAATACATATATATATATATATATATATATATATATATATATATATATATATATATATATATATTGTATATTTAGGCAACAATCCTTCGTTTATGCATGGGGGGGCATATATATATATATATATATATAAATATATATATATATATATGTATTGTATATTTCGGCAGCAATCCTTCGTTTATGCATGTTTCATTAAAAATGTCAGAAAGGAACTACAGTTAAGCTTTTTATTTAATTTTTCTTGTGTTCGAACAAGAGCATTATTTTCTGAACAAGGCCATAATGTACTAACCGTATTCGGAAATTAAAACATCTCTACTACACACTATGGCATACACATAACGCACACACTCAATTAAGCTGAAAAATCGAATCATTCTTGATAATGGCTAAAGGTATAGACGAAATCGTTCGGAATTAAAATATTTGGACAGTTTTTACACACTCTTTGTCCAGAAAAGAAAGCTCTTGTTCGAAAGCAAGAAAAATGAAATAAAAATCTTAACCGTAGTACCTTGTCTGTCGTTTTTAATGAAACATATATATATATATATATATATATATATATATTATGAAATGGACAAAGTCCGACAATTACTTAAAGACATTTTTATGTTTAACATTCTTTTTATACATACAAGTATTTAAGTAAACGCTCTGTTTTATAATAAACAGTATTAAATAACATTTACCGGCCTGAATGTCCGAGAAATTTTCAGAGAAAATATTCGTCCTCCGGATAAAACGGACATTCGGACAGTTTTTATATAATTTATCATCTGAAAAGAAAAAAAAATAGATCGCATGAGAAACTGCATAAAAAACTAAATAAAAGCATCTTGTCTGTCGAATTCAATGAAATGTGCATGAAAGAAGGATTGCTGGCTAAATACACAAATATATATATATATATATATATATATATATATATATATATATATATATATATATATATATATATATATATAAATATAGGTAACTATACTCGTGTCGAAAAACCTTCGAACTCTTGATTTAACAACAGCCAAATCAATCACGAAGGAAAAGAAGGTTTTAAAAAAAGAAAGAGCCAGGGACATGAAAGTCTGTCGAAAATAATCACACAGATACAGGTTCAAGGCCCAAAGAAAAAACCCCGATAAAAGTAAACAACTAACTAAAGAGCTCAATACAAGCGTAGAGCAAACCTAGTCAAACCTAATGAGCCAGACACACCTACCAAGGTTTCACTTAGGCAGATCGTCAGGGTCGGCCTGACGATCTGCCTAAGTGAAACCTTGGTAGGTGTGTCTGGCTCATTAGGTTTGACTATATATATATATATATATATATATATATATATATATATATATGTATATATATGTATATATATATATACACACACACATATATATATATACACACACACAGACACACACACACACACATATATATTGTGTGTGCGCGCGTGTGTTAATAAGTACTGAGACTCACAGAGAAGTGCGAACACACACATACATACGCGAACGCACACACACACACACATACACACGCACACATGCATACACACAAACAGGATTAAATATGAAATAATAAGAAATAGGAAATATCAAATTGAAATATCATCAAATTCAAAAATAAAATTGTTTCCCACCACAACAATTTCTGTAAAAATAAAAACGAGGCGTCTATTTCAAATAAGAGTATCCTCTATAATATTGTTGGAAGTAATAGAAATCAGATTAAAAATAAATCTATTAGTCCTTTACGCATTAGTGTTTATGTTGACATTTTTAACTGTGCCTTTGTGCCCGTAACGTTAGTCCAATTTGCACTGCGGGCGATTGCCTTCCACCACTTCACCATACAATACCTGCCCACTGATTGACCAATTTTAAAATGTTTTTAGATTGTACGGATATTTTTTTTAAAGATAATAGTCATTTATTGATGTGATTCTTACTACTTAACCCATGGCTGGGGAGAGAAGAGGTGGCTACATAACCGACCGGATGTCGAACTCGCCTCTCAGATTCACAATCCCTGGCCGATATCCATTACACTACACATCCATCTGGCATTCCCAAGCGTTTACCAGACCAGAATTGACGTTGCTTAAATTCAGTGATTGAACGGGAGCTGGTGTTTTAACGCAATATGGCCTCAAGCTCATTTTTTATGGAGTAATTCCAGACGATGTATATAGGTTTTCCAGGTCGCGTAACCGTAGAAATTGTTTTGTCTAATGGCTAATATGAACTCGTATTTTTTACACTTGCTTGTTATTCGGAAATGACAAAGAATGGCTTTTTTAATTGTGTTATTTCTTTGAAATGATTGCTTAATTATTATTATTATTATTATTATTCAGTGTTTTCTTTTGATGCAAACACTTCAGCATTGGCTTATCTCCCCTTGGGTACACTTAAGCGAGAACAAAGCCCGACAAACTTAACTGCCCAGTCGGCTGCTGCTGCCGAACAGAAAAAAAAAGCAAATAGGATACAAAGGCTCACGCATGCGCACACTCAATTACTGAGACACGCTGACGCATTCAGATACCCTGACTTATTTACATATAAATTTTCTGTGGACCTGCAGCCCAGCCTAGCATGTATCCAGGAACTGAAACATTTTCAGTAATAGAACGCTTTATTTATTTTTTTCACATTCACACGGCACGTGGCCATGTAGGAAAAACGTGAGCGTTCTGCCCCGTAAGACCCGCGTTCAAATCTCCCCATAGTCGATTTGTCAAGGACGGTGACCATGATAATATCTGACTGAGGATTTCAACTAACCGACATTGAGCAAAAAATGCATAAACTAACGTGCTCGACGCTTTCCCGAATTAATCATTTACCTATTTCAACTTTTAATGAATTGACATAACTATTATAATTTTTAATTTATTAATTTCCTCTTTACAGCTTTTAATTAAGTAGCGTAATTATTACAACATTTAATTTATTAATTTCCCTTTACAGATATTCATTAAGTAGCGTAATAACTACAACTTTTAATTTATTAATTTCCCCATTACAGCTTTAATTAAGTAGCGTAATTATTACATTTAGTTTATTAATTTTCCCTTTAAAGCTTATAATTAAGTATCGTAATAACTACAACATTTAATTTATTATTTTCCTCTTTACAGCTTTTAATTAAGTAGCATAATAACTACAACTTTTAATTTATTAATTTCCCCTTTACAGCTTTTAATTAAGTAGCGTAATTATTACATTGAGTTTATTAATTTCCCCTTTAAAGCTTTTAATTAAGTACCGTAATAACTACAACATTCAATTTATTAATTTCCCCTTTAAAGCTTTTAATTAAGTAGCATAATAACTACGACTTTGAATTCATTAATTTCCCCCTTACAGCTTTTAATTAAGTAGCATAATAGCTACAACTTTTAATTCATTAATAAACTTATGACTTCGAATTAGAAGTGATAGTTTTCACGTAAGAGTTATGGGCGTGGAAAACCGGAATTGGTGAGTCAAATTCAATCTGTTGAATTTAAATTCACGCTATTCCCTTGAGGAAAGGCATGAAATCGTCTTTTCTGAAATACATTGATTTGGCTCTCAATTCAAATTATTCCACTATATTTCTGAAGAGGAATTCGCAGATAGGAATTTGGACAGTAAATAAAAAAGATCTAAGCAGCGGCAATACTACTACTACTAATAATAATAATAACATCCTGTTTTAATTGCACTTTTCTTTCTCTTCGTTCGTTGACAAGACCGTTATACCCTGCCACTACCTCGTAAAAAATAGTTTTAATCTCGTGGAAAGAGGGGAAAATAAACTACTTGGTTTCAGTGAGAAAATGAAAGGAAGAAAAAAAAGAGATTTTATCGCAGCTGCCATCCCTGCTCAACCGTTTGGCTAAGATCAAAGTGTAGTAACTGTTCTTATTTGTTTAATCCGATTCTCTTTTTCTCTCTCCACTTCTATCTTTCGTTTTTTTTTTCCATTTTGTCACTGGAACTAAGTATAGTCTTTTTCCCCTTTTTCACGCAATCAATACACGGAATAGTCGATTATTTATGAGGTATTGGTCTTACTTTTCTTTTTATGTGCCGTGTCCTGTCAGCACGTAGGCAATCATGGCTCTCCAATTCCTCCCAATCTCTTGTGGCTCTCAATAAGTTCGTCCCTCTGCCACCTCCCCTAGACCACGTTCTGAACCGGACGATAGGTAAACCTATCTACTCTTACATTATAACTGTTTATGTATATATATATATATATATATATATATATATATATATATATATGATAAAAATATAGATTTAAGGTAGGTTATAAATAAGTTGAATTCTTTTATTGTTGATTTGGGGAATTAAAACGGTAATTTTTGAAGTGCGTATTGCCAGACATGAGCAAGTGGCAACACTCTTGAGCAAGTAAACATTTCGCCATTTTAGTAATGGGAATGAAATTCACAGTATCCCAGCTGAGATGTTGCAGCAGTCAATGAGGAATCTCAACAGCAGATTTCAAGAATGCATTCGTACAGGAGGACGCCATCTACATGACGTAATTTAAAAAAAAATGAAAATTCCATCATTGTTTCTTAAATGGCATGTTTTAAGGTTTCAATTACTATGAATTAATTTTTTTTTTTCAATCACTCTTGGTTTTACTGGATTGTTAAAAAGTTCCCGTTTTGTTTGGGGTCACCCTGTATGAAAAGTGCTATTGACTGCCAAATTAGAAGACCATAAAAAATTCTTGTATCAATTTGAAAGAGAATAAAAAGAAACTGAATTGTTTTCTTTTGCCTTCTAGATTAGTAAAACACAGAAAAAAACAACTATATATATATATATATATATATATATATATATATATATATATATATATATATATATATATATATATACATAGATAGATAGATACATAGATAGATAGATAGATAAGAAAGAGTTAATTGAATAAAAAAAAACAAGTTTTATACTAAAATGAATTATTCCATGAAAAACAGTAATAAAACTACGAGAAAAACATTAATAAAATATGATGATATAAAAAATAAAGATAAAATACTATTTTATTTGCTTTTTTCCTCTTTAATATTAATGGATATACCAATTAATTAATTAATTAATATCGCGTGTAAAGAAAAATATATTATACTGGATATACCAATTAATTAATTAATATATTTTGAATATAAGTAGATTTAGTTTAATAATAAAAAACCTTTCATACATATATATATATATATATATATATATATATATATATATATATATATATATATATATATATGTCACACATTATGAAATGGACAAAGTCCGACAATAGTAAATGCTCTGTTTTTTTTTAATAATAAACAGTATTAAACAACATTTACCGGCCTGAATGTCTTGAAATAATTGTCGGACTTTGTCCATTTCATAATGTGTGACGTCATTGGTTTACATTTGATACGCCATGAGCAGATATGAATGTACGTAAGAGATTCATGGAAGATTAAATTTTAAAGACAGTAAAATCGACCGTGCTAACAGAACGCTCCTCTGTGGCCGAAACGGTTAAGGCATGTCAAGCTATATGACGGTTCTGTATAGTATACAGGTTCGATTCCTGTAGTAGGACTAAAATTTTCTATGAAAATTTCTCGGATATTCAGGCCGGTAAATGATGTTTAATACTGTTTATTAGAAAAAAATAAAACAGAGCATTTACTTAAATATTTGTATCTATAAGAAGAATGTATAAACATAAAAATGTCTTTATATATATATATATACAGTGGCACAGTGGATAAAGGCGTTGGTTAGATCCAGTGACAGACCGAAAGAGTGTGAGTTCAATACCCGGTTCAGGCAGTGGAGAAGTTTCAGAGGGAAAATTACCAGAAGTTAACTGATAACTGACATCCATCAAACATGGCTCGTGGAACTAGAACAGTCTACCCCAGTGATCGAAATAAAGGGTTCGGTTCGAAATTCCAACCACCTGAAGAAGGCTGGAGCGTACAACAGCCGAAACGTTGTGACAAATATGGCGACAAAGATGAGGACAATAGTCCGACTAATGTAATTTGAATTTTAAATATTTCCTTGGTGGGATGAAGAAATCTCCTCTGTGCGTGTGTGTACATTTTTTTACACTAATGTTCACTCAATACAAGGCCCAAAGGCCACTCAAGGTAGATCGTTAATGTGTGGATTTGTTTTAGCGTAAGAAAGGGCAGGATAACAGGGAAGATAGACAGCTAATTCTAGACTTGAATTGGTCTAGATTTAATCAGCGAATAAAATCTCAGTGTTCAAGTAGACCGGAAACCCAATTCTAAACAGGAAACAAGGCAGGGACCTCTATTTTCCCTTCTTTCTTTCGTCTTTCTTTCATATTCTCGTTGAAACCAACATAATATCCTTCCGCTCTTTCCACGCGATCAAAACGCAGAAAAGTCCATTATTCATGAGGTACTGACAAGACATAAAGGTCGTGCTAACTAACGTAAGGTGTGGGGCGAGGACAAGCACAATTACAATTGAGTGAAAAAGCAACAAAGCTCATTGGAACGCCAAAGATGAACTGAAAGCTAGGATTACGGCAGCATTCACGAACTTAAACAAGGCGACAGTCCTGAAGAGATGTCGGAAATTCCGAGTTCGTCTGGAGCCATTGGTTGAAGCAAATGGCGATTTCATTGGATAAATTTACTCTTTACTATTTCAAGATATTTTTATGTAGTTTTTGTAAATATATTTGTTATAATTATTTTCATTTTTGCGTAACTTAGACGACGATTTATCTATAGCACCCTCGATAGGCCTATCATTATATGTCTCTTCCTATCTGTATTTTCAATTTTATATGTTATGCATTTAACTGACATACCCTTATCGGACGAAGTACCATGATGGATACATTGGGTTCCGTATATTTTTAAATCATGGTATGCTTTTTTATCAAATAATAATAATAATAATTATTATTATTATTATTATTATTATTATTATTATTACCATGCATACAGCCATAAAAATCAAAGCTAATCGCCCAGACATCTTGATCAAAAACTACAAGAACAGAATGTGCTTTTTTATTGACATGGCAATTCCTGCAGAATGTAATGTATCTTTGAAGAGCTTCAAAAAGACCATCAAAATACCAGGATCTTGAAATCGAAATCTAAATAAAGTGGAACATGTGGGCATCAATAATTCCGATTGTAGCTGGAGCCGTCGGATTGTTTGGAAAAAAATCCGATAGACACATTGAAGGCTTTTCTGGTTGACCATGCCTTAAGCAATCACAAAAAATTGTATCCAAAAGTACAGCGCACACCTTACGAAGTACTTTATCTATGTAAAACGTGTGTGAAGTTTGTTTTGTTCTTTTTTACAAAAATGACTAGTGTAAAATGTCTTGATGCCTTTTCTGACTTTAGGTCACTGGTTGGGACCCGGAAAGAAATATGCATACAACAAAAATCAAAGGAAATAATAAAAATAATAATAATAATAATAATAATAATAATAATAATAATAATAATAATAATAATAATAATAACTCCATGGCCAATACTCTGCCCGTACCAAACAAGCAGACGTAGACATAAAACGCACCCATCAGTGGCTACGTAGTGCAGGGTTGAAAGGTGAAACTGAGGGTTTTATCATTGCTGCACAAGACCAATGCTTGTTAACTAGGAATTATCAAGCACATATACTAAAATACTGTGTTAGCCCAAGATGCAGATTCTGTGACAAATATCCAGAAACCATTGATCATCTTATATCAGGTTGCACGATATTGGCACCCACTGAATATAAAACCCGACATGACAGAGTGGGCCAATATCTGCACTGGAAAATTTGCAACTCCTATGGGAAGGAAACTGGAAGAAATTGGTACGAACACCACCCAGACCCGGTTACGGAGATAGGACCTGTTACAATTCTATGGGACTACACGATACACACTGACAGAACAATCAAAGCCAACCGCCCAGACATTGTTATTAAAGACCACAAACAAAATAAGTGCCTCCTTATTGATATGGCAGTCCCTGCAGACTGCAATGTGTCTTTGAAGATATTCGAAAAACTGTCAAAATACAAGGACCTTGAAATAGAAATCTCAAAAATGTGGCACATGGAAACATGAACAATTCGTATTGTAGTTGGAGCCCTTGGACTGGTTAGAAAAGATTCCAGTAGGCTGATTGAAGGGATCCCTGGAAGTCCATGCCTCAAAGAGATACAAAAAATTGCTTTGACAAGTACAGCCCACACTTTACGAAGGGCTTTATCTATGTAATTATTTTTTTATTTTATTTTTTTTGCAGTGGAAAGTGTCATGATGCCATTTCTAACCTTAGGTCCCTGGGCGGGACCCGGAAAGAAATGTGTAAACGCCAGATATCAAAAGGAAATAAAAATAATAATAATAATAATAATAATAATAATAATAATAATAGTGGCAATCGGAGTAGAAAAATGTGGAAATTGAAAACAAGAATAGTACCAGTTAGGGTAGGTGCGCTTGGAATGATTAAAAAAAGGAACACAACAACATTGTGAAAAATATTCCTGGGAATCACAGCTTAAGACAAATACGAAAAATTGTCTTGATAAGTATAGCCCACACATTAAGTAGAAATTTGTCCATGTAACGCTAGTGATATTATGAAATTTAGACATAACAACAGATCACTAGCTGCCTTAGGTCTTCATAGCAGAAATCGAAATACTACTACTACTACTACTACTACTACTACTACTACTACTACTACTACTAATAATAATAATAATAATAATTATTATTTTATTTCCTTTGATTTCAGGTGTATACTCATTTTTTCCGGGTCTCGTCCAGAGACCTAAGGTAAGAAATGGCACCATGACATTTTCCACTGACAACCCCACCCCCCAAAAAAGAAAAAAAAAGCACATATTTTACATAGATAAAGCCCTTCGTAAGATGTGGACTGTACTTGTGACAACAATTTTTTCTATTTCTTTAGGGCATGGACTTCCAGGAATCCCTTCAATGAGTTTACTGGAATCTTTTCCAACCAATCCGAGGGTTCCAACTACAACGGGTATTGTTGATGTTCCCATGTGCAACATTGTTGAGATTTCGATTTCAATGTCCTTGTATTTTGATAGCTTTTTGAAAATCTTCAAAGATAATTTGCAGTTTACAATGACTGCCAAAACAATTTGGAAGCATTTTTTTTTTGCGGTCTCTTATAACAATGTCTGGGCAATTACATTTGATTGTTCTGTCTGTGTGTATTGCGTAATCCCATAAAATTGTAACAGATCGAACGATCAAAGCAAACTATACGCTAGTACTAGATTGGCGCTTAGGTCTCATCATTTTACGGTGGAAATACCTAGATATAACAATAAGTATCTTCTATCGCACTTCTCGCTTGTGGAAATCTCTTCACGCTCCTTTCTTTCCAAGCTAGTTTTATTTTCACAAATTTAAATGTAATGTCTATCGTTATCGTCTGTCTTCTTAAATTTTATTCTTTTTTTAATTACTTTTTTTTTACTGTTTTCTCTCCTTATTAGTGGGTTTGTTTTTTTGCATAATCTGTAATACTAAGTTCATCCTTGCACCTTGTTTGGGGTGAAATGATTTTAAGAAGACGAGCAGAAATAATTGTTAAAAATCATCAAAACAGTTACCATGAAGGTATTTATAGAAAAGGCACAGAGAAGTAACTTTACGACGGAGGGAAAAAAAATTATTGTAGCCTAGATGCCAGGTCAGGACCAATAATATTGCAGATTCTTCTTTCGATTTTATCCAGAATCTCTAAATAAATCACAGAATGTGTCAGTAATATTCTAAGCATATGTAAAATAGATTCCAGAGAGAAAAACTGCCTAGCACAAAATATTGGACCAATTCTCTTAGCAACTGACCTCGCAATGGACTCAATGTAGTCTTTTCACCTTTATGTCGGCCGATAATATTAACCCGAGAAGGCGCAACGTGTCATTCTCCGGGAGATTAGCATTAGCCAGGGAAAAGGTCGGAAATATTATGATATGTCTGGTGATTATGTTATATATCAATAGATTCTTGATAAAATACAAAGAAGAATCTGCAACGTTATTGGGCAGGACCTGGCATCTCGGATGCGGTTAATTTCCCCCGACCGTAACATAGATTCCCTGTGATGTTTATGTAAATAATTTTTGTATGACGCGCGGTGGGCGTTAGTAATTAAATATAACTCCAATACCTCAATGTTAGGATAAAACAGTATTTAATTACAACCGCAAATAAATACTTATCAAGAACAAAGAAGTAAAAGTCAACCAAAGATATTTAACCTTTTCAGTGAATATCTTGTTAGTAGCCCGGCTTAACTTTACGGTGGTAAGAAAGTCACTGAAGCTGATACGCTAGGTCAAGACCAATAATATTGCTGATTCTTCTTTGGATTTTATCCAGGATTCCTAAATAAATAGCAGAAACACTTAATCAAATTTGGCAATAATATTCTAAGCATGAACGAAACGTAGATATATAGGTATGTACGTGTTGTAACCTAGGGAAAGTTATTGAATAGAATAATCAAACGAAGGTTGGTAATGAACGACAATACTTAGGACAAGAACAACACATATAAGATTCGCCAACGGCGCGTAGAAAATGTAGTCAACTGCTAGAAGTGAATTTCACAATATTTCTTCAACTGCAGGATATCTACTAATTGCTCCACGCAGTTAGATGTGGTACAAGGCCGAATTTAATGTGGGGTATCGGAGCCTGTAGGTTTGGCCAAATTTCCCCGTAGACCACGTATAAAACTGAGCCGGGTAGCTGCTTCCCGAGACGAGACTCTGCCCTTCAACAGCCTTGTCTGAGGATCCTCTCAGTCCAGAGGCAGAGAGTTTGACCAGCAGAGCTTGAGGCGAATCTCCGACTGAAGACCAACATACAGTATTTACAAATGTATTTATGTGAATGGAAACATACCCATTATCGTTCGTAGGTATGCTACAACAGTAAGATTCCGGAATGGAAAACTGTCTAGCACGATACATTGAACCAATTTTCTTAGCAGCTGACCTGGCAATGGATTCAATGTAGTCTTTCCTCTTCATGTCGGCCGACAATATAAACCCGAGAAGGTGCAACATTTCATCTACGGGAGGTTAACATTAGCCAGGAAAAGGTCTGAAATATTATGATAGGTCTCGCGATTCTGCTATGTAGATTCTTGATATAAATACAAAGAAGAATCTGCAATGTTATTGGCCATGACCTGACATCTCGGATTCGGCCACTTCCCCCCCCGACCGTAACGTAGATTCTCTGTGATGTTTATGTAAATAATTTTTGTGTGACGTTAATAATTAAATATAACCCTAGACTTAAATGTTAAGATAAAACAGTATTTAATTACAACCGCAAATAAATACTTACCAACAAAGAAGTAAAAGTCAAACAAAGATAATTAAATCTTCTAGTGAATACCTTGTTAGTAGCGTGGCTCGGCTTAATGTCCGGTTATATCCTAAATCAAAACCCAAATCATTAACGCAAATTCACACTAATTCGACTTGATAGTTCCACTCAATAGTCACACAATTATCACTGCAGTCAGTAGCCTGACACCCCTATTTATACACCAGGCGAAAAATTATATTCATCAGTCCAAAGTGTCACGCTCGAACATCGGTGTCGGTAGTTACTCATTTTCTCCCTATATGAAAATTTTTATGTAATTGTTCTCATGAGCTTTCCTATTTGG
This sequence comes from Acanthosepion esculentum, assembly GCA_964036315.1. Taxonomy (NCBI): domain Eukaryota; kingdom Metazoa; phylum Mollusca; class Cephalopoda; order Sepiida; family Sepiidae; genus Acanthosepion; species Acanthosepion esculentum. Next base: position 6,013,198 of record OZ038512.1, read on the forward strand.
TACTTAGATTTTTAAAAAATTAAGCGTTCTACTAGATTGGCGGCAAGGTCTCATCAGTTGAGATGGCTAGATCTAACCGTAAGTTCTTTTCTAATAATTTCCTCCCGTACTTCTCGCAAGTGGAACTCTATTCTTGCTTTCCAGTCAAATTTGATCTTTAAAAATTTAAATATAATGTCAGTCGTGGTCTTCTGCCGTCTTAATCTCTACTTTTTTTATTGTAAAAATTTTATTTTAGTAATGCTTTTTATTTTTCATATATTCTCTCGGAAATTCCCTTTTGCGTCGGAATGGCTTTATTGCCTTGCTTAGAATCAAATGATAAAAAATGTTTCTCTAATATGTCAGTAAATTCTGGATAATTTTCGTTTACATGAAGAGGGATGTGGCTCTACAGAAAGATGATGAGGATATCGTGCGCCGTATACGTGAACAACGAGTAAGTTTTAAGGATAAAGGCAATAAAATTCCGCTATTAGATCGCTAAAAGTTTCTAGGCTTACGTAATGAGAAAATGGGCTTGGGGAATTTGATACTTACGAAATATATTGGGAAAAAGGAAATATTGTGCAACATATTAACGAGCTAGTGTAAATGGATAGCAGGAGAAAGAGGGATATTAGAAAAACATTGCTTAGAGCTACGAAACATAGGTATTTGTGGAGAGTCATGACAGACCAATTCATGAAAAGACACGTCACAGAAAAGATCTTCGTTAAAACTGGACACTATAACCAACTGCAGTGGATATCCCGCTTTTCTGGCAAAGGGAATACGCCATTAACTGGTTAGCTTCAGTTTAAGCCTGAAAGCAGTCTTTCACGCCACAAAATCCACAATATCTAGATAATATTAATATGTATCGCCGCTCGAGTAAATTAATATACTTCCTGTGAGTTTTTTCTCCTTGATTACATCGTTTGTTGGCTGTGTAATCTATTGAGCTTACTCCCTACCGTTTCTGTTCGTATGCTCTTTTATTGGCCCACTGGCTATGTCGTCAATTTGACACGTAATGAGTTTGGGCTGACAATACCATTGACTCCCTCCGAAGACAGGAAATTTGGCTGCTACATTTCACTTCCTGTCCATCACGACGGGAATCAATTGGGTTTAATTGACCACCTATATATTTATGTCTCTGTCTTTCTCTATTCCCCCATCCGTTGTGTATGATTCTTTTCTTTCTTTTTTCTTTCTTTTTTTTTCTTTTCTTCTTATTGGTGTGTTTTTTTTATTGATTTATCGTTGTACATCTATTATATATATATATATATATATATATATATATATATATATATATATATATATATATATATATATATATTGGGCATTTATTTTCATCTCTCCTATTTTTTGTCTTTTGTTTTCATGTTTTTTTTTATAGTTTGTTTTTGTTTTTCTTCGTTTCTTTCTTTTTTTTTTGTTTGTTTGTTTCTTTTCCTTGTTTTTCCTACGCCATTTTTACTACGTTTTTCTTTTCCTTTTCTCTTTGTTACTTTTCTTCTTCTTTGTTGCTTCACCACTTTCGATTTTTCTTTCTTTCATTCATTCATTCATTCATTCATTCTTCTTTTTCTTTCTTCTTTTTCTTTCTTTCTTTATTGTTTTGTGTGTTTTTCTGTGCTATATATTCTGTTATATATATATATTTTCTTTCTTTGTCTCTCTGTACTTGCATCATTCTTCGTGGTTGCGTTCTTTTTCCTTTATTCCTTCTATCTCTGTTCTTTCTTCTTCTTTTTTTCTCTATTTCCTTCCTTCCTTCCTTCCTTTTGTGTCTTTTCCTTTCTTTCTATTTCTTTCTTTTTCTCTCAATTTTCTTTCTCTCGTTCTTTCTTCATTCCGTCTTTTCCTTTCTCTATTTCTTTCTTAATTCCGTTTTTCCTTTCTTTCTTTCTTTCTTTCTTTCTTTCTTTCTTTCGTTTTATTAGTCAAGGATTAATCATTCTTATATTGTCTTTTCCGCTTTTCTTCTAATCTATTTATTTCTATGTTATTTTTCATTTTCTTTTTTGTTTTCTTTCTTTTTTTGTCCTTCATTCATTATTTTATTACATGGCTACTAGGGACGCTCCAAAAATAAAGCCACTTATTCATTTTTGCGAGCAAAGAATGCAAATTACCACTACAGACATTTTCAGATACAAAACATTATTTTTCGACAATGTAAGCATGGCAGAAGGAGTCATGTACTTTCTGGGGCGGGATAGGCAGCTGACTATTTCCTCGGGTTCTTTAGCTATGGATCGCATATATGACTCCTGGAATCACTCTTCTACAGGTTATTTAAAGCCAGAAAAATACTTTCGATTGTAAGTGTTACTTGGAAATAATAATGATTTACTGATACAATTTCTAGTAATTAACCCATTACTGGGGGAGAAGACATGGATTCACACCTCTTCCAACGGTATTTGCGCAGAAGTAAATATAACAAAGCCTGTTGGAATTAGAATATGTTTTTCCGATATACAATTCCAAAACGTTATCCATTGCCCCATTTGCATAACCAAGCTTACAATACTTGGTATTCCCAAGCGGACAAGTATCTAGGTTTTGACCAGACTCGATGTTGACTAATTCTGTGATCGTGTGGGAACCGTTGTTTCAACTTGATATGGACTTAAGCCTTCCTCAGTGAGAATAGCTCAGTTTATTGGAATAATAATTAGGTGAAAAGTAAAAATAAAAATCAATATTAAATACATCATTATTTTTAGATTTTGTTTCTGCAAAAATGGATTTTCGAGTGAGATAATTTTTTTATATTCTTGTTACTATTATGTACTTCCTTCTTCTTTTCTTCAGACGCGTCTTAAGTACCGTTTAACGTAAGAGATAAAATGAATTATGTCGCGAAACAAAGAGATTTGAGAACTGTGATTCCGATCAGGAATGTTCAGTGAAAAGAAATTCCTCTTATATAGACTATGATTTTATTCTGATGCATGTTCGATTATATTAATGGCAGATATGAAGGGATTATATGAGAAAGCTCGTAATTAAGAGTGATTGGAATATATATATATATATATATATATATATATATATATATATATATATATATATATATATATATATATTTAAAACATTAAGAAGGATCTATTCCATTTATATATATATATATAAATAATTTATTCGACAATTATAGCATAAATATGTTATAAAATCATTACAAAAAACATTTTGTTTCGACACTTCTGGTGTCTTATCAAGTGATGGTGTTGAATGTAGAATAAGGGTTTTAAAAGGTTCAAATCGATCAAACGCCCTTCCTTTTATTGTAAAATTTAATATTAATTATTTAGAATGTTTTCTATTTTAGTCTGACCCTAATTTGTATTAATAATTATAACCAAGGTTTGTTGTGAAGTTTTTTTGAATTGTAGTATATTTGTATTTTGATTGGTCATTGCTGCTTATGTAACAGCGTTCCCCCTAGCGAGGGATGTTTGATTGATTTAACCCTTTTAAAACTCTTTATTCTACATACAACACGATCACTTGATAAGAAACCAGAAGTTCTGAAACAAAATGGTTATTTTTGTAGTGATTTTATAACATATTTATGTTATAATTTTCGAATAAAATAAAATTATATTTGCTTTACTCTGTATTGAGCACGCTTTTAAGAATAGTAATTTTGGGCTATTGGAATTTATTCCTTATACACCAATGCTACACTTGGTTATTTATATATATATATATATATATATATATATATATATATATATAGTCCATCCACAGACAGACTGTTTCGCTTTATCAAAGCTCATCAGTGTGGATAGACATCCGATTGCCCCAAGCTAGGATCGAAAACTCGACCGAATTGGCGTCAGTCGGAGATTCTACCACTAAGCCGTCGGCGCACGGCAGGGATGAAGGTGAATTTTAGCGTATTTATTTTTAGCTAAACACACAGTATATATATATATATATATATATATATATATATATATATATATATATATATATATATATATATATATATATATATATATATTATGGAAAATAAAGCATAATCATTTTAAAAAAAATCCACATTTCAACCAAAAACGTTTGCGGTTTCTCTCTTCTTTTTAATATACACACGTTTCTCTCGTTGTAACTAATATAACCTCTTCATTATATATATATATATATATATATATATATATATATATATATATATATATATATATATACAGACACAAGATATAAAAATTAAAGTCTTAATCAATAAAAAAAATAAAACAACCAGTCAAAACCTGAAGGAGAAATTTACGCTATCAAATGCAGCAATTGGTAAGATAAATAAATTGGAGAAACCTCAAGAAGTTTAAACAAAATTCGATATGAACGCCAAAGGGATTATTTAAAATGAAAACGCCGTTCTTGGTAGATTTTATATTGCCACAGTATGGGGTAGCGATTGGAAAAGGTGATGGAGAGTAAAAGGAAAAGAAAAAGAATATAAATGAATTTGGGTAGATTGAAATAAAAAATTTTTTTTAAATTTCGAAACTACCTGCGTCTCTATTTCGTGCGCATGTGTAGACGTGGCAACATCAAGAAAGCCTAGTCCGATGAAATCCTAGCTTCACAAATTTTTTTTCCAGTGTCTCATATATTTCTAAATATATATATAAATATAAAAGCACATAACATGTTTTATATTCACGTATAAACCTAATACACACAGGCGCACACACACAATATATATACATATATATATATATATATATATATATATATATATATATATATATATATATATATATATATTAATATTTTTTTGAATTTTTTAAATTTGTAGGTCCAATGTAATAAATTATAACAATGGAATATTAGTGTTTGAGCATATTATATTATATTCTTGCTCTGTACATATGTGGCCTCCTTTGTAAATCACTAGTGGGTCTTAAATGTCACTTAAGATTATCGCACAAAATTTCATAACTGAATCAATTAAGCTGTCAGATCCTCATACGGAGAGTCCATTATTATATATATATATATATATATATATATCAAACTCATAAATAATTATTTAGGTCACACTACTCTATGCCTATCCAGACGACTTACGTGTTACACCGATCTGTTAATTATTATGGATAATTCTAAAGATGATATAAATCCAAAAAGAGCTCAGTACTAGACGAGACCAAATGATAATGATGAAACCGGTGATATTTTGTTTTATTTCCATGGGTTTCTAAAGTCTCCGCTTTCATTATATATATATATATATATATATATATATTTTTTTTTTTTTTCAAGAAAGCCATTCGGATTACTAACACAAAAACAGAGAATATTTAACATTGAAAAACATAAAGGAAAAAAATGATTTATTTTTAATAATATGTGGAAATCTCCACCCTTTACCTGAAGACGGTGGCGAGACCAGAAACACGTGTTGTAAAATTATGAAAAATAAAGAATAATATTTTTTTAAAATCCACATTACAACCAAAATATTTGCGGTACTTCTCTTCTTTTTAATATACACACTTTTCTCTCGTTGGAACCATTATAACCTCTTCATTTTATATATATATATATATATATATATATATATATATATATATATATATATATATATATATATATATTATTAAATGTAACATAAAACGAATGTCTAATAAGTTTGTCCATGAGCAGTTCTGAGCATTGCATCGTATAGTTGCTTTAATTTCGGGAGAAAATTATTATGATCAAACGTGTGTACGTGTGTGTGTAGGTCTATATATACTCACTCTCATTTGAAAATACTAAACCAAAGAAAGAAATCTGATACATTTTATCAAAAGCTGAAAAAATAACTTAATTGAATGTACAATTAAATTTTTATCGCTTTCTTTTCTATGTCGCTCTCTCTCTCACTCTCACTCTCTCTCTCTCTCTCTCTCTCTCTCTCTCTCTCTCTCTCTCTCTCTCTCTCTCTCTCTCTTTCTGTCAGATTCACACATATACACATCCATACATATACGCATCCATATCCACGTGTATTTTGGGGGTAAACAAAAACACAAGTGCTGTGAATGTATTGACGAATGATTTCAGATTTGGTGAAAAGATCGGGCGGAAGTCGAAAAGATGTTTGAAGTTTTAAGGATAAGCATCTTGATGCATTTTGAAATGGTACTTTCAAATCAAAATTACCTAATTCTTTCTCTCTCTCCATTCAGCCTTATTTATTTTGTTTTAAATTTTCTCTTTCATTTTTCAGTTTCTTTCCGTTTTCTCTTCTTATTCCGGCATTTGTTTTACTCTCTTTCCAATCATTTTGCTTAATCTTTCTTTTTTATTATTCTTTTTTCTCTTTCTTTCTTTTTTTTCCTTTTTCTTTTTTGATTTTTCTTTGTTCTTTTTCCATTTTTTCTTCTTTTTCTGTTTTTCTTTCTTCTCCTTTTGCTCTTACTCTCTTTTTTCTCTTTTTCTTTTTTGCTTTTTCTTTCTTTTTACATTTTCTTTTTTCATGTTCTTCATTTGTCTTTTTCTTTCTTCTTTTTTCTTTTTCTTTCTTTTTTGCCTTCTCTGCTTTTTATTTTTTTATATTTTCTGTCTTTTTCCTTTACTTCTTTTTTCTTTCTTCTTTTTTTTTCTTTTTTACTTATTCGTTCTTCTTTTTTCTTTTTTTGCTTTTTCTTTCTTCTTTTTTCTTTTTTTGCTTTTTCTTTCATCCTTTTTCCTTTATCTTTCTTTTTTTCTTTTTCTTTTTCTGTTTTGCATTTCTTTTTTGGTTTTTCCTTCCTTTTTTTGCATTTTATTCTTTTTTCTTTTTCTTTCTTCTGTGTTTTGCTTCCTCTTCTTTATTTGCCATGCGGTGCTATGAGATGTACGATATGCTAGGGCCCCTCGACTTTTGTTGATACCAGGATCGTCTCCGACTGTCTTTAGAATGTGTTCCTTGTGGTCATCCGTGCGAGCGGATCTTGATTTTCCATGACCCCGTCTCACCAATGCGACGATAAACAGCAGCAGAGGTTGGATGACTCGGCTGCGTTCGGTCTGAAAACACAATCTGATACAGCCGTGCAGCCTCGCGTCCATTACCATTCGCGCAACCGTATGTAAAAAATCATATCTGCCTGCTCACGATATGAATATACTGCCATTGTTAAACGGAACGCTTCTCAGGTAATTCTCGGCTACACACGTTAAACGTTGACGACAGACTAGCCACAAATGTACACGATTGCCAAATGTAACCTAGTCTCCATAGCAGCACAATGTCATCTACCGTAATCTTACTTTAAACTTAATAACTAAAAAACGAAGGATTTGCGAACATATGTTCATCTGGAGTTTTGTTCTTGTTTTGGTGTGAGGAACTTGTCTCAAACTCAAAGTATTTTGATATATACTGTATCAGTATAAATTATTTTCAGATAGAGTGTATCTGTAAATCAACAAAATGAATAAACAGACAAAAAGCATAACTAATCTTATACGACGCGCTTTGGCCTCTGAGTGAGTTTATCAAGTCAAATATAAATATTTATTACTTTTATATATCATTGGCATATGTACTTTTTTTGGTTTTGTAGAAGATTGTAATGTTATTGTATTTGTCAAGCCAAATACACGCCAACTATAAACAAGACGAATATTCACTTTGAAATATCATAAAGAAATGCGTTACCCCACGAAGAAAATTAAATTAACAATTACAAAAAATTTAAAACAGCAAACCTTATCTCCAAAAATAACAACACACCTGCAAAATCAAAACTATAAAAAACCAACATTATTTATGAGTTCAAATTTTCACTTACGGAACAGTTTTCCTCATCAAACCAAGCACATAAATAATTACATTGATCATACTACTACATGCCTATCCAGACGACTTACGTTACACCTATCAGGCCATAGCTCTATTAGGACTCATTAAAATACACACAAAGCCCTACCAGACTCCATCCGAAACATAATAGTAGAAAATACATACGATTCATGTAAAAAAAATAATAAAAATAATGAAAGACCTAATAAAGGAGATTTAAATTGATATACAATGTTGAAGGAGAAGAGTTATTGCAGATGTTTAAGTTGGTTGTATTACATTTAGTATATTATATACATATATATAATATATATTAATAGCATAAAAATGACGTTTCATTGACGAAATGTTACTCATTTATTTAATTGACTCAAATATTAAACACACACGCACACACACACATCTATATAGTAAATGCTAATGTCAGTATGTTCAATTTTTTCAACTTTACTCCTAGAGGATGTAGCCCAGCATATCATACCATTTTGGAATCAGGCCGATTCCGTGAGCAAATTAAAAAAACATTCCACGGCGGATCCGGAGAAGCAATTCTGAAATTTTGGATTTCTAAGTTTTCATTACTCCGATTGTTTTCGGATTCCGCCATCTTGGCTTCTACTGATAAAAGCACTTAAAGAGAGACAACTTTCTAACTTTCAATAGGTCATGTTCAATTGAAAAAATTATTGTTCTCAAATAAAAATAAAATTTAAAAGTAAAATTGTTCCTTTTTTTCACCTTTACGTCTACAGTCGGTATTTTAATTAGTTTAATTAATTTTATTATTTATTGAGATCAGTGGGAGATCTATTAGTACTTAGTTTCTTTAACGATTTTATAATCTTGTTTGTATTAACAGGGTACGTAATTGCGGTATAGTAGGTCGATATGTTGAGGGTTATTTGATAAATTATTATGTTTCTTGATTTATTATCCATCAACACTGTAATTAGAAAAGTCATTATTAATGAGAGTTTGTTTAATGTTATTTTTAATTCAGTATGGAAATTGTTTTCGTGAAAGAGTTAACTTTTGCACGGGTTATTAAATTTGGTATAATCCCTGTTTTATAATAATTAGGAGATTCACTTTTATAGCTGAGAGTGCACGTGTTTATGCCCGTTAGTTTTTTTTTATAAAGGAACGTAGTAACTCAAGTATTATTAGTGTCTATCAATATATCAAAAAAAGGAATTTTAGTCGGAGTTTACTGGGAATTTAGTTTGTAGTTTACACACACACACACACACACACACACGCACACACACACACACACACACACATATATATATATATATATATATAGCTGTCGATGAGTTTGTCTGATGATCGCAATTAGCGTGAAACCCAGGGTCACATCAATCCAACTAAATATGTTAGCTCTATCACTGATATTGAGCGCTTTCAAATAAGAACCGCGCATATATAAGATGTAAATAATATATATATAAAACTGCATACCTGTATATATATATATATATATATATATATATATATATATATATATATATATATATATATATATGTATATACATATATATATATATATACATGAACATTTTATATGTTGTTGTGACCCAAGTAAATGTTTAGAGAAATAACAAAACAGTGTTCAATCTATTCGACTATTCCCCCAAGGCCTTCTGTCCTACGAATCTTATAGTAGGCGGAAGAGTCCAACAAAAGAAATACGGAGGGATATATATATATATATATATATATATATATATATATATATATATATATATATATATATATATATATACTAGCTTAAAAACCGGTTTAATTGGCTGCATTTTACCTAGTCCCTGCAGTGGTGGGGACTCTTAATTCGGTCTTCATCATAATAGGTGAGAAGTTTAGATGCGCTAGCTAACAATAAACTAGAGAGGAACTCAAAATTGATCGCTGTATTTAAATCGCAGTAATGAAAACTTGCTCACGGTGTTGGCTTGATTCCAAAACGGTATGATTTATTAGGTTACCACCTCTAGAAGTAAAAGTGTAAACACGAACAATTTTATTTTGAAACAGTGTAATTTGAGAAACATAATTTTTTCATTTGAACATGAGCAATTAAAATTAGAGAGTTGTGTCCCTTTAATTTTTGTATCAGTCGATAAAGATGAGGCAATCCGAAGTAATGAAAAGTAGGGAATCCAAAATTTCAGAAATGCGGGTCCGGATCCGGCCCGGAATGTTTTTAATTTGCTCATGGAGTCGGCCTGATTCCAAAATGATATGTTGAGCTACGGTCTCGAGGAGTAAAGATGAAAAAGTGTGACACACTGACATTAGCATTTGTTATATAGATATATGTGTGTTTGTACAGAGTCTGTAATATTTGTGTTAATTAATAAGCAATTAAATAAGTAATATTTCCTCAAAGAAACACTATCTTCTTGTTTATAAGAAGCAAGTAAAACATTATTCGTCCAATAACAATGTTGGCCCAATAAAATAAATGGAGAGAAAACGAAAAATATATAGAGAAGGAAATTTTAAAAAGGAAAAATGAAAAAAAAAATATCCACAGAGAAAAGTATTGGTGATACACCGAGATTATTCCACAAGAGAGAATTGATAATGAAAGAAAACAATAACAGATAAATAAAGCCATAGAAACATAACGCTGAAGTGGAGAAAGTTTCTAGGAAATGCGAAAGAGAGAAGTACGGAGGAAAGTTAACAGACGTAAACACAAAAAGAAAAACGAATAAAGAAAAAAGATAGAGAAACGAGAAAAATAATGTCAACGAAAAAGAAGCCATAAAAGGATTTGTGAGAGAACAAGAGAAGGAAAGGAAGAATTCATTTGTAGATTTTCAGAAGGCCTGAGATCCCAAAAAAAAAAAAAAAATTAAAATATATTAATAAATGACAAAGGGAATAACTGAAAATGAAAAATGCATTGGAATATGAGCGAAGAAAAAAAAAGTTAGGGCAAAATCGGAGGAAATGTTTAAAAAACAGTAAAAATAAATAAAAATGCCGAAAACGAAGACGGAAAGTATAATTCGGATTAGATAAAAAGAATTTGCGAGACGGCGAAGCCCTCATTATTTGAAAAATTCTGCTTTTAAGGATTTTACGATTTCTCTTTCGACAGCTCAAAAGCCTTTCCTGTAATTTTCAAACACCGCCCCCTACCGAAGAATCTGGCAGACCGTTTTAATTCATTCCAGCTTTTGCCTTTGTCAGGCTTTTGACATTAAAAAAAAAAAATTAAAAAAAAAAAATCGTGTGGAGAAAATCCAAGAAACAACATTTACCTTTTATCACCGAAAGCTGAGTCTCAATAGCCCAAAAGAATTTCAATGAAACTTGTAGATAATGCTGAAGGAAAGAAACGCCATTCAAATAATTTCTTGAATGTTCACGAAATTTCGTGTAATATCGGAGTTTTCCGTTCTGCTACGTGCCGAATCACTTTGTGCGCATGTCCACTTAAAAAGGACCTCTGCATCGAAGCGTTACAGCGAGTGAAATCACTTTCAAAGGATTCGCTTTGTTGTTATTATTATTATTGTTGTTATTATTATTATTGTTATTATTATTATTAATTTAATTCTTTCTTTTTGCCTCTTCATTCAGCTCAGGATATTTGGATGGCCTGTCCTGATATCATTTTCAAATCAATTGTAGTTCTCAGCGATTGTACTTAAGAAGAAAAAATATCGGTGTCCTTTAAATCGAAGAAGTCTTTCAAAAGAGAAAGAGAATGCTGAACGCAGGCAGGCAGAAATACAGACAGAAAATAGATAGATAGATAGATAGATAGATAGATAGATAGATAGATACATAGTGAACAGACTGTAATAGATAGATAGATAGGTAGTGAACAGACTGTAATAGATAGATAGATAGATAGATAGATAGATAGATAGATAGATAGATAGATAGATAGATAGATAGTGAACAGACTGTGATAGATAGATAGATAGATAGATAGATAGATAGATAGTGAACAGACTGTGATAGATTGATTGATAGATAGATAGATAGATAGTGAACAGACTGCAATAGATAGATAGATAGATAGATAGCTAGATAGATAGTGAAGAGACTGTAATAGATAGATAGTGAAGAGACTGTAATAGATAGATAGATAGATAGATAGTGAAGAGACTGTAATATATATATATATATTTATATGTATATATATATATATATATATATATATATATATATATATATATATAGATAAATAGATAGATAGATAGATACATAGATAGATAGTGAACAGACTGTGATACATAGATAAATAGATAGATAGATAGATAGATAGATAGATAGATAGATAGATAGATAGATAGATAGATATGAACATATGTCTATATCTCTCAAGGACACAAGGCCCAGTTGATAAAGGCGTTGGTTAGATTCAGTGACTAGACCCAGAGAGTTGTGAGTTCAATACCTGGCTGCAGCAATGATGAACAAAAACAAAATAAAACGAAAAAAAATCTTGGCAATCTGAGTTAAAGGGAAAGAGCTGAAGAAGATCCACGATGGCCGAAATAAAGGGTTCCGTTCAAAATTCCATTCACCTGAAGAGGGCCGAAGCGTACAACGTCCGAAACGTTGTGAATATGGCATTGAAGATGAGGATAACAGTAAGAACAATAATGTAAGATATGAACATTTTGTGATAGATAGATAAATAGATTGTTACTAAACATGCTGAGGTCGCTAGCTATCTAGATAGATAGAAAGCAAGCAAGAAAGAAATGAAGAGGTGATGATATATATATATATATATATATATATATATATATATATATATATATATATATATATATATATATAGATAGATAGATAGATAGATAGATAGATGTTATATAGGAACACAGAGTGCGAACATAGGCGATCCCATTTTGAATAAGTAGATCACGTGATAGCAAAGGAAATGTTTATATAAGGATTAGCGTGTTGTCTAATTGATCTTCATTTCTATTTTATCCTCTATTACTATACGGATCGTTATTTCTACACTATCTCTATACTATTCGCTACACTATTTCACTATATTGATCACTATACGTATTACTATTCGGATCAATCTACGGTGATTATTATTCGAGCGAGTATAATCGAGCAAGTACTATTAGTGCGAGTGATATTCGAAGGCGTCTGAGACCAGCATTGTTCAACGGCGTTACTATAGTTGTATCTGCGATTGCAAAGTCTCTACTACAACGAGCATTTACGAAAGAGACGACCAGAATCCTTTGACATCGCAAAAGTGGCAAAGAGTGTTCGTTAACATCACAAAAATGGATAATGAAAAGGGATAGATACATAGTAAGCAGGGTGAGCTTGATAGCTAGATTGATAGATAGAAAGGAAGAAAGATAGATAGATAGATACATAGATAGATAGAAAGGAAGAAAGATAGATAGATAGATAGATAGATAGATAGATAGAGAATGAAGTCTGAGACAGACTGAGAGATAGATAGATAGATAATGAAAACTTAGATTGATAGACAGATAATGAAGACTGAAATAGATAGATAGATAGATAATGAAGGCTGATATATATATATATATATATATATATATATATATATATATATATATATAGATAGATAGATAGACAGATAATGAAGAATGTGATTGATAGATAGATAGATAGATAATGAAGACTGAGATAGATAGATAGATAGATAGATAGATTCATACTTTTTCTGCTGCAGTCGGAATCTGTTTACTATTGTTAGTTGTTTTTACGATACGCATTTATTTCAATCAATTTGAATTCTTGTGTTCTGAAACAGCCAGGATGTAGCCAACAAAATGTTTTGTACCTTTCTCACATCGATTAGTTCTTGAAAATGACTGAGTTAATAGAAAGAATACTTAGGCAGCAAAAGAATTAAACCACGCCCTATCTACAATATTGATTTGTATCGTGACTTCGAAAATTGCAAAAAAAAATCAGATTACCTTGTTAGTTGAATTTCTAAGACAAAAATATTGTCTTAGAAAAAATACAACACTCTGATGATGGCATTGCTTTAATGTCGAAAGTACCCGGAATAAATGAATATGTATCAACATGGTGTTTCTTTTATTCTTCCTTTAATAATGATAGTAAGAAGCGTGTATATATATATTCAAACATATATTGTTAAATGTAACAGACAACGAATATCTATTATGTTTTATCATGAGCCGTTCCATGCGTCGTATAATGGCTTTAGTCTCATGGGAAAATAAAGACAAAAACTGTCCAACATTTGGATATTTCCTTATTATATTGGTTGGCGATCTAAGCTTTCGGCTCACAGGAGCCATCATCAGAGTTGTTAGAGGATCATTACAACAGGGATGATCAGCGTCACAGATGACATTCTGTTTTGATTACAAAGAAGATATTAGAGATATTTACAGATATTTACATTAAGACAAGGCAACCCACCCTCAAGAAAATTACATTTCAATCCAGTCACATTATATTCCAATGCATTTAAACACATGGTTCTTTTTTTTTGTCTCATGTGGTTATGTACGACGTCATATCAATTTACGACCGTTCTTGTCGCGTAGCAAACTTCTATGTAAACATAAGAGGATGTCATCTTTGATGGTAAACATCTCTGTTGTAATGTCCATATAACTACTCACATCATGGCTTAATTGTGACACAAAATCTTTTATTGAGGAACAGCATGATAAAAAAAATATCCAAATTATTAGCAAAAATGAAAATGTCATCTATGTATTTTACATATGTCTTTACATGTGTCATTTACATGTGTCATTACATGTGTCATTTACATGTGTCATTACATGTGTCATTACATGTGTCATTTACATGTGGCATTTACATGTGTCATTACATGTGACATTTACATGTGTCATTACATGTGGCATTTACATGTGACATTTACATGTTTCATTACATGTGACATTTATATGTGTCATTACATGTGTCATTTACATGTGTCTTTACATGTGACATTTACATGTGGCATTACATGTGGCATTTACATGTGTCATTACATGTGGTATTTACATGTGTCATTTACATGTGTCTTTACATGTGTCATTTACATGTGTCATTACATGTGTCATTTACATGTGTCATTACATGTGTTATTTACATATGTCTTTACATGTGTCATTAATATTTTATTTTCTAAATGTGCCGTGTAATAATAAAAATAATAATAAGCAAGTTAATCTCATCATACAATATTAAAAATTTAAATCAATTGACCTCATAATCTCCAATAACCCTATCACCACACAGTAAATCCTCTACAAAAAAAACCAAAAAACAAATAAATATCATGTAGTGTATCAGTTTACATGCCCGTTCAGTGATTGGATCTCTGATACTAATAATAAACTCACTGCATACATTGGTTTTACAACAACCACACCCTCCTGTCACTTTCTGAACTTAGTTCCATTAAACAACATTTCTTAGAAAAACATAGCCATGTACATAATATTAGACAGATATTAGTTGATAACACAATATTACTCACACATACACACAGTAAAAAAAGGACCTTCAGATATTGAAGGCCATCTACATTAAAACAAAGCAACTCACACTCAACAAAATTTACATTTCAAACCAGCCACAACAGATTACAATGCATTTAAACATATGGTTTTGTCGATAGCATTTCTTTCTCTCATGTACGACGTTATAGTACCGCATTATGAATTAACGACCTGCGTTTGATATTTCCCGAATGAAATAATATGGGAAGAATTTATAATGTCCTGGACACCTAATCCTAAAAAGAAAACAAATAAATAAACCTTTACCCCTGTTCAAAAACAGAAGAAGAGTGAGAAACGAACAACAGGCGAGCTTGTCTACTCTTAACCAGTAGAAAGTAAATATTATAGATATTAAAAAATAAACTGAGTTTTATGCGGAGACGTTAGAAATAAAGTGTTGAAGTAGAATTAAGAAGGAAACAAAATCTTAAACAGGAAACAAGGGATAAAACACAACTGGACGATAGGCGAACCTAAACCCTTGTGCAAATTAATTAAAAACAAAACGAATAATTCCGTTATTATTTAAAATTTTTTTCGTATCTTTCCAATGAGACATGACCCAGTGTACATGTTAGCACTTCGCATGACCAATTCCACAAAGTCGTTCCTTGCAGATTGACCACAAATTCTCGATTGGATTTAAATCAGGAGACAATCCGTGCCAGTCCATAGTACTTTTATTTGCTCACTGGTAAGGCTTGCCAGTGTGTTCGTGCAGCCTTACAATCTTCATACGGTTCCTTGGAGTAACTTCCATCGCAGACAATGGCCGGAGGACAACTAATCGAAAGTCGAGACAATAGTGTCTGGGCGTGATGAAAATCTGATACAATCACGGATGACGAAATAGTTTTCAAAGCCCAAAAAATTTCATCACACAGCCCGAAAATGGATTCATATTATTGCACACCACTGCAAATAACCTAATCCAAGAAAAAATTAGAGGCTGATTGCGCCCTGTTACACCAGTCGGTCTAAAACTGACCGTATGATGAAAGAAAGGAAACTAAAGCAGTTGTTTCATTTAATCTGTAACCGGCTATTATATATATATATATATATATATATATATATATATATATATATATATATAATAGCCGGTTACAAATAAATTGAATTAATTTTCCCAAATATATATATATATATATATATATATATATATATATATATATATGGGAAAAGTGTGAGAGAGAAAGAAGGGACGGTAGGAGAAAGAGCAGTAAAAAGCAAAATGGATTTGAGTGTTGGGAAATAAAGTTCAATAACGTCGTTAAGTTTTGAAGCTGTTTGAAGGTAGATAATGAGGCGATAACTCTTGAGGATGAAATAGAATTGGCAAAACTCAAAAGGAGTACAAGGCGAAAAGGAATTTTGCAGAAACCATACGAATGAAGGAAGAAATAAAAAAAAAGATGTGTGAAACACAA
>OZ038512.1:6034927-6044927 GCA_964036315.1 Acanthosepion esculentum
ATGAAATATATATATATATAAATATAAATATATATATATATATAACAGTGAATGAGGGAAAATCTTTGTACAGATTGAGTATCTTGAAACTAGGTGATAATTATTATTATTAATATTATTATTATTATTATTATTTCTTTGGATTTTTGATGACTACACATTTCTTTCAGGGTCCCAACCAGAGACCTAAGACCAGAGACGTGAGCTGTACTTGTGAGTAAGGCATAAGCTACCCGGCATCCTGTCAAAGAGTCTGGAATCTTTTCCACTCAATCCTAGTGCTCCTAACACAATTAGAATTACTGACGTCCTCATGTGCCACATTTTTGTGATTTCCATTTCAGGACCCTTAGTATTTTGATAGTTTTTTGAAGATCTTCCTTGATATATAACTTACCGCGAGCCAATCGGGTCCCGAGAGCATGGGATTGGGCATGGTTTCGTTCGTCATTCAAACATTCAGGAAACAAAGTGAAATTATGCAGAAAATAATCAACTACATCTCGACATTATCGATTCCGAAAGAGCTATCCCTATTACATGAGCAGTGACATTCAGTACAATATTTGGACGTCTTTGTGGTGAAATAGAATCATGAAAACAGCTTATTATGATACTGAGTTAAAAATATACGAAGCCCAATATATCCATCATGGCACTTCGTCGGATAAGGGTATGTCAGTTAAATGCATCACATATAAAACTGAAAATACAGGAAGAGACATATAGAATGATAGAGGGTGCGATAGATAAATTGTCGCCTAAGATACGCAAAAATGAAAATAACACTGACATTTCATTTTAAAAGATTTTTTTATTTTTTAAGCATTCAACCCCAATCAAGGCGGGCAGCCACTAGCACACAATGGGTTACAGAGAGTTGGAGCGTGAGCAAATAGGAGTGATAGAGGAAAGGATGGAGAGACGGTTAGGGGATAGATGAGGGCATATGGAGACGTCGATTGACATTACATTTGAATAGTTGGAGATTATAGCTATCAGGGAAACAGGAAAAGAGGAAGAAACAGGCGAGAGGTGTGAGACATTAAGCTACTGGAGTAGAAGAGACGGCTACATTTAACAGTTTCGACAGTGAAAAGGTGAGAGCGAGATGCCAGCCGAGTTGAGCGCTTAAATTCATGACGTCTGGGAACCAGCGACAGCAGCTCATCGGAGCAGTTACCGTGAAAGTATTTGTAAAAAAGACAGATGGAAGCAAAGGCAAGTCTGTGAGAGAGCGGCTGCAGGTGGGATGCCAGATCATTGCATATCCGTCTTTGGATTTTAACTATATTTACTAAAATTAAACAAATATATCTTGAAATATGAAGGGGTAAGTTTATTCAATAAAATGAACATTGGCTTCAACCACAGCTTACAGACAATTTCGGAAACTCCTGCTTTTCTTTTAATCGGTTTCCTTGTATAATTTGGTAAATGCTACCATAATCCTTATATTCAGTTCATCTTTGGCGTTACAAGGAATTTTGGTGGTCTCTCGCTCATCTACGCCTCATACATAATCAAGCGATTTGCAATCTGGGGAGTTAGTTGGCCAGATGTAAGGAGTGATGTGGTCGCAGAAATTGTCTGAGAGTCATTAATATGTTATCCTGCTTGTGTGGAATAGGGCAGAGTTCTATTGTCAGACATTGGGTCTTGCAACAACCACCCTCTTCACCCAGGGCAGCACTACCTCCTCAAGATCTTTGATGTCGGCCTCCGTGTTGAGGGTAAGTCCTTGAGGAAAGATGAATGAAGGCATAACGCCGGCAGACTAGTAATCACACCAAACACCTTCGTAATCACTATTAGACTCATCCAACTCTTTTCGAACCCTTTGCACTATCCTCAGATTGACGCCTAAACACTCTAAAATGTTCGTGTTGGCAAGTTCAGGCGCGAATGTCAAGCAGTTCAGCATGCCGTTTTCAAATTTCTGGCGAAGTGAATTGCGTCACGATGCTCAACTGCCCCTACTATACTGTGCAGTCGACAAAATCAAGAACATGTATGAAATTAAATACAGTGATGTTTGATAAAAGTGATTCACCTGTTTTTTTTTTTTACTAAATGTTCTCTTCTCCGATGAAACGAAAGTTGAGCTAAATTCAAAGGATAAGCGATCTAAAATCCGAAGAAGCTTTGAAAGCTCTTTGAATTTAGCAGTAAGTACTGTCAAGCATCCGTTCAGTATAATGTTCTGGGGAACTGGTTTCTTAAAACCTATTGAAAAGACCCTCAGGAGCCAGCACTACAAGAGAATTTTAGAGTCTTGTCTGCTCCCTTCTGCTGAAAGGGTGCAAATCGATCCCACCAAGCTCATTTTTATGCAGGATAATTCTCCCTATCACAAATCAAAATTGATGAAGGAATATTTTGATGAGAAGCAGGTTAGTGTAATGACATGGCCACCCCAATCTTTTGACCTCAACCCCATAGAAAACTTATGGAGCATTATAAAGTACTGGCTCTCGAGAAAGCAGTTGAACAAGAAAGAGAATTTTATTGTGAATTTCATATTCAATTGGAAATCAATGAATGGAGATGAGATTTGCCAGAACCTAATCAAGTCAATGTCAAAATGCTTTGAAAAGGTTATTCAAAATAAAGGAGGACCCATAGATTATTAAACATTTCGAATTATATTACCTATTATAAATAAATTATACCTCTATTATTCTTTATTTAAAGCTGTTCGGTTATGTTTCTATTGATTACTAGTTGCAGGAAACAAGTGAGTCACTTTTTTCCCGAAATCTCATTTATATCCAAAATTATAATTATCAATAGAATACCTTAGGGTGAGTAAACTTTTTTACTAGGTGCTCGGGAAGGGGGTCTTTATATTAGTAAGATTAAAAATTAGTTTGACCCCAAAAACTATTGGCGAAAAAAATATAATAAAAAAAAAATCAGGTGAGTCACTTTTATCGAACAGCACTGTATACAAAAACGCCATAATTTACCCATCGCACCCTAAATATTGAAAGGTATAATATAATATAAGTTTTTTTTTTCAACTTTTTTGTGTGGTGGGGCACTTTTCTTAATTTCTTCGGGTGGACCTCAATAACCCTTCGATAAAAAATATTTTATATTTTATTTTAACAAATTGATGTAATGGAATAATCTGCCACCCCTATGAGTGGCGGCACTCTAGGTGGTAACCAACTATTAGTATCCGTTAGAACAGCGGACAGGAGAGTCACACAACTGTACTGACTTGCGACACAACTGTACTGACTTGCGACGACCGTGAGCATAACTATTTCTTCCTTGCTTGTTGTTCTGTTTTCTACAATAAACCTGTACCCCCACCTTAGATTTTACAAGTATTTTTTTAATACCTTACATATTTGCGACGAGATATGAGAATAATAGTCGTCTCTTTATTTCTTTGAATATGCAGATTATGGAATATTTTTTGTATCCGGTTAAACTAAAGCCAGTTCTTGGACGAGAACCTTCCTTTCCCCCACCTCCTGTCTGGTCTCTGATCGCAGGCCAGACGAACGCTGCTTGTCTGATAAGTACAAGTGACCCTAATAGTGTTCAATGGATAACGCCTACTCACTTTCATATGCCAACACGTGACTTAACCCCTAAAGTTTGTTATTTCGCGCGTGTTGGGATATAACAACTTCTCTTTGCTGTTTGCCTTCAGAGGAATCGGACGTCACCAAGAATCGAATGACCAACGAATGAATCCTGAACGTTATTCTAAAACCAAAGTCGTCTACATTCCTGTGGTTTATCTGCGTATACTACTCGCCATCAGCAAGGATTGAACGGCGTTAATCAAGGACTTATATCAGGACATTAGCAACTCCACCTTTTTCACTCGAAGAATTGAATGGACATCTTTTCTTTCAAACGTTATTTGTGATAACAATCGATCGGCGTCGATCCCTAAAATTTGTAAGTCTTTACATGTCTATATACATACATACATATATATATATATATATATATATATATATATATATATATATATATATATATTCTATAATCTGCTGTCACTATTTTTGTCTATTTCGTCGCATTGGTATATGTTTGACCAACCAATTGTCCCCTCATCCTTTTTACTATTATTTTTCTTTTCTTTAATTTAATTTAATACACTGTATATTTTATAAATAAAGTATTTTTATTATATATTCTCGTGTCGTCTTATGTTGTTCTGTGTCTGCATATTGTTCGTTTTCTCACTGCGTTCACCGACGTCCGGAATTGGAGAATTCCCCACCCATCGTTCTTTTCATCAATCTTATATTGAACCCTGGGATACTTTTGTTTTTTTTTATTTTCTCGTTGCATCCCGGCTATCGTAGTCCCAACGTAACCCCGGGCCTTGCATTCTGCACAGCGTTTGTTCATTCCACATTGCTATTAGCACGGAATATAACACAATTATATAAGTTTAGGAATTTTATTATAAAAATATTAAATGTATATGATTTATTTTGAAGTAAAGCTAATTTAATGAAAATAAACTTGTGTTTAGCAACTAAATTCTATGAAACATTTGCGTACATTAAATAATCTTTGATAAGATATTTTAAAATACATGTTGGCGGTCATAATCTTACCAACATAAGATACACAGATGAGACAGTACTGATAGCACACACGGAAAAGAAATTATAAAACCTCCTAAAGAAGGTAGAGAGGGAGAGCGTGAAGAAGGGACTAATCATAAACTACAAGAAGACAGAACGCATGGTCATCCGTAAAAACATGAGCCCGAAATGCGATTTGCAGATCGTAGACTCTAAAATCAAGCAGGTGCAGAAGTTTAAATATTTGGCAGGTGTTTTGATGGAGGACGGTAGGTGTCACACTGAGACAGATTGGGATGGCCAAGGGTGCATTTCAAAAGCTTCTCAGAGTACTGCGACACAGAAGGATTTCTTTGGTGACAAAGAAAAGAGTACTGAGGTGATATGTGACATCTGTTCTCCTATACAGCAGCGAATGTCGGACGGTCTCCTCAAAGATGAGGAAGAGACTCGAGGCGGCGGAGATGTGGTTCTACAGAAGGATGCTATGGATATCATGGAGCGAGCGTGTGAACAACGATGAAATTTGGGCGAGGATGCAAACATGTAGGAGGTTTATACTTAACATAAGGAAGAGGAAGATGAAATTTCTGGGATAGCTAATGAAAAAAGAGGGCTTGGAGAATCTGATACTCACAGGTCAAACAGAGGTGGAAAAAAACAAGGGACAGCAACGCATGACATACCTGGCGTAGTTAAGCAAGTGGATGGCAGAACGTGTTCTGGGGGAGTTAGCAGGGGCATGAAACTTATTGAGAGCTGCAAGGGTTAGGGGGAAGTGGAGAGCCATGATCGCCTACGCCCTGAAAGTACACGGCACATAAAAAGAAATAATCTTTGTAACATCAACAATACTCGCCAGCGGCGTGAAGTAGGTAAACCACTGCTAGTGGTGGAATACATAGACCCCATATTAGCCCCGCTTACAATAATGTCCAACGTATTTATGAGGATTAGGTATACACATTAGTGTTCATAGGTACGGTATATAACAATACTTAATTTTACTTATATTTTACTTATATACTTGTTGTAAGCTAGAAAGTGTTACTGAATGAGGAATAATTAAAATGGAGGTTGGAAATGAAATGGTAATCTTTATAACATCAACAAAATACAATACTCGCCAGCGGCATGAAGTAGGTAAACCACTGCTAATAGTGAACTACTTAGACAGTATATTACCTTCGCCCATTTACAATAGTGTTCAACGTATTTATGAGGATTGGGACATTAGTGTTCATTACATATAACAGTTTTTATTCAGCTTTTACAATAAAAAAAAAAGTCCGGTAGAATAAAGGGAACACTAACTTACATCACGTGATCAGATTTCCTGCTAATTTTAGAATTTTTATACTTTTAGTATTTTAATATGGCGTAGATTACTATAGAAATTCCAATTTTTAATTTTAACATCCGTTCCTAAGTGAAATTGTTCTATGGACCACTAAAATTACCGTCGACCCAATTACCTATTTTTTGTGTGGACCCCCAGTAATGATATATGTACCACAGGGTCCATAAGGACCCCAATTGCGAACTTCTGGTGTAGATAGATAGACCTCCACGTACATGTAGAGTTTTGTATGTCACTTATTGGCTATTGTAATTGGAATCAGGGTGAGAAAGAACAAGAAAAATAGAAAGAAAGTAAAAAGAAGAAATATTAAATAACTAAGTGAAAAGGAAAGACGAGAAAGGAAAACGAATTAGAATTCTGCTACTGTGAATGATTGCTGAACGACAAACTATGGAAGGAATGAACGAAATGAGGGCGGGAGAATGTCGGGTGAAATTAACAACGGAACAGCGCAAAGGAAGTTAGAGACGGACAAACGAAATTAAGAAAGCGATGGATAAGAAAACAAAACAAAACGTCTTGACAAAAAGTTGGCAAGTCATAACAGTAGAAATATGAGAGGAAAAGTCAGAAAGAGAAGGAAAGAGTAGAAAGAGAGAAAATAGGAAAGCAACAAAGCAAGATAGAAGTAAAGAAGGAAAATTGATGGCCTTCATTTATAATCATGACAGAAAAATGGAAGAAAGAAAGAAAGAAAGAAAGAAAGGAAGAAAGATAGATAGATAGATAGATAGATAAACTGCCTGAGATGGATAGATAGAGAGATGGTCGCTAGATAATAAACTTAGATAATAAAGAATCTGGGATAGATAGATAGATAGATAGATAGATAGATAGATAGATAGATAGATAGAAATAAATAAATAAATAAATAAATAAATAAACTGAGTGAGAAAGAAACAAAAAAGAAATAAAAAAAGAAATAACGTAAGTGAGATAGATAGATAGATAGATACATAGTGAACATACTGTAATAGATAGATAGATAGATAGTGAACAGACTGTAGCAGACACACACAGAGATAGATAGATAGATAGATAGTGAACAGCATGTAATAGATAGATAGATAGATAAATAGATAGATATAGAGATAGATAGTGAACAAACTGTGATAGATAGATAGATAGATAGATAGTGAACAGACTGTGATAGATAGATATATAGATAGATAGTGAACAGACTGTGATAGATAGAGAGATGGATAGATAGTTAAATAGATAGGTAGATAGATCGATCGATAGTGAACAGACTGTAATAGATAGATAGATAGATAGATAGATAGATAGATAGATAGATAGATAGATAGATAGAAATAAATAAATAAATGAATAAATGAGTGAGAAGCAAAGAAAAAAGAAGTAACGAAAGTGAGAGAGTCAGAAAAATAGAAGAAAGTAAGAAAAAAGAAAGAAATAGAGAATGTAGGGAATATAGATGGAAAGAAAAGAAGAAAAAAAACTAATTAAGAAAGAAAGAATGGGAAAAGATATAGAAACAAAAAGGAAAGAAGATAGATTGATGGATCATGAAAGAAAGAAAGAATGAAAAAGAAAAAGAAAGAGAAAGAACAAAGAAAGAAAGAAATTATGATAAAAGAAAGAAAAGAAGAAAGACAAAGAAAGAATAAGATATGATATGCAAGAAAAACAAAAAAGGAAAGAAAGTAATTTGATGAGATTAATTTGTAACGATGAAAGAAATAAAGAATGAAAGATAGTAAAAAGAAAGAAAGAAAGAAAGAAAGAACGCAAGAAATACAAGAAAGAAAGAATGTGAATTTTATGAATGTTTTGTAATCAGGAAAGAAATAAAGAATGAAAGATAGTAAAAAGAAAGAAAGAAAGAAAGAAAAAGTGAGAAGGATAGAAAAAGAAAGGAAAAAGAAAGAAAGAATGGAAGAAAAAATGAAAGAAAGAAAAAATGAAAGAAAGAAAAAGAACGAAAATGGAAAGTGGAGGGAAAAGGAATAAATTAAGTAAAAAGAACATGAAAACAATTAAAAAAAAGAAAGAAAGAAAAGAAGAAAGAGAGAAAGAAAGAAGGAAGGAAAGAAGGAAGGAAAGAAGGAAGGAAAGAAGGAAGGAAGGAAAGAAAGTCAGAAAGAAAGAATGAAAGAAAGAAAGAGGGGAAGAATGAAAGATAGAACGAAGGAAGGAAAGAGGAAAAGAAAGAAAGAAAAACACATAGAAAAAAAGAAAGAAAGAAAAAGAAAGAAAGGTCGAAAGAAAGAAAGAAAAAAGAAAGAAGTAAAGAAAGAAGGAAAGAGGGAAATAATGAAAACTAGAAAGAAAAAGAATAGACAGAAAAACAAAGAAAAAAAGAAAGAAAGAACGAAAGAAAGAAAAAAGAAAGAAGGACGTAAAGGAAGAAGGAAAGAGGGAAAACTGAAAACTAGAAAGAAAAAGACAAGACATAGAAGAAAAGAAGAAAGAAAGATAGAAAGAAAGAAGAAAAGAAAGTGTCAGTGCACACTTTAGAGATTTGCTATCTTTCTTGGCTGCTCAACATATATCCGTTTCAGGACCTGATGCGTTTAGCGTGTTGAAAAGCTAACGAGTTAGCGACGCCTGACCTTACGTTGCTTGTCGGACTTGTTGATTAATGTTGACATGCAGTTACCGCCAGGTGGCGCACGTTTCTGGCACTAGCACTAATGCAGTTAAGTATTTAGTCGCGGTCAGATTTACTATCAACGCAGCTGCCGTTCACGAGAATAAGGTGAGTGGGGTAAGTGGCGAGGAAAAGAAAGAGCTGTTCATACACGTAACTGAAGGTATATTTGAATATATAGGAAAATACATACTGAAATGGATATACAGTCAAACTAAATATACTCTCACTATAACACACACACACACACGCGCGCACACACACACACAGACACACACACTGTCTCTCGTTTTCTCAAAAACACACACATACGAATACATGAGAGGTGTTTTATGACTGGATACGAAACGGAGTTGGGGCAATATGAATTTATATATATATATATATATATATATATATATATATATTTAGTTTACGAAAAACTAGGTAATCCGTGTGGGTAGACCCAATGAGGATAGAATCCAGAGAGCTCAATGTAAATCAGAGCTAATAATTTAAATAAAAACAGATTGCTTTAAGGTTCCATATAATAAATTATTTCACCACAGCCCTTTTAAAGGACAGTGGATCATCAGATTTATTTCCAAATGTTGAAATGAAAAAATGAAAATAAATTTACACATTTATGACGGGCAATAATAAGGAAATTAACCCCCTACACTGCTCCCACTTCGTTAATTTAATGTTATTTAATATTGTTTATTATGAACAGAGCATTTACTTAAATACTTGTATCTATAAAAACAATGTTAAACATAAAATTGTCTTTAAATAATTGTCGGACTTTGTCCATTTCATAATATATATATATATATATATCGCCGTCGTCGGTATCCGTCCGTCTCGTTGCGCTACGAGCCTGAGCGGGATACATAGAGAACTAGGGCTGCACAGACGTCTAGTTCCCTATCTCTGCCTTGCTAGCAGAGTCCGAAGGAGAGGATAAATCAATACAGTTTGGTACCAACGTGGCTGCAGGAGTTGTCGGAAGGTAGAACAAAGTGCCGTCCATCCGCCTTCGGGGCTCCACTCCGGGTTTGAATTCAGAGTTGTCCTAGAACAGTTGCCAACCAAGGCTATAGAACCAGTCTGTCCTGCTATTTACCCATAGCTGGAGGGAGAAGAAGAGGGATCACACATTTCCCAAGGGTATTAGCACGTAAGTGAATGTAATGTATTCGACCTGGAATTCGAATTCGGCTCTCCGATTCCTCAATCCAAGCCGCTATCCATTATTCCAAAAGATATATATATATATATATATATATATATATATATAGTCAAACCTAATGAGCCAGACACACCTACCAAGGTTTCACTTAGGCAGATCGTCACCTGATGATCTACTAAATTCCAAAACCGAGATTCTTAACAAATGTAGACACAGAAATGCTTGGATACTGAAATAAGCTTCTCTCTCCCGATTGTAGCGTTATCATTATTGTTTAACTATCCCCTCTCCTT
>OZ038512.1:6047427-6062427 GCA_964036315.1 Acanthosepion esculentum
GCCTGGGGTTAAGGAGCTACCGTACTAAACTAAAGTACGGTATCTCAATCTTTGTATCAGACATTTTACGGTAAGTCTTGCTATGTCCATTTTGGGGTAACTTTATGCACAAAATATAACGAAGGTCATTACTTGTGAAAAAATATGACCAGGATGATTCCCAGGACAGCATTATTTGACTACGGTAGGATTACTAGCATTGCTCAGGGGTTTCGCAAAAATTCCAGATTAACAAACCATTTCTTGCACCAATCTATCTATCTATCTATCTATCTATCTATCTATCTATCTATCTATGTCAGTGTATTTCTTTCTTTCTTTCTTTCTTTTCTACCGTATTAATTTCTATCTATCTATGTCATCCAGTTCATATCTATCTATCTATCTATCTATCTATCTATCTATCTATCTATCTATCTATCTATCTATCTATCTATCTATACCAGTGCATTTCTTCGTTTCTTTCTTTCTTTCTTTCTTTCTTTCTTTCTTTCTTTCTTTCCCACTGTATTAATTCCTGTCTATCTATATCATCCAGTTCACATCTATCTATCTATCTATCTATCTATCTATCTATCTATCTATCTATCTATCTATCTATCTATACCAGTGTATTTCTTTCTTTCTTTCTTTCTTTCTTTCTTTCTTTCTTTCTTTCTTTCTTTCTTTCTTTCTTTCTTTCTCTCTTTCTTTCTTTCCCACTGTATTAATTCCTGTCTATCTATATCATCCAGTTCATATCTATCTATCTATCTATCTATCTATCTATCTATCTATCTATCTATCTATCTATCTATCTATCTATCAATCTATCTATCTATACCAGTGTATTTCTTTCTTTCTTTCTTTCTTTCTTTCTTTCTTTCTTTCTTTCTTTCTTTCTTTCTTTCTTTCTTCCCCACTGTATTAATTCCTGTCTATCTATATCATCCAGTTCATATCTATCTATCTATCTATCTATCTATCTATCTATCTATCTATCTATCTATCTATCTATCTATCTATCTATCTATCTATACCAGTGTATTTCTTTCTTTCTTTCTTTCTTTCTTTCTTTCTTTCTTTCTTTCCCACTGTATTAATTCCTGTCTATCTATATCATCCAGTTCATATCTATCTATCTATCTATCTATCTATCTATCTATCTATCTATCTATCTATCTATCTATCTATACCAGTGTAATTCTTTCTTTCTTTCTTTCTTTCTTTCTTTCTTTCTTTCTTTCTTTCTTTCTTTCTTTCTTTCTTTCTTCCCCACTGTATTAATTTCTATCTATCTATATCATCCAGTTCATATCTATCTATCTATCTATCTATCTATCTATCTATCTATCTATCTATCTATCTATCTATCTATCTATCTATACCAGTGTATTTCTTTCTTTCTTTCTTTCTTTCTTTCTTTCTTTCTTTCTTTCTTTCTTTCTTTCTTTCTTTCTTTCTTTCTTTCCCACTGTATTAATTCCTGTCTATCTATATCATCCAGTTCATATCTATCTATCTATCTATCTATCTATCTATCTATCTATCTATCTATCTATCTATCTATCTGTGTGTATGCTAGAGAGAGAGAGAGAGAGAGAGAAAGTGAGGGAGAGGGAGAGACAGAGACAGAGACTCTAAGTGTGTGTCTGTACCTCTGCATAATAACAGGGATAATTGGATATATTGACATTTCATTTCAACTCCAGAGCGAAATACACCATTGTTGAATCTATGCCGGACGAATGGCTCTCCGCCAACGGATTTCTGCTTGAGTGTCAAGGTCATTTCGTCCAAGGCTACGTTAACTCTATAGGACTGGTAGTTTCAATGAGAATGGCACCACCTCTCAGTCGCTTTCTTTCTTTCTTTTTTTTTTCCTTCTTTCTTTCTTAATGTTATCTCTAACCATATATTGGACATGCAACAAGGTAAATTCCTGAATAAAATATCGGTGGGGTCAAGTAAGCTGTTTTACATGTCTGTTAGGGCTTACACTATTTCCCTAGTTCGGACTCTTGCCCACATCTTTATTGCCATATTTACGACGTTGCTGCCATTGTACGCTCTGGCCTTCTTCAGGATCTATCTATATTTCTTAGTTGACGTATATTAATTATTTACACTATTTACATTGTTCGGACTGATGTTCTCTTCTTCGTTGCCATATTTACGACGTTTCGGCCGTTGTATGCTCCGCCGTTGAACATTCCGATCTTCTTCAGGATCTGCCTCTATATCTGAGATGAGGCATTGCAACTATTTATAATATTTACATGTTTCGGACATTTGTCCTAATCTTTATTGCCATATTCACGACTTTCCGGCCGTTTACGCTCCACCCTTCTTCAGGATCTGTATATATTTCTGAGATGAAGCATAGCAACTATTTACACTATTTACATCGTTCGGACTGTTGTCCTAAACTTTACTGCCATATTCACGGCGTTTCGACAATTGTACGGTTCACCCTTCTTCAGGATCTGTCTATATTTCTGAGATGAGGCATTGTAACTATTTACACTATTTACATCGTTCCGGTTGTTGCCTTCATCTTTATTGTCAAACGCAGGGCGTTTCAGCCGTTGTAGTCATCGGCCTACTTCAGGATCTGTCTATATTTTTGAGATGAGGTATTGTAACTATTTACACTATTTACATCATTCGGACTGTTGCCTTCATCTTTATTTGAAAACTCAGGGCGTTTCGACCAATGTACGCTCCACACTCCTTCAGGATCTGTATATATTTCTGAGATGAAGCATTGCAACTATTTACACTATTCACATCGTTCGGACTGTTGTCCTAAACTTTACTGCCATATTCACGGCGTTTCGACAATTGTACGGTTCACCCTTCTTCAGGATCTGTCTATATTTCTGAGATGAGGTATTGTAACTATTTACACTATTTACATCATTCGGGCTGTTGCCTTCATCTTTATTGGCAAACTCAGGACGTTTCGACCATTGTACGCTCCACACTTCTTCAGGATCTGTCTATATTTCTGAGATGAGGCATTGTAACTATTTATACTGTTTATATCTTTAAGGCTGTTCTCCTCATCTTTATTGCCATATACACGGCGTTTCGTTGTACGCGTCGGCTTTCTGTATCACAAAAAATCAGGATCCTTACGATAAGTCGGGATCCATTAAACAAAAAACTGCCAACTCAGTACCTTTAAAATATTGCAGCCTCAGATCAGTCAAAAAGCTTAAGACAAAACATTGAGGCCATAGAAGAAAGAAGGAACTGGTCAGCCATATTCTCCAAAAGAAAAAATGGAAAAACCTTCACTCCTGTTTAAACTATTTACATCGTTCATACTGGTGTGCTCATCTTTATTACCA
The DNA here is from genome assembly GCA_964036315.1 of Acanthosepion esculentum. Classification (NCBI taxonomy): domain Eukaryota; kingdom Metazoa; phylum Mollusca; class Cephalopoda; order Sepiida; family Sepiidae; genus Acanthosepion; species Acanthosepion esculentum. Next base: position 6,050,763 of record OZ038512.1, read on the forward strand.
CATTCAACACGCTTCGGTACTTAAACACTTCGGCCTTCTTCAGGTGATACTCGATGGAATTTTAAACTGAACGCTTTATTTACTCCATGGAGGTAGATTTTTCTAATTTCAGACGCCATGTATTTTGGGGTATCACAGTTTCAATTAAATACCTTTAGTACTTCAACTCTGCAAGTTTTTGCTGTGGCCAGATTTTGAACGCATAACTCTTTGGGTCAAGTCACTTTTTGGATTACTCGACCAACACTTTTAACCACTGGCCCTCAACAATCTACCCCGTGGACTAAATAAAGGGCTCGGTTTGATAATTTCAACGTATATCACCTGAATACAGTCGGAGCGTACAACGGCCGAAAAGTCATGAAAATTACAATAAAGATGAGGACAATAGTCCGAACAATGTAATTAGTTTAAAAAGCTACATTACCCCATCTCGGAAATATAGATAGACACTGAAGAAGGCCGGAGTGTACAGCGGCCAAAACCTCGAGAGTATGACAATAAAGATAAGAACAACAGTCCAAACAATGTAAATAGTTAAAAATGCATCTTCTCAGAAATATAGGAAGATCCTGAAGAAGGAAGAGCATCCAACGGTCAAAACCTCGAGAATATTATAGTAAATATGAGGACAACAATCCAAACAATGTAAATAGTTACTATGCATCTTCTCAGAAATATAGGCAGATCCTGAAGAAGGAAGGGCATCCAAAGGTCGAAACCTCGAGAATATTACAATAAAGATGAGGACAACAATCCTAAAAATGTAAAAAGGACAATATTGAATGTGTATAATTGATTCTATAGGTTAATATTAGTCATAATTTGATTTATTATATCAGTATTAATCGTTTCTACTTGAATCTACAGGTTAACATTAGTTGTATCTGTTTGATTTATTAAGTCAACATTGGTAGTTTATATTTGAATCCATAGGTTAATATTCGTCGTATCTATCGGATTCCATGGGTCAATATTGATCGTTTATACTTTACTTGAAACTGTGGGTTAATATTAAACGTTTCTATTTGATTTATTAGGTCAATATTGTCTGGGTTCCTCTCCGCCCAAAGTCGGAGAGCCGACAAGCAGAGTAACGGTTAATCGTTAACTCCTCTTTACCAGATATATATATATATATATATATATATATATATATATATATATATATATATATATATATATATATATATATATTGTCATCCACAGACAGACTGTTTCGCTGTATCACAGCTCATCCGTGTGGCTAGACGTCCGGTTGCCTCTGTCTAGAGTCGAAAACCGGCTGAATTCGCGTCAGTCGGAAATTCTACCCTGAAGCCGTTGGCGCACGGCAGAGAAGAAGGTGAATTTCAGCGTATTTATTTTTAGATAAACACACAGTGACTGAGAGAACTCGATTCGATTTACCGAAGAGTCTTGCATTATTAGCCGTAATAGTCACTGTTTACAAACCCACACATCCTCCCCAGAGAGCTCAACCGAAATAAATTTTTCAGGAGCATATATATATATATATATATATATATATATATATATATATATATATATATATATATATATATATATATATATATATTGCTGTTTAAATAGTTTTAGATCAGTCTATCTTGTAGGGGTGTTCAGCTACACCACAACAGGTTCCGTTCGACTATCTTGCCTTAGACACAACCAATGCTGCTATAGCTGCAGGCCATATGGTACCTCCTAGACCTTAACAGGAAACTGTAATCGTTAACTTGATTGTGTACAATCAGAAAATATCACAACTTTACTTATTATTGCATACTAATAACAAAGATCCTTCTTGCTTTTATATTTCCAGCGTCATGTTAATGCACTCAATACGTTTGGAAGAGATATAGGAATATTATAATTACGCGCATGCCACATAACATTAAGTTAGGTGTTTTTCCATTGATGACATGCCGAGTTTCGTTCCCAATTATCTGACGCAGCCTTCACGTCTAGCTTCTTTTCCTCAGTTAATTTAAAATTCTTCTTTGCGAAGGCTTCTTTTCTCTTTTTGCATTTTTTCATTTATATGACGTTTTTTTCAACAATTGAAGTTTATCTTTCCATATTCTTTACTTTTCTTCCTCTTTTTTATTTTTCATTTTCAGCCACAAATAATTTCCAATTTAGTAAATGTCACGAGAGAGAGAAAGGAAGAGACGTTGCGAATGGTTCGTCACACAGCAGACGACACGGCATTTTGCGTAACCGCTTTCCACCTCTGCTCAACTAGCCAATCAAATGCAGCGCTTATGAACACACCTAAATAAACAAACGGAAGTTTTATCAGATCTTTATTTTTTTCTTCTCCGATGTCAGTCATTCATGTTGATGTTACGATGCTTACTGTCTGGAATCAGGAATTTATAACGGAACTGGACCATAATTTGAATTAGCATGTGGCACGTAGATTCTCTCACTTTCTTTTTTCCTTTCTTTCTATCCTTTTCCTTTCTTTCTTTCATTCGTTTTTCTTTCTTTTTTCTTTTCTTTTTCCTTTCTTTCTTTTGATTTATTTTACTTATTCGATCTTTTCAACCATTTCATTTATCTTACCTGATTCTCTCTCTTCTTTTCTTTCTTTTTACTATTCTTATTTTCTTCGTTTTCATGGTTTTTTCTTTTTCTTTCTTTGTGTGTTTCTTTGTTTTTTTTTCTCTTGATTTAATTTATACATTCTTGTCCTTTTTTATTTTTATCTCTTCTTTTCTTATTTACTTCCCTTAAAGTTCTTCATTTTTCTTTCTGTCGTTCTTTCTTTCTTTCTTTATTCATTTTGATTTTCTTTCTTTCTTTTCTTACGTTTTTCATTATTTTTTCTTTATTTTGATTTTCTTTTTTTCTTTATTCAATTTGATTATCTTTCTTTCTTTCTTTCCTTAAGTTTTTCATTATTTCTTTCTTTATTTTGATTTCCCTTCTTTTTTCTTTCTTTCTTTCTGTCTTTCTTTCTTTCTTTCTTTGCCTTTTTCATTATTTCTTTATTCATTTTGATTTTCTCTCTTTCTTTCTTTCTTTCTTTCTTTCTTTCTTTCTTTCTTTCGTGCGTTCGTTCTTTCTTTCTTTTGCATCTTTGCTTATATTTTTCATTCATTCATTCATTCATTCATTCTTTCTTTCTTTCCTTAATTTTTTCATTATTTATTTCTTTATTTTGATTCCCCTTCTTTCTTTCTTTCTTTCTCTCTTTCTTAGATGATCTCTTAATTTTCTTTTGTGATCCGGCGTCAACTTCAATACTTCATTCTTTCTTTCTACTTTTTTTCATTCTTTCCTACTTTTTCCCGATACTTTCTTACCTAGTTTGTATGTTCATTTCTTTCTTTCATTCCTTACTTTTTTCATTATTTCTTTCTTTATTTTGATTCCCCTTAATTCTTCCTTTCATTGGCTTTCTCATTATTTCTTCATTCATTTTGATTTTCTCTCTTTCTTTCTTTCTTTCTTTCTTTTGTACCTTTCCTTACGTTTTTCATTCATTCATTCATTCATTCTTTATTTCTTTCTTTCTTTTGTACCTTTCCTTACGTTTTTCATTCATTCATTAATTCATTCTTTCTTTCTTTCTTTCTTTCTTTTGTACCTTTCCTTACGTTTTACATTCATTCATTCATTCATTCATTCATTCTTTCTTTCTTTCTTTTGTACCTTTCCTTACGTTTTTCATTCATTCATTCATTCATTCATTCTTTCTTTCTTTCTTTTGTACCTTTCCTTTCGTTTTTCATTTATTCATTCATTCGTTCATTCTTTCTTTCTTTCTTTTGTACTTTTCCTTACGTTTTTCATTCATTCATTCATTCATTCATTCTTTCTTTCTTTCTTTCTTTTGTAACTTTCCTTAAGTTTTACATTCATTCATTCATTCATTCATTCTTTCTTTCTTTCTTTCTTTTGTAACATTCCTTTCGTTTTTCATTCATTCATTCATTCTTTCTTTCTTTCTTTCTTTTGTATCTTTCCTTACGTTCTTCATTCATTCATTCTTTCTTTCTTTCTTTCTTTTGTAACATTCCTTTCGTTTTTCATTCATTCATTCGTTCATTCTTTCTTTCTTTCTTTTGTACCTTTCATTACGTTTTTCATTCATTCTTTCTTTCTTTCTTTCTTTCATAATTTTCTTTTCTGATCCAGCTTCAACTTCTATACTTCATTCTTTCTTTCTTCTTTTTTCATCCCCCCATTTTCCCGATGCTTTCTTAGTTTCTTTCTTTCTTTCTTTCTTTCTTTCTTTCTACACATTTATTTATTTACTTCTTTTCTATTTCTTCCTTCGTTAGTGTCATAAAGTGCAACCAATCTATATACCGCTGTCTAATTTTATTTACAGGGTCAGTCTGCACTGCTATTTACCATTAGTCAGTGGGTGGGGGTAGAGATAAATTCGTCCCTTTCCAAGGGTACGTGAAGGTCAGTGAATTTCTCAATCCGAGCCGCTATCGATTACATCATCGTGTCTCCATATATGGTTTGATACTAAGAGGGTATAGGTTATTTATTATGCATGAATTTTAATTGTAAAATATATGTATTTGTATGTCTGGGGTTCGAGATTGCTTGCTTGTAAACTCTTCTCTACAACTTGAGGCAAGTTTTGGGGATATTTTCATGAAAAACAGATTAACATACGCAAAATAATGTATACGAGTTGGGTCTGAAAAGTAACAGTACTGGTATCACAAATAATTTATTTTAACTACATGTTTTCTACAAAGTAAAGCTCGTGTTTAATTTATTTTCCATCCATCCCTGCCCCTTATCCATGCATTATTTAAAGGATTCATCTTGGATGCCTTTCAGCTCTGTCGTTAGTCCCTTCTTGATGCCTTCCATACCTTCAAAACGGGGTCCCTTGATGATCTCCTTGAGCTTGGGGATAAGAAAAAAAAACAGTCAAACGGAACAAGGCCATGAAGTTGTTCCTGTACGGTCATGTTCTCGACCAGAAACAGTTGGATACTTAGCGAGTATTGTGAGCAGATGCATTGCCGTGATGAAGCAGCCATTATTTGTCCTGCCACAATAACATGTGAAAAAATGCAATGGTTGCAGAAAGCTAAGATTACAAATATATACTACCAAGATATCACACAATCCTCTTAATCCTCTTGCGTCCAGCAAACGCAGTTCCGTTCCATTTCAGGCATCCCTTTCAGACATGAGTGTCTAGAAATTATTCAACTAAACTTGTTTAAGAATTAAAATAGAATAGAACGGGAAAAAAAAACACGAGAGAGATGTAAGTTATTAAGAGAATGTCGCCCTAATTTCTAAACAATGAACATTTTTATCCGGCCAATAACTTTAGGGCTTCCGATTTGCAAGGATTGTGTAACCAAACATATGCGGTTCCGGTCATTTATAACAAAAACACATGGATACCAGATGGAAAAAACATCAAAGAATTCAAAGACCTTTTGATGGCTTGTCTCTAGTGGTAGAACGTGTAAATGTAAGGCTTGAGGTCGGGTTGGTAGCTGTTAATGTGAACCAAAAATAACGTGGCCTATGAATAATTTGAGGCATCCCGAACAAAAAAAAAAAAATAAATAAAAATCCCTGTCCATGTGTGAGCGTTCGAAAAGTAACTTATACACAGCTAAGAATATATTGTTAAAGCATTATTTTTTTAATTACAACTCAACATTTCAATGTATTGTTTAAAAGTTGCTATCACTGCATGGGAGGCACGAAAACAAATTCGTTCTGCGCTATCTAAAAGCACATCATAAATAAAAAGACTAAATAAAATCCCCTAACATAATTTAATAAAGGAAGAAAAATAAATAAGACAAACGCATTAAATTATGACATTTACTAAATAATCCACGATTCATGATCATCAATAAATGTAGCCGGTTTACATAGGCACAGTCTCCAATCCCCCAACCAACATAAATAAACAATGAAGAGCAGATTACCATAAATAAACCTCAGTATTATCACTAAACAAAAGAAATTGGGAAGGGGGTTACTTAAGTTAATTCCCCAGTGACCCATATATAAAACGCGCTAAATACGACGATCATTCAATAAATAAGGTGGATTTTTCGGTATAAGGACTTCTAATACAGATAGAAGCTTACTTTTTTTAATTTTTCAACGTAGTTTCCCAGCACTGTCACACACTTTTCCCATCTGTGCACAAGCTTCCGTAAAAATCTTTGGACTGGTGTCTCAGCCAGTCGCTCACAACACTTTTGACTTCATCGTCACTTTTAAACTTCGTGTCTCTCGTGAATGCTTTCAAGGGACCAAACAGGTGAAAGTCTGAAGGGGCAAGGTCTGGGCTGTAAGGGGGATGAGGGAGCATTTCCCAGCTCAGCTCGTTGATGGTCTGCACCGTTTGGGCTGCTGTGTGAGGCCTTGCGTTGTCATGATGCAAGATGACTACTTCTGAATGATAACCCCTGCGTTTGTCCCAACAGATAAGCTCAAAGTCCTTGCAATGTCATCCACTGTCACTCTTCTGTCAGACTGAATGAGGTCATTGACTGATTCGAAAAACTCAGAAGACCTCACTTCTGTAGGCCTCCCAGGCCTGTCTTCATCCTCAACACTGCTCCGTCCTTCTTTAAAGAATTTAGTCCACTTGTAGACATTTTTTGGCTGAAACATGTGGCACCATACACAGTTGACATTCTCCTTTGAATTTCAACTGGTTTGCACCCTTCAGCAACCAAAAAATTGATAACTGACCGCTGTTCAATCCTGGAGCATGCTTCTAGGTTTGCCATCTTTGTTAATCGCCAAAACTCTCAAAGTTTGTTTTTTTAATCTGCAAAAGAAATTAAATCCATGTGAAAAAGAAGTAAAAGAAAAAAAAAAGAAAAATAAAAAAGAGTAAGCTTCTATCTGTATTAGAAGTCCTTATACCGAAAAATTCACTTTATTTATTGAATGACCCTTGTAAATAGTGGCACTCTCTCAAGATTGCGTTGAAGCGTGAAACTCACATGACCATAGATTCTCTCTGTTTCTCTGTGTTTCTGTCTGCCTCTCTTTCTCTCACTTTCTCTCTTTCTCTTTCACTCTTTATATATATATAAAGCAAAAATAATTAAGTTAATCATATACTACACTAAATCTAGTATATCGAGCCCAATTATTCGCAATGATCCCCCCCGGTTAGCGATTTGCAAAAAAAACAACATAGTTTACAAATTCAAAGCCCTTTGGGAGATTATATCTCCAACGAATTAAATAATATTTATGTTGGTCACACCACAAACTCGCTTTCACGACGCTCGACATTTGAATGATAACTCTAACATTTTTAGGCATTTAAAACAACATGTCTGGCCGCATACACAATTCAAGAAAACCCTAGTTGAAAACACAACTATACTTAAACATGAAAACAATAAACAAAAAAGAAAAATTCTTGAAACTATATACATAAAACAGTTGAAATCTAACCTGAACAAAATAAACTATGAAATCTCCACAAATATTCTTAAATGCCTATAATTGATAACAGAAGCCATTGATTTATACCAACTGCTTCCCATACTTAATACTTCTCGAATTCACTCTCGCGTGGTCATGTGTGACGTCATGAGCTGCGGTGCGATTTTCGCTTGGAAATCTTCCATGTAAACAGAAACAGACTATCATCACTTTCTCGTCCGTGTATTGCTTAATATATTGTAATGTAATTGTCATCTTTGATAATGGCTTATGTAAGCCGAAAGCTTAGATTGGATTAAAAAAATATGTATCAATATTGTGATTTTCTTTCTTCTTTTAATGATAATTTTATTAAGCTTCTCAGACGACATGAAAAGAATTTACATAAAATAAATAGACAACACTAGTCTATATTATTTAATGAAACATGTATGGATGAAAAAATGCTGCCTAAATATACACAATATATATATATATATATATGTGTGTGTGTATTGAGAGAGAGAGAGAGAGGGGGGGGAGAGATTAGATCCACATCAGCCTATCAGATAACTTGTGTCTGCAGGATTCTTCTCTGGAAATAGATTTTTATCAAACAGGAACGTCCTGTAACAGGTAATGTGCCTAGCAGTCTTTAGATCTCATGGTAAACATCTGTTCTTCCACCTGTGATATTAATCATTTGAAGGTGAAACCCACATTTGGCGTTATGTATTTAATCTCCCGAGTCATATTTTTCTTAGCCCAGGTGATCTGCTCCAGACAACGACAACACATTTCTCGCTATAGCTTGCAAAACATCTCAGAATATGTTACATTTTTCCAGCTCGCACTTTGTATCCCTGCTTCTTTTCCATTTCATTATGCGGTCGAATGGTAATGCCAATTCTAATATTTGAAATATTTTCTTTTCTGTCGCTCCAGGAAGTATATGACTCCACCTGGTATGTTTTATATCTACAAGACAGACATTAGAACAAAAATTCAGTCTTGCTCCCATATAAAGCCAGAAAATCGCCAATACGTATTTTCCGGCCTTGATAGAGTTTTAACAGTGTTTTAGAAGAAGAATAGTTTTCCATTCTACAGCCACTTTACCCAGAGATAAAATGTTGCAAGACTATCGTTACACTATCGCTTTTTATAGGGAGAATAATCAAACGCGTTTCTTTCTTTCGTGTTGTAATTTCTGATATTGATTTTTAGGAAACCCTATGCTTCTTCCACGGAGTCGAAACGATCGTATTTCCCATGTGTCTCAAACCTAATAAGAAAGTTCGACTCTAAGAGCTTTTCCCAAGAACACTTTATGGACCAGGCTCCCGCGAGAGTGCTTCTTTGAACAGAAGAGACTTAACCAATTCAAGTCAAGTGTCACTCATTAGCTATCCTTCGTATTCCCATAACATTCACATCCTCCATTTTACACACTTGAATCATTTTAACACTACTCCTATATCTTTACTAGCTTAGTATTATATAACATTTTTGCATGAAAATTATCTTCCACCTATCATGCAAGCGATTGTTGTTTATGCTGAGCAAAATATTCCTTAATCCGTTCATGCTTCTGTCAGACTCCCGCGAGAATGCTTCCCTAACCACTGCAATCTTAATCACTTCCAGTCAAAACGTAATCGTTATCTGTCCTCATAATCTTCCTACATCTCCTTTCGATTACTTAACATCTTGTTCATCATTACCATTTTAACAGTAACGCTCTATCATGAGTGGCTTTCGGGCCTTTTATTGTATGAATTCTTTAAAAAAAATCAGTTTATTTGATATGTGTGTAATCACCGTTTCAGTCCCAATGTATCTTATTTATTTTTTCTTATGTATATATAAAAATGGCTTGAAATGCGAAAAAACGATTTTTCTAAGAGGTTAGATAAAGAAAACAGGTGGAAGTGATTTATTATTTGGTTTCGGAGGTTGAATCGTAGTTTACACAACACATAAAGAAAGGAGATGCATTTTTATTTATTAATCCGATAGGTTTGTATTACTTTAAGCGTTATTTTTAGTGGATACTCATATTTAAATAGACGATCCATCTATTTATTAAACAGTATAATTTATTTAACTTTAATCTTCTGAAATATAAATGCAATGTCAATCACTATCTACTGACCTCCTGATTACTCATATTCTGTTCTCGCTTCTTAGTAATGTTTCTCCTTTCTAATTCTTCCACACCCAACAACCCCTTGTGTCTTAGTGGCTTTACTGCCTTGCATGGGGTGAAATGATTAGAAAACAAATTTCAATGCAATATCAATCGTTATCTACTGTCTTCTTGATTACTATTCTATTGTTCTCGCTCCTTAATAATGTTTCTCTTTTTTCTTATTCTTTCACACTCAGTAACCCCTTGTGTCTTAGTGGCTTTACTGCCTTTCATAGTCTGAAAGCAATTACAATAAAAGAATATATTTATAGAAAGGGGACAAGGAAGCTAAATTACTTTGGTGGGAAAGTGATCGAAACCGAAATGCCAGGTTAGGACTGATAACATTGCAGATTATTCTTTGGGCTTTGTCAAGAATCTAAAGTCGCATAGCAAAAGCCCCAAGCCAGATGTGTCAACAATATTCAGTGGATGAATTGTAAATTTATAAAGGTGCAAAACAGATTCGGGTGTGAAAATTGTCTAGCACCTCACAATGAACAAATGTTTTGGCAACGTACTTAGCAACTGACTCGATAGAATTTTTCCTGTTATATTTCCACACCTTCTTCATGTTGACGTCCCTAATACGTAGCTATCTCTTTTGCTAGCAACCATGGATTCTGTTTCTTCGTAGTTGCTTAAAACGCCATCTTTATTCGCATATTCCGTTCGTGTTATTTGAAGCAATCACTGCATTATAAGAGATTAATTCTTTCATAATACATTTACATAATCAAAATAGGTCATTAATGCCTAAGAAAACACATCGACCAGAAAGTTACTCGATATTAACTTGTTTTAATGTGAGCTAAATATTGCAAGTAAAGAGCCAAAAAATATTGATAAATCAATAAACATTCAAAGGACTTATTGGTATACCTTTTTATTTTTTTGTTTTTAATGATTTTTCCTATGTCTGTAACAGTATTAGTAGACATCTTAGATCTCTTAGTTTACTCTCAGTTTTCTCTTTCTTGTGCTTTATGTACGGTGAGTGTTATATTTTCTTGGTCATCTTTCCTCATTATGTGATTCATAAATTTCAACTTTTTCTTATTGCAAGTTTCCTTGTATTCCCTTTTTTCTTCAAACTTCCTTATTAGTCATGTGCTCTGGTCATGATATTCGTAGCATTCGTTGCTAGACGCATTTCTTTATCGATTCAAATCTTTTCTTGAAAGGAAGATGTGACCATAAAATCCATTAATACCATTCGTCCACGGATTGAATATTGCTGTCACATCTGTTCTGGTGCTTCTTCTATGAATCGAGAGATTGTTGACGAAATCCAAAGAAGAATCTGCAATGTTATTGGCCCTGACATAGCAACTCGGTTTCCTCTGCCTTTTCTATAAGTATTTTAATGGTAATTGTTCTGATGAACTTTCCCCATCCCCTCCCTCGTTAGGTGGTTAGTGATGTCAGTTCGGACGTAGGATGCGGTGCGCCTTTCGTGTTTTCGTATTTGTTGTTGTGTTTGAATGAGTGTGTGTCAGTGTGTGTGCTTGGGATGAATGAATGTTTTATACTATTTTAGTCCCGCATTGATTTCGGCCAGTGAACTGGTATTTCTGCCACATTTAGTGATTGTGGGTTTTTTTATTACTAATATTATTTTTATTTAGTTTCTTGTAAATATTTTGTATTCATATTGTAAATACTCATTGGGGTTAGTTTTTAGATTTGTTATTTTATTTCCCTCCCCCACAGACACTGAATTGTAAATATGGGGACTAGTTAGTATTTTCATAGAGACAATGTGGTATTATGGTGGTTGTAGTAAGAAAGGTACGTATGAATGTGGTGTTTTGGTGTAAGGAATATTGTTCGTACGATTGGGTCAGTGTTTGCTAGCTAAGTTATAGTTAAGACAGAGGAAGACCGTCTTTTCCCCAATACCCCCTTCGGCCTTGTGCCACATTTCTGTAATTTATACAGAATAAATATCGTTTTTCGTTATGGTGTCTAGACTGTGTGAGTTTAAGCCCAATACTCGTCTGGCGTCGAGATCTCAACAATTTACAGTTGAGCTGGCTTGATGTAGTTGCAAATTCTACGCTAACATTT